>BQMB01002320.1:0-365334 GCA_027943415.1 Closterium sp. NIES-67
CAGCCTTTCTCCAAGATGGCGCCAAAGCAGTGGTGACGGAGGAACGAGGCAGCACGCCAGGCCAGCAAGAGAGCACGGCACAGGGGGTTCGGAGTTCCCCCATGCATGACAGACATACCCCGCTCCCGCGCCCAAGTACGTACGTGGGAGACCCGTGGGGAGGCAAGCGAGCTACCTGGGAGGCGCTCAGGGCTTTGGAAGAGACTTCTATGGCCTTGTGAGTGGCTGTCTCCGCTGCGTACTCTGGGAGGGCGGGGAAGGTGGGAGAGTGTGGGGAGGTGCGGAGGGTGCGGGGAGGTGGGGTGGGGAGGGTGAGGGGAGGTGGGAAAGCGGTAGAGAGATGAAACTCAGACTTCTATCGCCTTGTGAGTGGCCGACTCTGCTGCCAGTGTAGTCTGTGCCAGTTGTGCCATGGGTTGGGGGAGGAAGTGGGCGGGGGAGGAAGTGGGGGGAAGCATGGAAAGGTGGGAAAGAGGTGGACCATTGAAGTTCGGACTTTAATGGCCTTGTGAATGGCCGACTCTGCTGCCTGGACTGTGAAAGGAACCTGCGAGAGGGGGAGAGAGAGGGAGAGGGGGAGAGGGAGAGGGGGAAGAGATGTGGCAGGAAAAGGGAGGGGGAAAAGTGGGGAAGGGGAGAAAGAGCGAGAGGGGGAATGTGAGGGAGGGAAGAAATGGAGGGGAAGAAATGGAGGGGGGAATGAGAGCGGGGGAATGAGAGCGGGGGACAGACATTGCCTAACAGAGTGCCTTACCTCCTGCACTTGCGTAGCCTGCCTTACTGGGGTCCCCGTTATAAGTGATGGGTGAAATGCTGTCAATGCATTACTAACCTCCTGCACTGGCGAAGGATGCTTTATTGAGGTCCTCGTTAAAGGTGCTGGGGATGACGTCAACAGTAAGGCCCTGGGAAAGAGGAGAGACGGAGGTGGGGATGCGGAATATGAAGGTTAGAGCAGGGGAGAGGTGGAGGGGGGAGAGGTGGATGGGGAGAGGTGGATGGGGAGAGGTGGATGGGGAGAGGTGGATGGGAGAGAGGTGGATGGGGAGAGGTGGATGGGGAGAGGTGGATGGGGAGAGGTGGATGGGGAGAGGTGGATGGGGAGTGGTGGATGGGGAGAGGTGGATGGGGAGAGGTGGATGGGAGAGAGGTGGATGGGGGAGAGGTGGATGGGAGAGAGGTGGATGGGGGAGAGGTGGATGGGAGAGAGGTGGATGGGGGAGAGGTGGATGGGAGAGAGGTGGATGGGGGAGAGGTGGATGGAGAGAGGTGGATGGGGGAGAGGTGGATGGGAGAGAGGTGGATGGGGGAGAGGTGGATGGGAGAGAGGTGGATGGGGGAGAGGTGGATGGGAGAGAGGTGGATGGGGGAGAGGTGGATGGGAGAGAGGTGGATGGGGGAGAGGTGGATGGGAGAGAGGTGGATGGGGGAGAGGTGGATGGGAGAGAGGTGGATGGGGAGAGGTGGATGGGAGAGAGGTGGATGGGGGAGAGGTGGATGGGAGAGATGTGGATGGGGGAGAGGTGGATGGGAGAGATGTGGATGGGGGAGAGGTGGATGGGAGAGAGGTGGATGGGGGAGAGGTGGATGGGAGAGAGGTGGATGGGGGAGAGGTGGATGGGAGAGAGGTGGATGGGGGAGAGGTGGATGGAAGAGAGGTGGATGGGAGAGAGGTGGATGGGGAGAGGTGGATGGGAGAGAGGTGGATGGGAGAGAGGTGGATGGGGAGAGGTGGATGGCTTTTGAGACGACTCAAGAGTCATCGCGTTACGAGATGGCGCCAAAGCAGTGCTCGCTGGGAAGGTGGTGGGGATGCGGAATATGAGAGTTACAGCAGGGGAGAGGTGGATGGGTGGATGGGGAGAGGTGGATGGGTGGATGGGTGGATGGGGAGAGGTGGATGGGTGGATGGGGAGAGGCGGATGGGTGGATGGGAGAGGCGGATGGGTGGATGGGGAGAGGCGGATGGGTGGATGGGGAGAGGCGGATGGGAGAGAGGTGGATGGGAGAGAGGTGGATGGGGAGAGGTGGATGGCTTTTGAGACGACTCAAGAGTCATCGCGTTACGAGATGGCGCCAAAGCAGTGCTCGCTGGGAAGGTGGTGGGGATGCGGAATATGAGAGTTACAGCAGGGAGAGGTGGATGGGTGGATGGGGAGAGGTGGATGGGTGGATGGGGAGAGGCGGATGGGTGGATGGGGAGAGGCGGATGGGTGGATGGGAGAGGCGGATGGGTGGATGGGGAGAGGCGGATGGGTGGATGGGGAGAGGTGGATGGGTGGATGGGGAGAGGCGGATGGGTGGATGGGGAGAGGCGGATGGGTGGATGGGGAGAGGCGGATGGGTGGATGGGGAGAGGCGGATGGGTGGATGGGGAGAGGCGGATGGGTGGATGGGGAGAGGTGGATGGGTGGATGGGGAGAGGCGGATGGGTGGATGGGGAGAGGTGGATGGGTGGATGGGAAGTGGCGGATGGGTGGATGGGGAGAGGCGGATGGGTGGATGGGGAGAGGCGGATGGGTGGATGGGGAGAGGCGGATGGGTGGATGGGGAGAGGCGGATGGGTGGATGGGGAGAGGCGGATGGGTGGATGGGGAGAGGCGGATGGGTGGATGGGGCGAGGCGGATGGGTGGATGGGGAGAGGCGGATGGGTGGATGGGGAGAGGCGGATGGGTGGATGGGGAGAGGTGGATGGGTGGATGGGGAGAGGCGGATGGGTGGATGGGGAGAGGCGGATGGGTGGATGGGGAGAGGCGGATGGGTGGATGGGGAGAGGCGGATGGGTGGATGGGAGAGGCGGATGGGTGGATGGGGAGAGGCGGATGGGTGGATGGGGAGAGGCGGATGGGTGGATGGGGAGAGGCGGATGGGTGGATGGGGAGAGGCGGATGGGTGGATGGGGCGAGGCGGATGGGTGGATGGGGAGAGGCGGATGGGTGGATGGGGAGAGGCGGATGGGTGGATGGGGAGAGGTGGATGGGTGGATGGGGAGAGGCGGATGGGTGGATGGGGAGAGGCGGATGGGTGGATGGGGAGAGGTGGATGGGTGGATGGGGAGAGGCGGATGGGTGGATGGGGAGAGGTGGATGGGAGAGAGGTGGATGGGGAGAGGTGGATGGCTTTTGAGACGACTCAAGAGTCATCGCGTTACGAGATGGCGCCAAAGCAGTGCTCGCTGGGAAGGTGGTGGGGATGCGGAATATGAGAGTTACAGCAGGGGAGAGGTGGATGGGTGGATGGGGAGAGGTGGATGGGTGGATGGGGAGAGGCGGATGGGTGGATGGGGAGAGGCGGATGGGTGGATGGGGAGAGGCGGATGGGTGGATGGGGAGAGGCGGATGGGTGGATGGGGAGAGGCGGATGGGTGGATGGGGAGAGGCGGATGGGTGGATGGGGAGAGGCGGATGGGTGGATGGGGAGAGGCGGATGGGTGGATGGGGCGAGGCGGATGGGTGGATGGGGAGAGGCGGATGGGTGGATGGGGAGAGGCGGATGGGTGGATGGGGAGAGGCGGATGGGTGGATGGGGAGAGGCGGATGGGTGGATGGGGAGAGGCGGATGGGTGGATGGGGAGAGGCGGATGGGTGGATGGGGAGAGGCGGATGGGTGGATGGGGAGAGGCGGATGGGTGGATGGGGAGAGGTGGATGGGTGGATGGGGAGAGGCGGATGGGTGGATGGGGAGAGGCGGATGGGTGGATGGGGAGAGGCGGATGGGTGGATGGGGAGAGGCGGATGGGTGGATGGGGAGAGGCGGATGGGTGGATGGGGAGAGGTGGATGGGTGGATGGGGAGAGGCGGATGGGTGGATGGGGAGAGGTGGATGGGTGGATGGGGAGAGGCGGATGGGTGGATGGGGAGAGGCGGATGGGTGGATGGGGAGAGGCGGATGGGTGGATGGGGAGAGGCGGATGGGTGGATGGGGAGAGGCGGATGGGTGGATGGGGAGAGGCGGAAGGGTGGATGGGGAGAGGCGGATGGGTGGATGGGGAGAGGCGGATGGGTGGATGGGGCGAGGCGGATGGGTGGATGGGGAGAGGCGGATGGGTGGATGGGGAGAGGCGGATGGGTGGATGGGGAGAGGTGGATGGGTGGATGGGGAGAGGCGGATGGGTGGATGGGGAGAGGCGGATGGGTGGATGGGGAGAGGCGGATGGGTGGATGGGGAGAGGCGGATGGGTGGATGGGGAGAGGCGGATGGGTGGATGGGGAGAGGTGGATGGGTGGATGGGGAGAGGCGGATGGGTGGATGGGGAGAGGCGGATGGGTGGATGGGGAGAGGTGGATGGGTGGATGGGGAGAGGCGGATGGGTGGATGGGGAGAGGTGGATGGGTGGATGGGGGAAGAGGCGGAATGGGTGGATGGGGAGAGGTGGATGGGTGGATGGGGAGAGGCGGATGGGTGGATGGGGAGAGAGGGTGGGATGGTGGATGGGGAGAGGGCGGGATGGGTGGATGGGGAGAGGCGGATGGGTGGATGGGGAGAGGCGGGATGGGTGGATGGGGAGAGGCGGATGGGTGGATGGGGGAGAGGCGGATGGGGGAGAGGTGGAGAGAGGGTATGGGAGGGAGAGATGAGGATGACGTCAGCAGACAGGCTCAATGGAACATGTGGGCGGCGGAGGTAAGGGAGGATTTGTCTGTCCCCGCTAATAGCCTGATCCGATACTAGCAGCGGAGCCTATATACTACTAGCAGCCCTACCTACCAGACCGGATAGCAATTCGCGTCGCCTTGGGGATGCCGAAGCGAGAACGATCCGGCGCTTCGACAGTGCTGCCACGTGTTGGATGAACATTGGTCCACGCTTATTCCCTGTTCGCGGACCAAGCTTTCTTTCGCCTTCACCGCTTCAACGAAACTCTTAAGGCTATCGGCCGTTCCCTGACCGTCGCTCGCTGGACGACGCGAACACGCGAGCTGACTTCGAGGTGCATATAAAAGGCAACCGGAATTAGTTTGAGGCGCGTCTAGCGACAGGCGAACTGATTCGCGGCGTGCGGAGCAAAGCTGCAGATGTCGCAGAGTCGTCGCTAGAATACGTCTTGCGACGATCGTGACGGATCACGGGTGCCGCGGCGAGCTAAGGCAGTGGCGACGCGCATAAAACTGGGAGCTCGGGGGAGGAGGATAGATGAATGCGAAAATGCTGATCGTGGTCGTTATTCTCGCTTTTGACAGATTCAGTTTGTGTCGTGCACAACCTCAAACCTGCACACAGTAAATTTCAGTACACTGCATGCTTCCCTTAATCTAATTTGATATCAACACGCAAAAAGCCCGTAACACCTCTAAACAGATTACATTCGCATAATAAACAATAATGGTAGATTATTCACAATGTACGTTAGAGCATATTCCATGCTGGTGGCATTCACCTGCCCAACATCTACGCACTCCCTACTACTCTTGCCCATTTTTCAGCTCCCCATACTTTGTTTCCGCCTTGCCTTTTCCCCCTTTTTCTTCCCCCCCCCGGCCACCTTCTCTTCGTAGCTTCTGCTTCCCTGTGGGTGTTGTTGACCCTGCAACCACTCTTCCCTGCCCCAATCCCTGAATCGAATCCTTCTGCTCCTTCCCTCTCTGCTGCTTGTCACCAGCACCACCACTCCCCTTCGCACCACCTCCTTCACTTGAAAGTGCTGCCTTGGTAGCACCGTCTTTTTTGGGCTTTCTCAACCTAGCAGCTGCAGCAGGGGTCAGACCCACCCCAGGCCCAGCAGCAGCAGCACCGCCACTCCCCTTGGCAGCTCCACCTCGTTCATGTGACGGTGCTGCTTTGGCGGCACAATCCTTCTTAGGCTTTCTTAGACTAGCAGCTGCAGCAGGGGTCCCAGCCACACCAGCAGCAGCAGCAGCAGCAGCAGCAGCAGCAGCAGCAGCAGCAGCAGGAGCAGACGTGCCAGGTACATCACCTGTGGAAGCACCTTGTGCAGTCATCTTCTTCTGCTGCTGTAATTGCTTGCGGCGCTGCTGCCTCTGCCTTCCGCCATCTCCCTTCTGCTTCTTGATGCTCCCTGCAGCACCCGCAGTAGGAGCAGCACCAGGACTTGTAGCGGCAGCCGCCGCAGCAGCAGCAGCATCGGCAGCAGCAGCGGCGGCAGCAGCTTTGGTGCGTTCGAATCTCTCTGCATGGGTCTCTCCTATCGCCTCCACCTCCCCATCGCTGTTCACCATCACCTTAGACTCGCCCCTCTCGTGCCGCACCGCTGCTGCCACGTGTTTCTGCAGGGGGGAGGGGGCCAGGGGCCCATAGATGAGAGGCGCGGGGGGAATGAAGATATGGATGCAAGTAACGCCAATGCACTCCACCTCCCCATCACTGTTCACCATCACTTTTAACTCGCCCCTCCCATGCCCATGCCACCCCACCGCCCCTGCCACGTGCTTCTGCAGGAAGCAGAGGGAACGGCAGTGCAGCGGTTTGTAGCGGCGTGCGGTGCAGGCAGGTAGGGAGGGATGGGGGAGAGAGAGAGGGAACCAAGCACACGACAAGGAACTTGCTACTAGTGAGCGAAAATGGGGGACAGAAAACAAGGAGGTGGCTCAGCACTCTCATCCATGCAGCCTTGTGGTTTTCCCCTTGACGCCATGCTAGTAAACAAAACGATTTTCCTGTTACTTAGAGGCCAGGTGTTTCTTCCTGTTATCTTGGACGCCAGGTGTTTCTTCATGTTACCTTGGACGCCAGGTGTTTCTTCATGTTACCTTGGACGCCAGGTGTTTCTTCATGTTGTCACTGTTCACACAGAGCACCCGAGGGCACACTCTGCACCGCAGCACACCGCCCCCTCCCCCCCCTCCCTGCCCCACCACTCTTATCACCATCTCCCCTCTGCCCCAAAATCCAAGTCTTTAAATGCATTTCTTTTCTCCCTGCCCCTCCTCTCCTTCGCCTTTGCTTTCCTCTTCCGCTTTTCCCCCTCCCCCCCTCCCTCCCCGTCTTTCTCTCCCTCCACCACTCCCTCTTCTTCCTCATCCCCTCCCCGTCCTCTTCTCCCTCCTCCCCCTCGCTGCTCTCGTCAGTGGTGCTGCCATCACTCTCACTACTCCCAGTCTTCCCCCCCTTCTTCCTCCTCTTCTTCCTCCTCCTCTCCTCCTCTCTCTCCCTCTCCTCCTCTGACACCAGCTCCTCCCACTGAGAAGACACCCCCCCTGCTCCTCCCTCCTCCTCCTCCTCCTCCTCCTCTTCGTCTGTGTCACTCTCACTCGCTCCACTCTCATCACCTTCCCCCTCCCTCTCTCCCCCCTCACTCTCCCCACTCCCCCCTTCGTGCACCTCCTCTTCCTCTGCACACAGGGACACGTGGCAGGGAAGGACAGGCGCAGGCAAGGACAGGGGAAGGCAAGGACAGGGGGAGGCAGACATAGAAGGGGGAAAGGCAGAGGGAGGGTTAGGCAGGGAAATGAGGGGTTACACTCGGGTTACCAATCCAGTCGAAGAGAGTACAGGGGCGATTGAGCTTAGCGAGTCGACACACACGGTAGCTGGGAGACGAAACGCGTGGAGGGTGGAAGGTCGTCGGCGCGAGTTACTTCCGAATTGGCCAAGAAATGCGCCAAGGCGTCGTTCGTTCCCGTGGAGAGGGGCGTCGTCTTTCCGCTGGCACCACCCTCACGCGATTCCTTCCGCCGCATTCGTCGTCGCTGGGCGACGAGGAGCTCCACTCGTCGCTGGACGACGAATGCAGCGGAAGGAGTCGCGCGAAGGTGGTGGCAGCGGAAGGACGACGAGGAACTCGACTCGTCGCTGGAGTCAGCGGGGCCGCCGTCGGCGCGATTCGCCTCATGAGTAACTTCGGCGCGACTCAAGCGTCGCCTGGGTTCGATGACACGTGACAATTTCGCTTCAGTCGCTCACCTGACGACGCGGCGCCGTCGTCGTCGCTCGACGAACTCGATTCGTCGCTGGAGGCAGCCGCGGGGCCATCTTCGGCATGCAGCATGCGATAGTCGCGACGCTTTATCATTGTGACGCTGGCTCGTAGCTGCAGGCGAGTATTGCGCTTCTGATGGTATGATTCTAGCGTAAAGCGAATAGATGGTAGCTGCAGTTGCGACAGATGGTAAATGGTAGTTGCAGATGGTACGGAAGAAAACGCAGTGGTTCTAGCACTAAGTAGGGGGTTAGGTTTTGGGGTTTTATGAAATCCGCAAGAGAAAGAATTCTACGGGGTTTTGCAAAACACTGGAGGGGGCTGTGGAAACTCCCCGCGTTGGCGAATTGTACGTTCGCGCAGGGCGACACCACTTCTCGCCAAGAAAATCAGGTAACCGTGTGGAGTTTGAGTAGCTGAGATGTATTCGAGAGACTTCGGTACCAGAAACATTCGAGACTATGTACAAGATTGATTGATCGGAGTGGATTGGAGTGGTCCAAAAATGTCGTTTTAAAGAAAGTGGAGTGGATACTCTGCTCTCTCCTTTCGACTCGGAGAGGGAGCCTTGTCCCTTCACCTGTTCAATAGTTGACAAAGAGCGGCAAGGCGCCCCTTGGCGACCCAAGGCGCCTTGTACACGCCCTCACCTTCTTTCGCCAAAACTTCGCCAACGGTTTCGTAGAACCCAAGGAAACCTGATCCACTTTCGTGGGATAGCAACCAATCCCGCAGCGGCGCCGTCACTTCATGTCACGGCGGCGTATGATTTGACCGTTCTGAGACCGCCTGATTCCGTAATATCCGGGCGTTTCACCCGTCAGTTTCTGCCACTGCTTTAGCGGCTCGGCAACGTAGGTAGTTAACAACTTCCACCCGCTTTGCACACTTATCAGCCGTAACTACTAGTGTGTGGCTCATAATTACGCCTGCGAATCACGCGGTGATTCGCGAAAACGTTTCGGTAGAGTACATACCGCTCGTTTCCGACATACGGTTTCGTTTCAGGACAGGCGAGGAGTGAGGCGAGGAGTGAGGCGAGGAGTGAGGCGAGGAGTGAGGCGAGGCGAGGAGTGAGGCGAGGAGTGAGGCGAGGAGTGAGGCGAGGAGTGAGGCGAGGAGTGAGGCCCGGGAGTTCCAAACCCGCAATCGTAGTCCTCGATATTATTACTTCCTCCTTCGTCTTCCGTCGTTTAATCAATGGCGGCGAGTGCGAACCCGCCGGTCTTAGACATCACTATTGACCCGGCGAGCCCTTTGGAAGCGAAGGAAACGGCCGTCAGGTACGCTTCAGGTGCTTTCAGGTGCTTTCAGGTGCTTTCAGGTGGCTCCCAGGTGCTTCCAGGCGGAACTCCAGATTCTTCCAGTGCAGAATCAACGTCAACGTCACCGCAGCATGATTTTTTATGCCTTACGTTTCTCCCCCAGGACCATAGCACACAGTCTCATGCCAGCATGGCAGCTGCTACCTTAGCGTGTGTAATGAGTCGATTTTTTAGTCGACTAAAAAATATCCCCCATAACCAAAGCACGCAGTCTCATGCCAGCATGGCAGCTGCTACCTTAGCATGTGGAATGAGTCGATTTTTGAGTCGACTCTTAAATCTCCCCCAGAACCATAGCACGCAGTCTCATGCCAGCATGGCAGCTGCTACCTTAGCGTGTGTAATGAGTCGATTTTTGAGTCGACTAAAAAAATTCCCCCAGAACCATAGCACGCAGTCTCATGCCAGCATGGGCAGCAGTTACCTTAGCGTGTGTAATGAGTCGATTTTTGTGTCGACTCAAAAATCTCCCCCAGAACCATAGTACGCAGTCTCATGCCAGCAGGGCAGCTGCTACCTTAGCGTGTGTAATGAGTCGATTTTTGAGTCGACTCAAAAATCTCCCCCAGAACCATAGCACGCAGTCTCATGCCAGCATGGCAGCAGTTACCTTAGCGTGTGTAATGAGTCGATTTTTGTGTCGACTCAAAAATCTCCCCCAGAACCATAGTACGCAGTCTCATGCCAGCACGGCAGCTGCTACCTTAGCGTGTGTAATGAGTCGATTTTTTAGTCGACTAAAAAATCTCCCCCAGAACCATAGCACGCAATCTCATGCCAGCATGGCAGCTGCTACCTTAGCGTGTGTAATGAGTCGATTTTTTAGTCGACTAAAAAATATCCCCCATAACCAAAGCACGCAGTCTCATGCCAGCATGGCAGCTGCTACCTTAGCGTGTGTAATGAGTCGATTTTTGAGTCGACTCTTAAATCTCCCCCAGAACCATAGCACGCAGTCTCATGCCAGCATGGCAGCAGCTACCTTAGCGTGTGTAATGAGTCGATTTTTGTGTCGACTCAAAAATCTCCCCCAGAACCATAGCACGCAGTCTCATGCCAGCATGGCAGCAGCTACCTTAGCGTGTGTAATGAGTCGATTTTTTAGTCGACGAAAAAATTCCCCCCAGGACCATAGCACGCAGTCTCATGCCAGCATGGCAGCTGCTACCTTAGCGTGTGTAATGAGTCGATTTTTGAGTCGACTCTTAAATCTCCCCCAGAGCCATAGCACGCAGTCTCATGCCAGCATGGCAGCAGCTACCTTAGCGTGTGTAATGAGTCGATTTTTGTGTCGACTCAAAAATCTCCCCCAGAACCATAGCACGCAGTCTCATGCCAGCATGGCAGCAGCTACCTTAGCGTGTGCAATGAGTCGATTTTTTGAGTCGACGAAAAAATTCCCCCCAGGACCATAGCACGCAGTCTCATGCCAGCATGGCAGCTGCTACCTTAACTGTGCACCATTAGTGGCAAGGTGTGACCCCTTATTCCACTTCCCCCACCTCTCTTCTTCTCCCCTTACCTTCTCCCTCCCTCAGGACCATAGCACATGGGCTCGTGCCAGCGTGGCAGAAGCTTGACTTTTGAGTTGACTCAAAAATCACCTCCCTGCCTTCTCCCTCCCGCAGGACCATAGCGCACAGGCTGATGCCAGCGTGGCAGCAGCTGCCAGAGACAGCCTTGCGAGTCTCCACCATCTCAGGCGGCATCACCAACCTTAGTGAGTTTTAGAGCGCCCTTTAACGACAGCTCTACACATTAGAGACGGGTTTGGCAGCCGGCATCGGTACCCTCCTCTCCCCCCCCCCCCCCTTTTGGTGCCAGAGACTAACCTGCGAGTCTCCACCATCTCAGGCGGCATCACCAACCTTATTGAGCTTAGGGACGCCAGTACGTAGCAGCATTTCACCTCTGAATCGGACTTGAATGCAACAGTGAGAACCTCGGTGATGGGTTGAGGGAAGTATGTATCTACACGACGGCAATGGAGCTTGGAGAAGCACTTGAATGCCAGCATCGATGCTCCTCTACCCCTTCCCCTTCCTTCCTTATCCCACCTTTATGCGAGACGTACTCAGAATGCAACATTTATGACCTCCCTTAGTTGAAGGAAGTATCTATCTACACGACGACAATAGAGCTTAGAGACGTCTTTATATGCCAACATAGACGGTGCTCTCTCTGCCATCCCCCCCTCCCCTTTTCCACCTCTCTCCCTGTGTGAAAGATCTCAGTCGTAGACTTGTGGGCGATGATTCCTCCCCCTTTTTGGCTGTAACACCTCTTCTTTTTTGCATTATTCTTTCCGGTGGCAGTATTTAAAGTGCAGCAAGCGAAGGACGAACAGAATAAAAGGGAGGAGCAAAACGGGGAGGCGTCCAAGACAAGTGGCGACAGCGCCCAATCAGAAGCAATCACTGTGCGGATCTACGGGCCAGATACAGACAAAATCATCAACAGAAGCAGAGAATGGGAGGTGAGGTGGTGGCATGGCATGGCATGGCATGGCATGGGCATGTCTGTGTATCTGTGTGAGGGGCTGTTGACTCGATGCCATGCCATGCCACGCCCTGTCATGTGAGTGTTCTTCAGTGTCATGTTCCTCACCCCATCCCATGCGTTTCCACGCCATGCCACACCATGCCACGCCATGCCACACCATGCCACGCCATGCCACGCCATGCCACACCATGCCATGCCATGCCACGCCATGCCACGCCATGCCACGCCATGCTGTGCCATGTCAGGTACTTATGGCACTGGCAACAGCAAACTTCGGCCCTCGCCTGATAGGAGGGTTCACCAACGGCACAGTGCAGACGTACCTACCCGGCCGCACCTTAACCCCACCAGGTATGCTCCCCCAATCAGTCAACCTGGTGCACCTGGTACCTTGTTGTTGTCAACACCAAGATTGGGCCTCGATCGGCCCTTGCCTGATAGGAGGGTTTACCAACGGAACAGCCCAGACGTACCTTCTTGGCTGCACCCTAACCCCACCAGATATGCTCACCATCCACCTGGTATTCTCACGGTGCATCCAGACTCCTCTCAGCCCATCCTTATCGCGCCATAGTTGCGCAATCTGGAGGTTCAAGAGGAGTGCACCCATCCTGATTCCCATACCCATGCGCTTATTCCCATGCCCATGCTTATCCCCATACCCATGCTTATTCCCATACCCATATCTATTCCCATTACCCTGCCTATTCCCATGCCCATACCATACCCATGCCTATTCCGATACGCATGCCATACCCATGCCTATTCCGATACGCATACCATACCCATGCCTATTCCGATGCGCATGCCATACCCATGCCTATTCCGATACGCATACCATACCCATGCCTATTCCGATGCGCATGCCATACCCATGCCTATTCCGATACGCATACCATACCCATGCCTAATCCGATGCGCATGCCATACCCATGCCTATTCCCATGCGCATACCATACCCATGCCTAATCCGATGCGCATGCCATACCCATGCCTATTCCGATGCGCATGCCATACCCATGCCTATTCCGATACGCATACCATACCCATGCCTAATCCGATGCGCATGCCATACCCATGCCTATTCCCATGCGCATACCATACCCATGCCTAATCCGATGCGCATGCCATACCCATGCCTATTCCGATGCGCATGCCATACCCATGCCTATTCCGATACGCATACCATACCCATGCCTAATCCGATGCGCATGCCATACCCATGCCTATTCCCATGCGCATACCATACCCATGCCTAATCCGATGCGCATGCCATACCCATGCCTATTCCGATGCGCATGCCATACCCATGCCTATTCCGATACGCATACCATACCCATGCCTAATCCGATGCGCATGCCATACCCATGCCTATTCCCATGCGCATACCATACCCATGCCTAATCCGATGCGCATGCCATACCCATGCCTATTCCGATGCGCATGCCATACCCATGCCTATTCCGATACGCATACCATACCCATGCCTAATCCGATGCGCATGCCATACCCATGCCTATTCCCATGCGCATACCATACCCATGCCTAATCCGATGCGCATGCCATACCCATGCCTATTCCGATGCGCATGCCATACCCATGCCTATTCCGATACGCATACCATACCCATGCCTAATCCGATGCGCATGCCATACCCATGCCTATTCCCATGCGCATACCATACCCATGCCTAATCCGATGCGCATGCCATACCCATGCCTATTCCGATGCGCATGCCATACCCATGCCTATTCCGATACGCATACCATACCCATGCCTAATCCGATGCGCATGCCATACCCATGCCTATTCCCATGCGCATACCATACCCATGCCTAATCCGATGCGCATGCCATACCCATGCCTATTCCGATGCGCATGCCATACCCATGCCTATTCCGATACGCATACCATACCCATGCCTAATCCGATGCGCATGCCATACCCATGCCTATTCCCATGCGCATACCATACCCATGCCTAATCCGATGCGCATGCCATACCCATGCCTATTCCGATGCGCATGCCATACCCATGCCTATTCCGATACGCATACCATACCCATGCCTAATCCGATGCGCATGCCATACCCATGCCTATTCCCATGCGCATACCATACCCATGCCTAATCCGATGCGCATGCCATACCCATGCCTATTCCGATGCGCATGCCATACCCATGCCTATTCCGATACGCATACCATACCCATGCCTAATCCGATGCGCATGCCATACCCATGCCTATTCCCATGCGCATACCATACCCATGCCTAATCCGATGCGCATGCCATACCCATGCCTATTCCGATGCGCATGCCATACCCATGCCTATTCCGATACGCATACCATACCCATGCCTAATCCGATGCGCATGCCATACCCATGCCTATTCCCATGCGCATACCATACCCATGCCTAATCCGATGCGCATGCCATACCCATGCCTATTCCGATACGCATACCATACCCATGCCTAATCCGATGCGCATGCCATACCCATGCCTATTCCCATGCGCATACCATACCCATGCCTAATCCGATGCGCATGCCATACCCATGCCTATTCCGATGCGCATGCCATACCCATGCCTATTCCGATACGCATACCATACCCATGCCTAATCCGATGCGCATGCCATACCCATGCCTATTCCCATGCGCATACCATACCCATGCCTATCCGATGCGCATGCCATACCCATGCCTATTCCGATGCGCATGCCATACCCATGCCTATTCCGATACGCATACCATACCCATGCCTAATCCGATGCGCATGCCATACCCATGCCTATTCCCATGCGCATACCATACCCATGCCTAATCCGATGCGCATGCCATACCCATGCCTATTCCGATGCGCATGCCATACCCATGCCTATTCCGATACGCATACCATACCCATGCCTAATCCGATGCGCATGCCATACCCATGCCTATTCCCATGCGCATACCATACCCATGCCTAATCCGATGCGCATGCCATACCCATGCCTATTCCGATGCGCATGCCATACCCATGCCTATTCCGATACGCATACCATACCCATGCCTAATCCGATGCGCATGCCATACCCATGCCTATTCCCATGCGCATACCATACCCATGCCTAATCCGATGCGCATGCCATACCCATGCCTATTCCGATGCGCATGCCATACCCATGCCTATTCCGATACGCATACCATACCCATGCCTAATCCGATGCGCATGCCATACCCATGCCTATTCCCATGCGCATACCATACCCATGCCTAATCCGATGCGCATGCCATACCCATGCCTATTCCGATGCGCATGCCATACCCATGCCTATTCCGATACGCATACCATACCCATGCCTAATCCGATGCGCATGCCATACCCATGCCTATTCCCATGCGCATACCATACCCATGCCTAATCCGATGCGCATGCCATACCCATGCCTATTCCGATGCGCATGCCATACCCATGCCTATTCCGATACGCATACCATACCCATGCCTAATCCGATGCGCATGCCATACCCATGCCTATTCCCATGCGCATACCATACCCATGCCTAATCCGATGCGCATGCCATACCCATGCCTATTCCGATGCGCATGCCATACCCATGCCTATTCCGATACGCATACCATACCCATGCCTAATCCGATGCGCATGCCATACCCATGCCTATTCCCATGCGCATACCATACCCATGCCTAATCCGATGCGCATGCCATACCCATGCCTATTCCGATGCGCATGCCATACCCATGCCTATTCCGATACGCATACCATACCCATGCCTAATCCGATGCGCATGCCATACCCCATGCCTATTCCCATGCGCATACCATACCCATCATCCATGCGCCTACCCTCCTTCCGATGCGCATGCCATACCCATGCCTATTCCGATACGCATACCATACCCATGCCTAATCCGATGCGCATGCCATACCCATGCCTATTCCCATGCGCATACCATACCCATGCCTAATCCGATGCGCATGCCATACCCATGCCTATTCCGATGCGCATGCCATACCCATGCCTATTCCGATACGCATACCATACCCATGCCTAATCCGATGCGCATGCCATACCCATGCCTATTCCCATGCGCATACCATACCCATGCCTAATCCGATGCGCATGCCATACCCATGCCTATTCCGATGCGCATGCCATACCCATGCCTATTCCGATACGCATACCATACCCATGCCTAATCCGATGCGCATGCCATACCCATGCCTATTCCCATGCGCATACCATACCCATGCCTAATCCGATGCGCATGCCATACCCATGCCTATTCCGATGCGCATGCCATACCCATGCCTATTCCGATACGCATACCATACCCATGCCTAATCCGATGCGCATGCCATACCCATGCCTATTCCCATGCGCATACCATACCCATGCCTAATCCGATGCGCATGCCATACCCATGCCTATTCCGATGCGCATGCCATACCCATGCCTATTCCGATACGCATACCATACCCATGCCTAATCCGATGCGCATGCCATGCCTTTATCCCCTGTTTCACTGTTGCAGAGATGTGCGCCCCGCCACTGATGATTTTTGAGTCGACTCAAAAATCACCTTTATCCCCTGTTTCAAAAATCACCTTTATCCCCTGTTTCGCTGTTGCAGAGATGTGCGCCCCGCCACTGGCGCACCTGATAGCAGCGCAGCTGCACCGCCTGCACCATTTGGAGGTGCCTTTGGGGTCGGACGAGGAGAGGAGCGAGGGGCACCTGTGGCATGCCTTGTTGGGCATGCTGGAAACTGGTAGGTGCTTTGATAGCGCTGAGTGCTTTGATACCGCTGGGTGCTTTGATAGCGCTGGGTGCTTTGATAGCGCTGGGTGCTTTGATAGCACCATTTGAAGGTGCCACTGGGGTGGGAGGGGGAGAGAGAGGAGGGGCACCTGTGGCAATGCGGAATAGTGGTGGGTGCTTGAGGGTTTGATGTGTAAGTCAGCTCTGGGCTAGTGTGTGTACTGCCTATGTTCCATCTGCCCTAAGCGATCTACCCTCATCACATTATCATCAGCATCATCATCATCTGTGTTGTGCTTGCTTCTGTTGCCACTCAACCAGCAAGCATTCCCCGCTGTGTCTCGCTGCCGTTTTGTGCTCGTTATTGTCTGCCCCCGCTCCCCGTCAGAGCGCCTTCAGCTGAGAAGCTGCATTTTGACGACAAGAAACTGCAGACTCGCTTTGACTCCATTGACTTTGCAAAGCTGCGACGCGAGATACGCGAAGCCAAGGTGTGTGCCCACAGGTGCATGCGAGTAGCAGAGATGTGCAACGGTCCACATGAGCCATACACTTCCCCAAGCTGCGGGGCGAGACACGCGAAGCCAAGGTGTGTGCCCACAGATGCATGTGAGTAGCAGAGATGTGCAACGGTCCACATGAGCCATACACTTCCCCAAGCTGCGGCGCGAGATACGCGAAGCCAAGGTGTGTGCCCACTGGTGCATGCAAGTAGCAAAGGTGCACATCGATGCGAGAAACTGCAGGCTCGCTGTGACTCCATTGACTTGGTGAAAGATGCAGCGTGAGATACTGGAAGCAAAGGTTGGTCACTGCCCTGTGTTTATAACCTCGGTGCATTTTTGTCATTCTTTGTCGTGATTTGGGCATACGAGCCGTGCACTCCCATGCATGTGCCGTTTGGATCGAACTCAAAAGTCGATTCGCGCGTATGATTCTTGCATTCCCATGCATGCATGTGCATTCCTAGGCCTTGCAGGAGTTGACTGGCCGCCTGCCCTCATGCATCGTCTTTGCGCACAATGACCTTGTTGTTATGCATGCATGCACCCATCATACCACTCACCCAAACCGCACACCCATGCCACTCACCAACACCACTAACATGCTCCTCACCCATGCCCGCCAGGAGTTGACTGACCGCCTGCACTCGCCCATCGTCTTTGCCCACAATGACCTCCTTGCTTACAACCTGCTGCTGGATGACTCGCAACCAGGTAACCCTTGGTAACACTTGGTAACCCTTGGTAACCCTTGGTAACACTTGGTAACCCTTGGTAACCCCTGGTAACCCTTGGTAACATTTGGTAACCCCTGGTAACCCTTGGTAACACTTGGTAACCCCTGGTAACCCTTGTTAACACTTGGTAACCCCTGGTAACCCTTGGTAACACTTGGTAACATTTGCTTTTCCCTGGTAACCCTTGGTAGCACTTGGTAACACTTGGTAACACGTGTTAACACGTGGTAACACTTGGTAGCACCTATCACCTGCTGGTAGGTTCTGCCAGTTGCCTTTGCTCACAATGGTCTCCTTGCTTTCGACCTGCTGCTGGATGACTCGCAACCAGGTAGCAAGAGAGCATCTGGTAACATGAGTTGTATGCTGGTAGGCTTCGCATACTACTTGCTCACAACGGTCTCCTTGCTGAGGACCTGCTGCTGGATGAAGCACAACCAAGTAAGGCGTGGTGGTAACATGTGGTAACCAGGTAACACTTGGGCTCATCTGGCCACGTCTGAAGACTGCTGGTAGGTTCTGCCCGTTGCCTTTGCCCACAACGACCTCCTTGCTTATTACCTGCTGCTGGATGACTCGCAACCAGGTGAGGCATGTGGCATGCTGGTAGCGTCTGCTACATATGCGGGCAGCATCTGTTATAATGCTGATAATAGACATGGTTGAAGTGCGATGCAATAATATATCGCATCGCACTGGCTGCGATAGCGATCAATATCGCGCGATTGCGATATAAATCTTGGAAACCCGATATCGCATATCGCATTTCAGGTGCGATATATGACTATATCGCATTTGAAAATGCGATATATCGCGCGATGGGATAGAATATCGCATCGCGTTTAGGGGCCACTGTTTTCCTGCCCTAATAAAACGTGTTCCCACACCACTCCACAGGGCACGACAATGGCGGCTCTCCTAGGTTCGCGCGGAATTAGGGAAGTGAATTGACGGGCGATGGGAATTTCGTGTTAGAGGGGAAGGGTTGGATTCTGTAGATGCAGGGGAGTTTAGTGCGGTTGAAGTGGTGGAAATTGGTTGGAGTTCCAACCAATTGACTTTGGGGGTCGAAATTTCAGTCCAACCCCCTAAATCCCTTCAACCGCATACCACCACATCCCATCCAAAAAACCCACGCACATCCCATCCAGAAAACCCACTCGCCCACCGCCCACCCCACCACCACCCATAACAAATTTGAACCTCCACCCAACTCCCCTCCCTCAACCGCACTGCACTCCTTCCCATCTAGAATTTCCAACCCTCCCTCTAATGTGCTCCAAGCTCTGCTCCTCACACAAACACCTCCCCCCAAACTGTCGCTTGCCATTTCCGCGCGCCATTTCAGTAAGAGAAACCTAGACTAGCTTACCCTTATCTATTTTCGCTAAGTTCACGGCTCGCGCCCATCTCTCCCCCCCCCCTTGACAGTATCATTCCAATGTTGACAGCTTTACCATTCCATGATGGAAATTTACTATTCTAGTGTTGCCAGCTTGCATTCCAATGTTGACATTCCGCTTTCATGCGCATGCGCCTTTTAAAGTGAGGGTCTCGAGAAGCAGAAAACCAAATCCAAAGGTTTTGGTTTTGGGTTGACGAACTTTGCGAAACAGTTACAGCGCCCAGCCAGCACCCCTTACCACTCCTCGCAATTTTCGAGACCCCCCGAAACCAAAACCTTTGGGTTTGGTTTTTTGCTTCTTGAGACCCTCGCTTTAAGCACATGATTGACTTTGAGTATGTGGCATACAACCCCCGCAGCTACGACCTTGCAAAGCCCTGCCTTCGCCCCAATGTCACAATCTCTCCCCTGTCCCCCCCTCCTTCCCCACCTCCCCTCCCCCCACCTCCCCCACCTCCTGCCTCCCCCACCTGCAGGGCCCCCCGTGATGCACATGATAGACTTTGAGTACGCAGCTTACAACCCCCGGGGCTACGACATTGCGAACCACTTCTGCGAATATGCTGGCTTCGAGTGCGAGTATTCACGGTGGGACTATTGAAGGTGTGCTTATTCACGGCGGGAGAATTCACCGTGTGATTATTCGAAGTGCGCTATTGAAGGTGTGATTATTGCCGATGTGAATTGGTTCCGTTCAAGCAAGTACTCCTAACGCCAACTGTCAATCTCGAAGCCCCAGCCAGCATGTCGCTCCCTGATTGGCTCCTCCAATTCCCTCCAATTCTCTCCTCTTCTCTCATTGGTCCTTTGTATTAGATAGTGTAGGGTACAGGCAAGGCAGCGGACAGCGCACAAAAGGTGAGGCCTAACAACCCAGGCTAGGGGAGCCTTAGGGTCCCTGAACACTGGTTCTAACACATGCAGCAAGTCCCCCATGGGGAGCGGAGCCGCTGGCTCGCCCCAAGGCTGCTCCTCCGCGGCGAGAGCCTCGTTGATCTTTGTGTTGAGGGCCACGGCTTGGCCCCGCTGTAGAGTCACCGACCAGCGCTGGCGGTACTCATGGAACAGCTTCGCGGCTTCCCGCGAGGTGGGGGCCACCTGGTGGTGCTTGCGAGCCGCCAACTCGGTGCACTGCTTGATAAAGCCAAAGACGCCGGGAGAAGAGCAGCCATACGTCTCTGCCGCCATCGCAAAAAAGCCAACCCACTCCGCCCGAGCTGGTGGGCGGTACTTGCTTTCCTTGCCCCGGGCTGCTATCCTAGCTGCCCAGCCAGTCCCCTTGCGAGCCAATGGGTTGACTTTGGAGATGGGATCGGTCAGAGTCTGGGTGGCGGATGGCTACGTCCGCCCAGAGATTGGAGACCCGCGTGAAGAGATTGGTCTCCTTCCGCGTAATGAACCCTGCCTCGATGGCGATCCGCGCGCATTCATCCCGCAGGGCGTGATGTGCACCCGTCCGACCCGGCCCCTTAGCGCACCTCAGGAGGTGGTTGGGTAGACGGGGATCGTCGATGTCGGTACGGTCGGCACAGTCACAGATGCCCGGGGTGGAGTGGGGGAGCCCTAGGCGAAAAGCCACGGCGGTGGAGACGTGGTCAGGGCTGAGGCAGAGGGAGGACGAGAAGGGGATGGCGTGCACCCAGTCGCCAGCCCCCAGAACCAGGAGCGAGAGCAGGCGCTGCGTGTGCCCCTGGAGCGGGTTGAGCGGCATGCGGCGAGCGTGGTCCAGCTGAAGCGTGAAACGCTCCGCCTGCACCTTCAGCGCCAGCGCCCGCTGAAGCTTAGGCAGGTCTGGAGAGGCGCGCTCCTTGCGCAGAAGCTCCGCCGCAGAAGGCGGTAGGGAGTTCTCGAGGATGGCGAGGCGGCGGGGGAAGGGCGTGGGGCCAGCGGTATCGGGGGTGAACTGCCCCAGCAGGTCGGAGACAGCCCTGGGCAGCGACGTGAGGCTCCCCAGGAGATGGGCGGTGGCGGCGACAGAGGTCAGGTAGATCGGCACTGCCTCCGCAACAGGGTTGGTGATGCCGAGCCCGCCGAGAGTGGTCGGGAGGGACGCCTGGTCCCACACGCGCCTGCGCTCGTGGCGACCTCGCGGCAGGGTCAGACGGCTCGCCGACAGGGCCGCGTGAAAGAGGCCTTCCCCCCAAGCATCCCACTCGTCCAGGGGAGGCAGCTTGAGCAGTATGGAGAGCAACAGGTAGGCCACACGGTGGGAGACGCAGCGGATGAGAAGCTGCAGGGACAGCTGGGGGTCCATGACCGCAAGCAGCGGCAGCGAAGCAGTGGCAGACGAGATGCGGGCTCGGAGGGCGGCAAAGCAGGCGGAAGGCGGGCCCACGGGGCTCCCCAGAACCTTGAGCCCAGCGGTGCTCATGGTGATGCTGGCGGGAAGCTCCGTGTCAGAGCTAAGTGCAGGGCCCCACGCGTCGCACTTCGGGGGGTTGTGGCGGAGCCCGCACCCCGCAATGGCGGCGGTGAGGTGATCGAAGGCGGCGGAGCAGGCAGCCGGCGGACCCAGCAACATGACGTCGTCGGCGTAGGCAAGAACAACGACGTCGGGGAAAGCCACTGCCCTCTGATGCCAATGCCCGTCTGGGTACGGCTGTCCCCGAAACGGGGCATGCGCTTCAACGGTGATCGGTGCGGGGTTTTAGCGGAGCACCGCACATGCTGGGTACTGCCAGCCCGGACCGCCTACCCTCCGCAACACGGGTGAAGCCGTGGGCGCTAGGGGGTCTCCCCCAAAAGCTCGCAGGTGGATCGGCGTGGGAAAGGGGGCCTGGTTTCCTCATGGGATCTCCTTAAAGCCAAAAAAAAAAAAAAAAAAAAAACTGCCGTGTTGGCGAGGCTGGGATGAAGGCCGGCGGCGAAGAGTAGGGGGCCCATAGGGTCGCCTTGGCGCACGCCGCGCGCGCTGGTCAGAGGCCCCTCCACGAAGCCATGGTCGATGCAGAGGGTGGAGGGCGCGTGGTAGGAGAGGCGGACAAAGGGGATCAGGAACTCGAGTTCCGTCACCCGAAGGCCCTCAAAGACCGCCACGGGCTCGATCGCGTTGAACGCATTGGCGACGTCAATTTGCAGCGCGATGTGACTGGTGTGCGTGTCGAGGTAGACGCGGGTGACGTGGATGATGACCCCCGCGCCCCCAGGGATGGCGACGCCAAACTGAATCGGCGCGAAGTGGAGGCGGGTGGGGGCAGTAGCAAGGAACAAGGCAGCCTTGGCGATGATGCGGTGCAGGCATTCGCCGACGGCGATGGGGCGAGTGCCATCGCCAGGTTTGGAAAAGGCGAGCTGCCGCGACGTCATGAGAAGGGAAATGGCTTCAGGACCGAGCTTGCCGGCGAGGGCCGTGTTGGTGAGCGCGTAAAGATGCTGGCAGATGTCGGTATTGGTGAGGGCCGCGTCGCACAAGAGCTCGAAGGTGGTCCCCGAGGGACCGGTTCCTACGCCATTAGGAAGGTGGGACAAGAGACGGCGAAAGTGTTTGGCGCTGATAGAGGGGTTCCGCTCCAAGGTGTGTGAGAGAACCCAATTAGGGATGGCGAGGGAGGCGAGAGGGTGGCGTGAGTGGAGAGCGGCGAGAGTCTCTCCGGAGGAAGGGCTGATTGGTGTCGCTTCGAGGGCCTGGAGAGCCTTGCCAAGGTTCCCACGCTTGGCCAGGCCTTCAGCCCGAGCGATCAGGCCCGTATTGTCAGGAGCGTGGCACGGGGGATGGGGAAGATCGACGGCAGCCACAGCTTCGGTGAATAGGCTGGCCAGGAACCCCGCCGGAAAACCTCCAGACGCTTCTGGACGGCGTCCCAATCGGGTTTGCGGGTGGTGCCAATGCGGAGGGTCAGACATGGCAGGAAGAACAGAAGCCTCCACACTGGCGGAGATTCTGGATCGTCAGCCAATCGGAGGAGGGGGTTGAGCACACATGCGGCAAACTCGTCAAGGGTGGCTGGCGAATGTCGCGTAGGATGGACAGATCCCAATCCGAAATGTCAGCTAATAAGCCATCCCGAGCCGCGAGCACAGCTGGCGAAAGGAAATCCTCGCGCAGCTGGCGAAAGGAAATTTTCGCCACTGGTTGGGCGCTGGTTCGGGGCGGCTCGGGAGCGTTGGGACAGGATCTGGGAACACCCCCACTCTCCGCACCAACGTCCTCCCCAGTCCTTGAATCCGAAACCCCATCACCCGAATGGGTATAACTGGGGTCACCCTCCACATCCTCTCTAGCAACTCGAGCACTCGTCGCCTCTCATGGCTCAGCACCACCCGCTGCTTCCAAGCTAGCCAGCCGCCGACAAACAGCCTGCACGTAGGATCCTGCCACGCCGACATTCCCCGCTCGCCCTCCGCGTCCGCGTCGTCCTCTGCCACGATCGCCAAGAAGCGTCCGTCCCGCCGCGCGAAACTGGGCCTACATCTGTGGGCTCCACCAACCCGCTCCCCCCAACGATGCCGTCCTTGCACTACCGTGGGCATGGGCGCTCGCCGGAGCGAGTGTATGGTCGGCACCGGACGCCGGACCGCTGGCCGCCGTCCTCCCGCGAGCTCCAGTGGGACTCAAGGACTCCCGAATGGCGGAGCCCGCCGCGACGCGAGGAGCAGCCCCCGCAGCAGCGCCGCCTGGGGTGGCTTCGCCCGCGTTCCCAGCAGCGGCGCCCGTAGAGGCAGGGGTCGACCGCGCGGTTCTCCGACGTGGAGGAGCAAGTTGAACGTGTCTCGCGCGCGTCCCCTCCGTGATTCGGGGGATCGCGGAGAGGACAGCGCCGGCGGCTCCAGCAGCAGCGATCCCAGCCGTGGGGACGAACGGGGCGGCGACAGGCGGGCTGTTGCCACTATGGCCGGCGCAGGGGCCGGTGGCGCCGGGGAGTCTCTATCGCGTGGAGCCGCCATGGGTGCTAGGTCCTGGTGGCGCGCCTCCGGTGATGCAGGCAGCCTCGATGCCCGCGACGACAGTGGCGGTGGTGTAACGGCGGTGCCAGTAACGGCATTGGTTCCCGTATCCCCGCCGCAGTTGGCGTCCGCGTGGGCAATGCCGGCAGAGGTGCCGGAAGCGGGGGCGAGGCAGGGCGGCTGGGAGGATGAGGACTCGGAGGTGTCGGCGAGCGGCCGGTCCCGCAAGCGACAGCAGACCCAGGGAGGGCCCACGGTGAGCCTCCTGGCGAACGCAAGCCGGCAGGCGGCACGGCTGGCGGACGTGTTGTGCCGTCTGGACGCGGCGCGGAGCTGCATTGATCGTCTGGAGGTGGCTGGATACGCTCTCCAGCTTCCCCGTCAGGAGGGGTTGAGGACGGAGTCGGAACAGCAGGACTGCGAGGCGCAGGCTGTGGTGGTGCGGGCGGCAATGGCCGTATCGTGGCCCAGGCTCGCCCCGGGAAACGGGCTGCCCCCACGGGGGGGTGCCGTGGTGATGGATTTGGAGGCGAATCTGGGGGGATGCGAGCTGCAGAAGTCGTCGACGGCTGCGTGTCAGTACTCCGCAAGGCGGAGACTTAGTTGCTACAAACGCGTTTGGTGTTTGAACGCTAAACGCTCGGAAGTGTTTACGTGAACGCTAGGCAAACGCTTGCCCAGGCAGGGGTAAAAGTTTTACCCGGGCAGGGGTTCAAGATTCCTGTGGGGGAGAGGGGAAACATGGGGGTTCTACCAGCAAGCATTTTGTCTCATAAAAAAGAACTGTGCTTAACATTTAAGCCAGCATCCTCATATGTCATGTAGATCACCTATCCTTGAGGCTATTCTCCAACGACAATCTCGTGTTTTTTTTCGGGGGGGCAGCCCGAAAAAAATCCCAGTGAGCGTTTGCGTTTTTGGGTGCGTTTGAACGCTAAACGCGTGTCTGCCAGAGCGTTTGTAGCAACTAAGGGCGGAGAGGATCGTCGTCCTTCTGCTGGGGGAGATAGCCCAGCAGGCATAGCTGGCTAGCGGCGTCGAGTGTAACGGAGGGCGGAAGGCGTCAACGCGCCAGCCAGATCAGGAGGTAGGACACGGCTCATTGGGCCAGTCGGCACCTCCCCATGCGCGCCCTCATGATGCTTGTTGTAGATGTAATACTGGAGAGTTGCGGTGTGTTGATTGCGTCCTCCCCCCCCCCCCCCGTGCCTTGCCGTCTATGTTGGCATAAACGCGTTTCCGCGTTTTTGCGTTTCGTTCTGAACGCTTGCGTTCAGGACGCAAAACGCAGGATTCCAGGCTTCAAATACGCTCGAAAAACGCCTGCCCGGGCAGGCGGGAAATTTGGCCCGAGCAGGGGACGCCATGCTAGGGGCTGGAAGTCGGGTAGCTTAGGTGCTGGAAGGAAGAACGAATGAGTACTAGATCGTCAGTGCATGTCAGGTGAGCGAAATTCTCCTCTACAGATAGATCTGGATCAAGCGGGGGGGAATGGGTTGGGATTTTCAACACGTTGGGAAAAGGGAGGGAGGGATTGATGAGTTATTGTGCCGCTATGAAAAGTTTCGCGACTGCACGAAGACGAATTGCGACGCGCGAAACGTGTTGGCGTTTCGCGACGCGCGGCGAAATGTGTTTTCGATTCGCGACTTAGTGGGTTTTTTTTTGCGTTTTTTTGTTCCGGTCAGCCCAAAAATTCCAAGGTGAGTTCGAGCGTTTTGACGCGTTTTAGCGTATTTCGTTTAAACGCAAAACGCAAACTCACAAAAGCGTTTTTGTCAACATAGCTTGCCGTCCCTAACGTGCGGCCGAAGGCCGCGCCGCGAGCGACGGCCGCCAAAGGCAACCGGCGCGAGCCGCCACCAAAGCAGAAGCAAAGAATGACCTGGAAACTAAACAAGGAGGAGAGAGAGCCAAGGGCTTAAGTAGCTAGCTAAGGGAGGCAAAGGCTCAGGTGCTCTCTTCCCTTCTCTCCTCTTATCTCCTCTTCTCTCCTCTTCGCCTCTCTTCTCTCCACTTCTCTCCTCTTCTCTCCTCTTCGCCGCTCTTCTCTCCACTTCTCTCCTCTTCTCTCCTCTTCTCTCCTCTTCTCTCCACTTCTCTCCTCTTCTCTCCTCTTCGCTCCGCTTCGCTCCCCTTCTCTCCACTTCTCTCCACTTCTCTCCACTTCTCTCCACTTTCCTCCACTTCTCTACACTTCCCTACACTTCTCTCCGCTTCTCTCTGCTTCTCTCCACTTCTCTCCACTTCTCTCCCCTTCTCTCCCCTTCTCTCCTCTTCTCTCCTCTTCTCTCCTCTTCTCTCCACTTCTCTCCTCTTCTCTCCTCTTCGCTCCGCTTCGCTCCCCTTCTCTCCACTTCTCTCCACTTCTCTCCACTTCTCTCCACTTTCCTCCACTTCTCTACACTTCCCTACACTTCTCTCCGCTTCTCTCTGCTTCTCTCCCCTTCTCTCCACTTCTCTCCACTTCTCTCCTCTTCTCTCCCTTTCTCTCCCCTTCTCTCCCCTTCTCTCTGCTTCTCTCCCCTACTCTCTACTTCTCTCCCCTTCTCTTTACTTCTCTCCCCTTCTCTCCCCTTCTCTCCCCTTCTCTCCACTTCTCTCCCCTTCTCTCCCCTTCTCTCCGCTTCACCCCCCTTCTCTCTACTTCTCTCCCCTTCTCTCCACTTCTCTCCACCTCTCTCTCTCCACTTCTCTCCACCTCTCTCCACTTCTTTCCACTTCTCTGCACTTCTCTGCACTTCTCTCCACTTCTCTCCACTTCTCTCCTCTTCCCTCCACTTCTCTCCACCTTTCTCCACTTCTCTCCGCATTTCTCCCCTTCTCTCCACTTCTCTCTACTTCTCTCCCCTTCTCTCCCCTTCACTCCACTTCTCTCCACTTCTCTCCCCTTCTCTCCGCTTCTCTCCACTTCTCTCTACTTCTCTCATCTTCTCTCCACTTCTCTCCCCTTCTCTCTACTTCTCTCCCCTTCTCTCCGCATCTCTCCCCTTCTCTCCCCTTCTCTCCACTTCTCTCCATTTTTCTCCACTTCTCTCCCCTTCTCTCCGCTTCTCTCCACTTCTCTCTACTTCTCTCCTCTTCTCTCCACTTCTCTCCCCTTCTCTCTACTTCTCTCCCCTTCTCTCCACTTCTCTCCCCTTCTCTCCCCTTCTCTCCACTTCTCTCCACTTGCTTCTCCATTCCTCTCCTGCACCTCTCATCTCACCCTCCCTCACCCTCCGCTGTTTCTCCTGCAAGGGCCACCTGCTGGACTTCTTTCGCCAATACCTTCACCTCTTTTCTCTCCCCCTAAGATGGTCAATCGGGTTCCCCCTCTCCCCCTCTCCCCACCCCCCTCCCTCCCCCCCCCCCACCATCGCCTCCCCAGGTTCCCCTCCAAGGCCCACCAGCTGGACTTCTTCCGCCACTACCTGCACCCGGGTGAACCGAATAAGGTGAGCTGAGAGCTGTTGATGTTTTGAGGCGCCTCAAAATGAGAGCTGTTGATGGGAGGGTCTGGCGGGGGCCGCTGGTGGCGACTCTATTCTTGAGGCGCTTCAAGAATGGACTCTTTTGCCACTACCTGCACCCAGGTGAGCCGGATATGATGAGTGAAGGGGAGGTGTTGATGGGAGGGACTGGCGGGGGATGGTGATGAGAATGGGCGCATGATGCGTGGGGTGGTGGGTCGGGTAGCGAGATGGGTGGTACAATGGGTTGAGAAGAGGGGTGGCCACATTTGACTCTCCTTGTAGTACAACAATGCTTTTCTAGGCGCCTGAAAAAAAGTGGTGGGATGGGTTGGTGAGATACGTTGATAAGACAGGTCATCGTGTATAACTCTCCCCACATTTCAACGATGCTTCCCTTGTCCAGTTAATCGTGCATTTTCTCTTCTCCTGTCGAAGGCATCTCAGGAGGAGCTGGACAGGTTGTATCTGGAGGTGATTACGTTCACCCTCATATCAGATAATACCTCCCTTCGCTCAATCACACCTCCTTCGCCTCCTCCCTCCATGTGCTGCGGCAGGCATCTCAGGAGGAGCTGGACGGACAGGTTGTATCTGGAGGTGAATCTGCTCACCCTCGTTCAGTCAATAACTCCCCTGTACCCCACATCCCACCTGTTGCAGGCCTCACAGGCAGAGCTGGACAGGTTGTATCTGGAGGTGAACGCGTTTACCCTCGCCTCCCACTTCTTCTGGTGCCTCTGGTCCCTCATCCAGGTAGAAGTCTTCTTGATTCAGACTAGCTCTTGACACAAATGCTTTCTGGTGGAATCATGGGGCACCGCAGACTTCGCCTCCCACCCACTTCTTTCGTGCCTCTGTCCACGTATGTTCTTCCCACGTAGTGCTTCCTGAAGCTTCCTGCTTCCTGCGTGGTGACACGCCTGCCCTGCTTTCTTCTATGCAGTGGGTTCCTGTCCTGTGTGTCATTAATTGAATGTTTTATTCACTTCCCGTTGTTGCATGTGCCATTCAACCCATGCATCATACACATGCATGCCTCCCCTCAGGCCAAGTTCTCCTCGATAGACTTTGACTACATGGACTATTTCTTTGTTCGTTACGGCGTGTACCAACAACGCAAGGATGAGACGGTTGCCATTGTGGAGTCTTACATGCACAGTCATCAATTGCAGGCCAACTAGTCGCAATTGTAACTGCCTTGGGTTCTGGCTCGGAGACTACGGATGCATTCCCAAGCGGGAAAATGAGAAATTGTAGGAACACACATCTGTCAACACACATGTTTGTATATCTGGCTTTGTTAGGTATGTTTGTCATAACCTAGCTAGGACAGCTCTTAGAGGGGACAACATTTCGCATATGTATCTCCCTGCCCTCTCTTCCTAGTCAACTTCCACATTGTATAAACCTAGGGTTAGATTCTCCATAGCGCCACGCTTTCGCCCGTACTCTAGCTTTTTTTTCTTTCGTGCAACTCCCTCTCCAATTTCGTGCTCCGTAGTCCCCCCCCCACCCCCCCTCTCCCTCCCCCCCTCCCCACCGTCCTCTCCGCTTCGTACGCCAGCCAGCCGACTCTCTAGCCAACCCGCTAGTCACCAGCCAGCTCGCCAGCCAGTTCGCCAGCCAGCTAGCTATCACGCCAGCCAGCGCGCCAGCCAGCAGCCAGCCAGCTAGCTAGCCCGCCCGCCAGCCTCTCAGCCAGCAGCGTCAGCCAGCTCATTGGCTTAGCCAGCACGACATCCAGCTCGCCGCTCGCTCGCCAGCCAGCAGCCGCTAGTCAACAGCCGCCAGCCAGCCGCAAGCCGCTGCCGCCAGCCAGCTCGCCGCTAGTCGCTGCCGCTAGCTTGCTCGCCGCTGGCCCGCCAACTAGCAGCCACCAGCAGCCGCCAGCCAGCAGCCGCTAGCTAGCTTGCCGCTGCCGCCCGCTGCCGTCGCTACATCTGCAGCTCCTGCTGCCGCTGCAGCCATCGCCGCCGCATCTGCTGCCGCTGCAACCGCGTCTGCAGCCACTGCCAACTGCCACCAGCGCCAACTGCCACCAGAAAGCGCCGGCCACCAGCCAGCTCGCCAGCACCGACTCGCCGCTGGCTCGCCGCTACCATCCTCCTGTGGCTAGCCGCGGCAGCTCCCGCCCACTCCAGCCTCCTTCAGCTTACTGCCGCCGCTCCTACCACTTCCGTCCCTGCCGCCGCAGCTACCGCTGCCACTGCTCCTGTCGCTGCCACTGCAGACGCCGCTGCCGCTGCTTCTGCCGCTACCGCCGCTGCCACAGCAGCCGCCGCTCCTGCCGCTTGTCGCTGCTGTCGCTGACTTCGCTGCTAGTCACCGCCTTGACTACACTGCTGCTCTGGTCTCTAGTACTGCCCGTCCTTCGTCCGTCAGGGGTGCACTTGCCCTTGGCAGTGACATGCTAGAAGGCAGGCAGTACGAGTTGGCCTACCTTGCTACCCCATGTCTGTATCCCCAGAGGGCGACCCGAACTCCCTCGACATCCCTATCCTGCGCTCTTACGCTGAGGCGGTCTCGAGACCCTAGGCAACCTAGCGGATATAGGCCATGAAGGCAGAGATGGCATCCTACACATCCACATGCACTTACGTTGACGTAGTTCCCCCACCTAGGGCGGATGTAGTCGATGGCATGTGGATCTTTAGGGTGAAGCTCGCACCTGGAGAGCCGCCGAAGTTCAAGGCGCGTTACATGGCTAGAGGCTTCGTCAGTGAGAGGGTGTGGACTTCTTCGAGACCTTCTTCCCGACCCTGAAGTTGACTACTCTTCGGGTGCTCCTTCACATGGCCGCGCAGCGTGACTACGAGCTTCTCTTACTCGGCTTCTCAACAGCCTTCTTGCAGGGCAGTCTGCACAAGCAGATCTACCTCCAGCGTCCACTAGGCTTCTCCACGTCCTTCCGATTTGGGATCGAGTGGAGCCTGTGCTGCCCGGTCTACGGCCTGCGCCAGGTGCCCCATGAGTGGCACGACACGCTCCGCACCACACTTGCTGAACTGCGATTCCTCCCGTCCTTTGCTGACCCCCCTCTCTTTGTTCGCACTGGTCAGACCCCGTTCTATATCCTAGTGTACGTAGACGATCTTACCTTTGTTGCTTCTGACACAAATGCACTGGCCTTAGTGAAGGCCGAGTTACTTAGGAGGCACACCTGCACTGACTTGGAAGAGTTGAGGTGCTATCTGACTTGGAGATCTCTCGTGACCGTGCTGCTCGCACAATCACACTCTCCCAGTCCAATCACATTCGCAAACATAGTCGCAATTTTATGGTGCAGCAGATCCTCTAGAGGATCAGTCTCCACTTCTCCTCAACACATCCCACCCCACTGCATGTGGATCACAAGCTCTCTACTCCTAATCCGATTGAGCCGGTTGAGCCTAAAGGTCCATACACAGAGCTGGTAGGGTGTTTCATATACCTAATGACCAGCACTCGACCAGATCTAGTGTACCCTATCAGTCTCTTTGTTCGCTTTGTAGTGACAGGTACTGTAGGCGGTACCAGACCACTGGTCGACTGCCAAGAGGACACTGCGATATCTGGCGAGTACATCAGGACTAGGACTTGTGCTAGGAGGACGGGAGCATGTGGTGCTCACTAGATACAGAGTTAGATATGAGTTAGATCCAAAGTACTATTCTGGATATTTGTGTTATGAACACATCCACTATGTGCCCCTCCCAAATCGTACTACCATTAAACATTAAGGCTTAATGTATAGTGGTCTTAAAGCCTAAAAACTCAAATTTATGCAAATCATACGGACAATAGTTTCCGCCACTGTATGTTGATGACTCTAGTGTGATTGGACCCTATTAACCAGTGTTGCCTAGCGTAGGTGTATCCACCGTGTGCAGTCTAGGCACCCCTGCTGTGTCAGGCATCGAACCCCCTACCTTGTTTAGCCTAGGCTCCACACTAGCCCCTCCGCCGGCAGCCACTAGCGCTTCGCTCTCCTTCACACTCGACTCTGGTGCGTCTACCTGCTTCTTTCGACCACACTTCCCTTATGCCGCTTGCCAGCCCTGCCACCGCGCCACTCCAGACCCTGCACCTGGACGTCTGGGGTCCAGCCCCCGTCCTTGGGTAGCGTCGAGAGCGCTACTTCCTGTTGCTTGTCGCCGACTACGCGCGCTACACCACGGTGTTTCCCCTGGAGTGGAAGGCTGACGTGCCTGAAGTTCTTATCCCATGGGTCGCAGCTGCGCGAGTCCGCCGAGGTCTTGCTGTGCTGTGTCTCCACTCCGACTGTGGCAGCGAGTTTGCCTCCGATCAGCTTGGCCGGTTCTGTCTTGCGGAGGGCATCACCCAATCATACACCCTGCCGGACTCCCCAAAGCAGAATGGGGTCGCTGAGTGACGCATCGGCTTGGTCATGGAGGTGGCTCGTACCTCCATGATCCATGCCAGTGCACCCTATTTTCTGTGGCTGTTCACTGTTTGCTACGCCGTCCACCAGCTGAACCTGTGGCCCCACTCCCAGCGGCCGCAGGTTTCACCGACCCTCCTCTGGACCGGGTCTCCTGGTGACCCGTCGGCGTTCTACGTCTAGGGATGCCTCGCTCACGTTCATGCCTCTTGCACGGACAAGCTCACTGCCCGTACTGTCCCCTGTGTCTTCCTTGGTTCCCCCCTTGACTCGTCTGACTGGTACTTTTACCACCCGCCGTCTCACCGCTTCCTTCACTCGCGTAACGTGACTTTCGACGAGTCTGTCTCCGTTTACCATCACTTTCCCCACCGAGTTCTCCTCATTTCCGCACCCCTATTTCTGGTTCTCACTCCCCCGGTAGCCCCTGCTCCCCTCCCTCCCCGTTCTACTCCGTCTGGAGTGTCTCACGTCACTCCCCTCCCGTCACTTGTCCCAGTCGAAAAGTCGGCAAACTCAGGTGGCCCCGAGGTGCAGTTCTCGCAGCCTGCCTCTCCTCCGGTGTCCCCTCCCCCGTCGCAGTCGCCGCCGCAGCCGTCTTCGCTGCCGCAGCAGCACTAGTCGCCGCCGCCGTTGCAGCAGCAGCAGCCGTTCAAGGACTTTGGGGGTGCTGGCGTTGAGGAGGGTGCTAGTCCTGGGGTTCCTGTCGTGGCTTGTCCCGACGGGCTTGGTGGTGGCACTGGTGCTGGAGAGGGTTCTCGCTTTGGGGGTGGTTGCTCTGGAGGTGCTGGAGTGGAGTGTTCCAGAGGTAGTCGTAGTGCAGCTGGCGGTCCAGGTTTTGGCGTCGAGCAGCAGCAGCAGCAGTCATCGCCGGTGTCCGCCCTTCGCCTGCTCGACCTTCTCTCCCCTGACCGCTCGCCTTCGACTCCCCCGCCGCCTCCTACCCTTCATGTCCAAGGTCCTGTGTTTCCTTCGCCGGACTCGTCCCCGGCTCGTCTCCCGCCTTGTTCCCCCCTTGTGTCTCCTCCTCTATCTCCTGACCCGACGCCTCCGTCTCACGTCTGGTCTCACCGTCCCTCTCGTGCTCGTCCCATCTCTCCTGTTCAGCGTTCTCACCCTATATTGCTTGGTTCCCACGCGTCTCATCATCCCCTCCTCCCTTCTCCTCCGTCTTCGCTCGCTGTCGAGCCTCCCTCTCTGTCTGACTACCTTCGTGCTGCTCGTCCTCTTGTTCTTCGGGTCCTTGCCTCCCTCGTTACCGACCCGTCTGTTCCTGTCTCGAGTCTTGACGCTCTTTTCGCTGCTGTCGCTAACTTTGCCTCTACCCGCCGCCTTGACTATGCCACAGCTCTGGTCTCTGGCCGTGCCTGCCCTCCGTCCGTCGCGGGTGCTCCTGCCCTTGGCAGTGACGTCCTAGAGGACAAGCAGTACGAGCTTGCTTTCCTGCCGGAGGCTGCTCCCCATCTCTGTTCCATGCTGCTAGTCCCCATGGGAGACCCAGACGTCTTTGACATCCCGACCCCTCGCACTTACGCTGAGGCGACCTCGGGACCCCTGACCTCTCAGTGGATAGCTACCATGGAGCAGGAGATGGCATCTTGGAGATCCACGGGCACCTACGTTGACGCAGTCTCCCACCTAGGGTGAACATAGTCGATGGCCGGTGGCTCTTCAAGGTAAAGCGCCCTCCTGGAGAGCTGCCTGCGTTCAAGGCGCGCTACGTGGCTCGAGGCTTCAGTCAGCGCGAGGGGGTGGAGAGTTGCGCTGCTACCTTGGCCTGCAGATCTCCATGGACAGAGCAGTGCGCACCATCACTCTCACATAGTCACACTTGGTGCGCCAGGTCGTTCAGAGGTTCGGTCTTCAGTTCTCCTCAGCACAGCCTATACCTCGGCCAGTAGACCACAGGCTCTCAGCTCATGTTCCTAAGGAGTCAATAGAGCCCAGTGGTCCTTACACAGAACTGGTGGGTTGCCTCATGTACATGATGACTTGCACTCGTCCAGATCTCGCATACCCTTTCAGCATCCTGGCTCGCTTTGTGGCCACAGGCAGAAACCGACCACAGCACTGGTCGGCCGCTAAGAGGGTTTTGCGTTATCTAGCAAGTACATCAGGCATGGGGCTAGTACTGGGAGGACGCAGGCCAGTGGTCCTTACTGGGCATACTGACGCTTCTTGGGCAGACGACGCTGAGACCCTCAGGTCCTTGCAGGGCTACTGCTTTAGTCTTGGTGCAAGCGCGGTCTCGTGGAGGCCCACGCGCTCGTCGTCTGTTGCACAGTCCAGCTGTGAGGCTGAGATCTACGCTAGTGCCATGGCGGCACAGGAGCTCCGCTGGCTGACTTTCTTGCTCACAGACTTAGGTGAGCGGACTAGCTCTGCGCCAAATATGTACGCTGACAACAGGGTCATGATCATCCTGTATCATGAGCCTCGACTGGAGGGCAGAGCGAAGCACATCCAGTTGCGGTACTTCCTCCTGCGCGAGCTACAGCAGCGCTGCCAGGCCCGCGCAGTACACTTGGCCTCCGGTGCCAACACAGCTAATATCTTTACTAAGGCGCTTGCGCCTAAAGATCATCAGCGTCACTCTTTGCAGCTTGGTCTAGCTCCTGTAGCTACTCACTTGCTAGGACCGTGATTGTGTACTTCTCTTTATATATACATTTCTGACTGGCCTTGTGGCTTCTCTTCCAGTCGGACTAGTAGTGCTGCCCTGGTTTGTTCTTGTCTTGTTTGTACTCTTGCTGACTGGTCTTCAAACCCTTGCCTCATAAGCTGGACTAGTAGTGCCACCCTAAGCTGTGTGTCGACTTTCAGGCACTGCCCCTCATCTGGCCTATGGGGTGTGTCAAACATATTAGTATATGTTATAATAGGCTAGATAGGTGCATGATCTTAGAGGGTACAACCACTTGAACAAAATCAACATGTATGCCTCATTCTAGTTAAATTTTCTACTCTGAGACCCTGTTGAGGCCATTTGTTTCGGAGATCAGACTAGTACTGCTGCCCTTAGTTGTCTTGGTACCTTCTGTTAAGATGAGCTAGCTAGGGGGATAAGCCATGGAATGACGTGAGGTTTGAGGCTAGGAGAAATATCGAGCGAGAAGAGGGTGAGATTAGAAGAGAGAGGGATACAAGGAGGGAGTTGTACCATCTACAGTAGGATCCAGCTACACCTACAAAGCCTACAATTATATATATAATATATAATTTAACACACCCCTTAGGCTTGGTAGTGGAAAGCCCACCACACACACAACACACTAAGCCACACACCCCTTAAGCCTAGCAACCCCATACTCAGCAGCAGCGACGACTACTACAGCAGGGTCAGCCCCTCGGCGTGTGAGGCGGCGATGTCGACAGCGAGGGTAGCGGTTCCAACGGCTCCGACGGCGGCAGCGTCGACAGCAGCGGCGGCGTGGCGAGCAGCACCAGCTGCGGCGGCGACGTCTTCGACGACAGCTGCCGGCGGCGGCGGAGCTCGCAGCACTCGGCGGCTTGGCCGGGCTCCGCGACGGTGGGACGGTCAACGCGAGTCAGCCGTCGGCTGCAGCGAGGATCGAGGAAGAGGGGACGAGGGGGAAGGGGGTGGGGCTTCAGCAGTGGAGCCCCGGAGCGTGACGCCCCGTGTGGCGCGCTGGCTGCATGCGGGCGTGCTGGCCAGCTCTAAGACGGGGCGCTGGCCGCTGCCGTCCGTCCCGTCCGCGCGCTGGCAGCACGTCGTCACGGCAGCACGAGGACGCCGTCACGCTGTCACGGCTTGACGTCGACGCCACGGCAGTGCGTCGAGACGGCCGCGGCAGCACGACGCGGCCGGCGGCACGACGACGCCGCCACAGGAGCATGACGCGGCCGCCATGGCAGCGTGAGAGAGAGAGAGAGTAGGAGTGCGCGGCGGAAGCAAGAGAAGAAGGTCCAGCAGGTTGTAACTGCTCTGATACCATATTAAGATGAGCTAGCTAGGGGGAGAAGCCATGGAATGGCGTGAAGTTTTAGGCAGGAAAAATATCAAGAGAGAAGAGGGTGAGATTAGAAGAGAGGGATACAAGGAGGGAGTTGTACCCTCTACAGTACGATCTAGCAACATCTACCAAGCCTACAATTACATATAATATATATCATTTAACGCCTCAACCAGAGGCCAGAGTAGTACTGCTACCCTGGTTTAGGAAACGTTGTTACTATCTAGGCTAGGGGGTGTGTCAATAAATATACTTGTATATCTAGCTAGGTTAGAGATGTTTGTTATAACCTAGCTAGGACAGCTCTTAGAGGGGAATGTTAAAATTATATAAGTTATAATTTTATATAGGCTTGGTAGGTTGCTACTGAACCTTTCTGTAGGGGGTACAAACCCCTCCTTGTACTCCCTTCTCTTCCTAATCCAACACTCTTTCTTCTCGACTTTCCTCCTACTCCTAGATCCGTTTTTCCTAGCGCCGTTCCATGGCGGCCTTGCTCCTATCCTAGCTAAGCTAGTGTCCTAACTTTAGGGACCTAGCATCCTAAGTTCTTAACATGGTATCAGAGCAGGAGATCCTTCCTGCTGGACTGCCTCCTCTCGCTTCCGCCATTTACTCATCATCCTCATTCACTCCAGCGGCCATGGGGCGGCCGCGTTTTGCTGCAGTGGCGACGTCGCGCTGCCACTGGGCGCGTCGTGCCGCGACTGGCCCGACGCGGTGCCGCGGAGTCGGGTCGTCGTTCTGCAGTCGCAGCGTCGACGCCCCGCTGCGCCATCGACGCTGCCATGGCGGCCGCGGCGGCGTCACGCTGTGGCGTCGTCGTCTTTTCGCCGGCTGCGCCGTCCTGCCGCGGCCGTCTCGACACGCGACCGGGACGACGTCAGCGCGACGCCGCGGCTGCGCCCCTCCTGGGCCTCGTCGCGCCCTGCCTGGCCTCATCGCACCCGCTCGGCCCCGTCGCGCCCTGCCTGGCCCCGTCGCCCTCTGCCCGGCCCCGTCGCCCCCTGCCAGGACGCCGTCGTCCCGCCTGTAAGCGCCGCGCCATTTATGGCGCGACGCTGAAGACTCGCCCCCCCCCCCCCCCCCATTCTCCCTTCCCCCTGCGTCTTTCCGTCCTCCTGTCGCAGCTGCTGTCTTCTGCCCGGACGTTGCCACATCGATGAGAGCCCTCAGCCGCGGCAGTCGCCGCCTGTCGTCGGCGACCCAGCCGCCTTGAGCCAGAGCTCCGCGGCTGCTTGTCGCTGACCCGCCTAGACGCCGTCGGCTGCCTCGTGTACGGGGGTGTGTCAACGCTTTGCCTGAGGGTCAGATACCCGGCTAAGCACGAGCCTGAGGGTGTGCGGGGTTAGGGGGTGGGTTGGGTGCGGGTGTGGGGGTGTGAGTGGGCTTGACACTACCAAGCCTAGGGGGTGTGTTAAAATTATATAAGTTATAATTTTATATAGGCTTGGTAGGTTGCTACTGAACCTTTCTGTAGGGGGTACAAACCCCTCCTTGTACTCCCTTCTCTTCCTAATCCAACTCTCTTTCTTCTCGACTTTCCTCCTACTCCTAGATCCGTTTTTCCTAGCGCCGTTCCATGGCGGCCTTGCTCCTATCCTAGCTAAGCTAGTGAATATGTATCTCCCCTCCCTCTCTTCCTAGTCAACTTTTTATGCGCTACTTTTACAACATCATATTAGGTGCCCTCGCAAAAGGGTAAGAAAATACATGGTTGTCTGGAGCAAGCAAAAGGGTCAGAAAATGAGGATGATTAATCTGCCATACAGCAAAGGAAAGGTTCTGTGCGTGTCAAAATTAACTGCATCACTTTGGAACTAGCAATGCTAGAAGAGGGGCACTAGGAAAATGCCAGCTGGTAGTGTATGGTTCTAGCCGTGGAGAACTAGTGAATTTGGAAGTGTACTGGTGTAACCTAAGGACAGATATTTCTCATGCACAGACCAGCACCCACACGTCAGACCCCAACATCCCAAATGTCGTGGAAAGCGGCCCAATATCCCCCGAAGCCGATGGGACTGCGATGCCGTGGCACCAATCAGAGCTCGCTCCTGCGACATGGAGGCCAAGATCCTCTCCTCTATTCTTGCTGGAAATGCTGACGGGGCAAGAAGGCTGACGCGCGGCGGTAGAAGGAATGCGCCTTTCCTGTGCCAGCACAAAGAAGCAGTGAAATGGGGGGGGAAGGGGGGGAAGTCGGGAGAAAGGTCGAGACGGGCTGCGGGCGCAGGGGCAATTCTGCGCTGAAGGAAGGCGCATCCGGGACCGTCAGGCAGAGACTGTCCGCGGGATGGCGAATCTGGCGCGGAGTTTCCGTGGGCAGGGCTAGCAGCAGCTGGCGGGGAGGAAGCATGCATGGGTGGGGGGAACGACAGAGAGCAACCTAAGGGAAGGAGGTTAGCGCAGCAGGAATCTGGTGGAAGCAGAAGAATCTCAGATTCTCAGACCAGGGTCCTCTCACATCACACGCATTGGTGGTGGTGCTCTAACCAGCGCATCCTCATCCCCTGAAGACCACTTTCAGTTTTGGCATTTCGCCATACCTCGCCCATCTCCATACCTAAGGCTAGCAGTGTCTTACTGCTTCCTGCTTCCTTTGATAGCCTATTCCGATTTTAGCTTCACCCTTCACTAACATTTCCAGGCAAACGAGCAGCAGCAGCCATGGTGCTGAGCGTGGCGCTCCCCGCGGGTCTGGACGCGTCGAAGCTGTCCAAGGACATCTCGTCGTACAGCGAGCTGCAGCTGGCGCGCCTCAAGTACCGCCCGACTCTCCCCTCCATGCTCGACGGACCCAGCGTCGTCGAGAAGGGCCCTCCTACGAAGGCCGCCGGCAACGATGGTACGCATCGCCGATGGAGTCTCTGATGGACAATCTGTGATCGTATCGCTTATGCTGGCGCGTCCAAATTGTGCTAGTCACTTATTCATGACGATGCGTTTCGCGAAGGCCATTCTTGAGTTCAGCAGGACGAATGGTCTGCAATAGGTACTAAGCTCCGGGTCGTTAGCGTGAGCATCAGCGTGAGCAGACCACATGATTCCCGTGAAGTCCATCACCAATGCCCTTGTTTGTGGCTGTCAAAGGAAGAATATTCTGGATCATTTGGTGGTAGATTTGTCGTCCTTCCTAGTGCGAGTCTAGAGATCCAAGGGATTTAGAAACTCACACCAACGATAGAAGCCTCCGCCCATCGTTTCAGACGTCATTTTTTGCCAACAAAAGACGTTTCGGCGCGTATGCTCTCGTGTCCCCCGGCCTTTCCGCCTTTGCCCTCGTGGTTCGGCAGTGGCGTTCCTCATCCCTCCGTTGCGCTCCGTCGCCGTGTCGCTTCGTCGTTCCAAGTGTAGCCTTTCCTCGTCCCCTCCCTTCACCCCCGGCCAGAGGAGATCCCGAAGCTCTTCCCGTCGCTCTACGGCCAGCCGTCTATAAGCTTCTCGCTCCTCTGCCTCCGCTCCTTTCTCTACATCTCGTCACGCAGAGGAGATCGCGAAGCGCTTCCCGTCGCTCTACGGCCAGCCGTCAGTGAAGTTCGTTCCATCTTTCAACCCCTCTCTGTTCCCGCTCTTCCGCTCTTCCCTTCCTGTCTCTGCCACCTCGTCACCTGCTATTCCTTCCATCAGAGGAGATCGCCAAGCTCTTCCCGTCGCTTTACGGCCAGCCGTCGGTGAAGCTCATTCCCGCCGGCGCGTCCGCGGCGGCCCCCACGCCCATCACCGTCGGCGTCGTGCTGTCCGGCGGCCAGGCCCCCGGCGGCCACAACGTCATCGCCGGCCTCTACGGTGAGTCGCCCATTCTTGTTTTTGTTATCGCTTGAGATTTAATTGCTGGTGCTGTCGTCCACGGTGTATCCTGCTTTCCAAAATAAATATCGGTGTGTGTGAAGATTTGCAGTTCGACTGTACAGGTTGGGTTGGGCAGATCCTCCGTTTTCTAGTCACGAGCATTTTTCGTGATGTATGCCACGAGATCTCTTATTCACCATCCGTTTAGTCAGGTCGCACCTGCCGGTCCATCCTCGTTGCCGTCGCACGACCTGCCAGCACTCGTGGACCACCGCTAACTGAACCACTCGACCACCTGAACGTATCAAACGGACTTCGCTTGATCCACACTCCTCGTGACCATCCGGTGAAGCATTATTCAAGCAATGACTTCTTGTCTCTTCAACGCCTGTTCACCTCAGACTATCTCCAGGAGAAGGTGCCGGGCAGCAAGCTCCTCGGGTTCCTCGGGGGCCCAGCGGGCGTGATGAAGTGCAAGTACGTGGAGATCACGGCCGAGTTCCTGTACCCCTACCGCAACCAGGGCGGCTTCGACATCATCTGCTCCGGCCGCGACAAGATCGAGTCGCCCGAGCAGGTACGGCTGTCGATCTGCTTCGGGAGTTCGCCCTGTGCGGCGTCCATATCGTCGATGGTTCCTGTGGCGAGTGGCTTCAGTCGTTGCACTCTGCTCCCATGTCCGCGCTCTCGCTAGGCTGCTCTCCTCCCTCAGCGTCGTGGATACGCTTGGTTCATGGCCGTTCGCGACTATGTTCTACGATCCCCGATCGGGTTGAGCACTTCCCCCGATCTACCCGTTCTCTGCCTCCACCCCTCGTCAGTTCGCCATGGCCATGGCGTCGGCGGAGTCTAGTTTTTGAGGTGCCTCAAAACTGCCTCCACCCCTCGTCAGTTCGCCATGGCCGTGGCGTCGGCGGAGAAGCCCTCTTTCGACGGGCTGGTGGTCATTGGCGAGATTACAAACGTTCCTCCTGTTGCCGTTCACCAGCAAGCAGCACTGTCCCGTCCTCCTCACATCCTTCTCTTTCCCCTCGCTCTCTGTCTCTCCACCCCTCGTTCGTCAGTTCGCCATGGCCGTGGCGTCGGCGGAGAAGCTCTCGCTGGACGGGCTGGTTGTCATTGGCGGCGACGACTCCAACACCAACGCTTGCCTGCTCGCCGAGCACTTCCGGTTAGTCATTGTGCCGCCCTTCATCTGTGCCGCCCTTCATCTGTGCCGCCCTTCATCTGTGCCGCCTGACTTCTCTTCGGTCGCCCGTCTTCCCTTCAGTCCCCCCCCGGTTGATCTGCTCCGCAAGCGTGCTTGGTTGATCGAATCGGCTTCCTGCGTCTTTGACACGAAATCCGTGCCTCGCGGGCCCCTCATCCTACTGCGTATCACCTTTTTTGTCCGCTTCTCGCCGCCTCCCGTCGCGTTCCGTCGCGTTCCGTCCGTCGGTGTCGTGTTTTACGGCATTGTATGTCGTCGCATCCCACCGTATTTATTCTGGCATCTCACTGTGTCTTACCGCATCTCATCGCGTTTCACCGCATTCCACCCCACCCCCCATGTCTCCGCAGCGGCAAGGGCCTGAAGACGAAGGTGATCGGGTGCCCCAAGACCATCGACGGCGATCTCAAGGCCGCGCAAGTGCCCATCAGCTTCGGCTTCGACACCGCCTGCAAGGTAACGGCGGGAAATGGGGTTGAGGGAGGTTAAGGTATGCGGGCTAGAGCATCGAGGCCGCGCAAGTGCCCATTAGCTTCGGCTTCGACACTGCCTGCAAGGTAACGAAGGGAACTGCATGAGCGCGTGCAAGGTACAGAAGGCAATGCAGGCTACCTGCAGGTGCGGGAGAATCGTCATCGGGAAAGGGTGTGATGGGGAATGGGGCATGGTATCATCGCATTCATGCAAACAGGATTTGCAAGTAGCTGCGTAGATGCGTAGCTTCGATGTGCCCATCTCCCCCCCCCCCCCCCCACCCCCTCTACCCCCTCCCCTCCTCCCACCCCCTCCACCCCCTCTCCCGCGCGGATGCCTCCGCTAATCTGCCCTTGCGCGGGCGCTCGTGCGTCCTTCCGCGTGCGCCCATTTTCTTTGCGCGTGCAGATCTACTCGGAGACGATCGGGAATGTGATGACTGATGCCCGGTCTGGCGGCAAGTACTATCACTGTGAGTGGGGGGAACCGGGCAAAGGCAGAGGGGGGGAGGGGGGAAGGGATTGAGAGAGGGGAGTCGAAGGAGAGGGAAGGAAGCAGTGGGAGAGAAAAGGGGACGGGCTCAGTAGGACGCCTACTGAGGAGAGGGACGCTCAGTAACGCCTTCGCTGCTAGTAGGGAGTTGGGTATTTCGCACATGTCTATTCTCCATTCCGCACGCTCTAGGACGAACGGTTCGACGGACGTGGCACGATGCATGCACGCATGCCGTAAAGCTGGCTCTAACATCACGACCCATTTCCCTCCCCTCCCCCGTCCTCCTCTCCCATCTCCCCCTCCCCTCCCCCCCTCCCCCGTCCCTTCTCTCCCTTCTCCCCCGGCTTGTGATGGCATGTGTTGGCATGTGATGGCATGTGACGGCATGTGATGGCATTTGATGGCATGTGATGGCATGTGATCGCATGTGATAGCATGTGATGGCATGTGATGGCATGTGATGGCATGTGATGGCATGTGATGGCATGTGATGGCATGTGATGGCATGTGGTGGCATGTGATGGCATGCAACGGTCATGTGGGTTATGTGTTGATCCGTGTGGCGGCATGGCAGTTGTCCGTCTGATGGGCAGAGCGGCGTCGCACATCACCCTCGAGTGCGCGCTGCAGACGCACCCCAACATCACTCTCGTGGGCGAGGAGGTGAGTTAGCGGAAGGGTGGAGTGCGGTTCAGTGCGGTGTGGTTGTGTGTGTCGCACATCACCCTCGAGTGCGCGCTGCAGACGCACCCCAACTTCACGCTGGTTGGCGAGGAGGTGAGTTGCTGAAAGGGTGGAGTGCGGTTAGATGCACTGTGGTTAGATCCAGTGTGGTTAGATGATGTGCGGTATTTGCAGCGTACGTCACACATCACCCCTAGTGTTGCACCGGCGTGCGATATCCGAGTGTGCGCTGCAGAGGCACATCCACGTCACTTACGTGGTCGAGGGGGTCAGTCGGAGGATGGGTGCAGTGTGGTTTTGATGCAGCATGGTCAAGCGAGCCGCAAGAGTTAAACGCGCGCCAGTCATAGTGAGCGAGTGGCTCTGTTCTCTTCTGCTCCGCCCTCCCTCGCTCTCACTCCCGCAGGTGTTCGCCAAGGGCATGACTCTGGGCCAGGTCACCAACCACATCGCTGACGTCATCTGCAAGCGCGCCGACGCGGGCAAGAATTTCGGCGTGGTGCTCATTCCCGAGGGGCTCATTGATTTCATTCCTGAGGTGAGGCCCTTGTTGCCCTCGTGCTCCATTACCGTCTCACATACGCGCGGCTCCCCTGGATAGCTTTGAGTCGACTCAAAAGGCGATCCCCGAGGTAAGGCTCTTGTTGCCCTCGTGCCCCATTGCCGTCTCACGTACGGGCGGCACCCCTGGCTAGCTTTGACGTGGTGCTCATTCCTGATGCAATCCTGCCCGGCAGATCAACGACCTGAACGCCCAGCTGAACGAGATTCTGGCGAAGGCGGCGGTTGACGCGGAGGGCATGTACGAGTGGAAGGAGGGGCTGCAGCCCACACGGATAGTGAGCACCCCAGGGCGTCCCTTCACACTCGCCACAACCCGTCTGCCCCACCCGTCCCATCCCATTTCCCCTCTGGCAGATCAACGACCTGATCTCGCAGCTGAACGAGATTCTGGCGAAGGCGGCGGTGGACGCGGAGGGCATGTACGAGTGGAAGGAGGGGCTGCAGCCCAACACGCGCACGCTGTTCGACTCGCTGCCCAAGGACATCCAGGACCAGCTGCTGCTCGAGAGAGACCCCCACGGCAACGTGCAGGTCAGTTGGCTTGTAACGCGGATAGAGCGGGTTAGTCGGTGCCCAAGGACATCCAGAACCAGCTGCTGCTCGAGAGACCTGCACGGCAACGTGCAGGTGAGGGCTGTAAACGAGTGCGGAGGTGCGTCTAGCGGATACAAGGGGGTGCTGGGGGAGTGAGTGGGAGGGCAACACGCGGACGCTGTTCGACTCGCGGCCCAAGGACATCCAGGACCTGCTGCTGCTCGAGAGAGAACCCCATGGGAACGTGCAGGTGAGGGAATGATGCTTGTAGCGGGTACAAGGGGGTGCATGCTTGGGTAGTGGGTGGTTTGGGAGACCAACGCGCACGCTGTATGACTCGCTGCCCAATGATATTCAGGACCAGCTGCTGCTTGAGAGAGACCCGCATGGAAGTGTTCAGGTTCGTATTGCATGTAGCGCAGATAGAACGGGCCAGCTAGTGCTTTAAGCGCGTACAAGCGGTTGCAGAGAGTCACTGAGAGGGGAACACGCCCCCGCTGTTTGACTCGCCCAACAGGTGGGTGCACAGAGACGGAGGAGCTGCGGAGGAGGAGGAGGAGCACAGTTTCTTACCCTTATGTTCCTGTTCCCCCCTCTCCACCCCGCACTGCTCCTGTTCCCCCCTCTCCACCCCGCACTGCTCCTGTTCCCCCCTCTCCACCCCGCACTGCTCCTGTTCCCCCCTCTCCACCCCGCACTGCTCCTGTTCCTCTCCCTTGGTCCCCCCCCACCAGGTGGCGCGCATTGAGACGGAGAAGATGCTCATCAGCATGGTGGAGGAGGAGCTGGGCCGGCGGGCGAAGGCTGGGCAGTACAAGGGCGCCTTTGAGGGCCGCTCGCACTTCTGCGGGTGAGTCCGCTTCAGAGAAGACTCGTTTCCTTCAGATGAGGGCGCCAAGGGGAGGCAAGGGGGCCAAGGGGAGGCAGTACAAGGGCGTTTTCGGGGGCCGCTCACACTTCTGGGCGAGTCCTGGGCTGGCTCATGGATGTCGGGTAAAGCTTCTGGTTGTGGCATTGGCATGCCCACGCCTATTCGGCCCCCTCAGCTGCTGTGCGCCAAGCTCCGTGTTTTCCTTCCCTTACACTCATCAAACCCCCGCAGCTACGAGGGGCGGTGTGGCATGCCCACGCTCTTTGATGCCACCAACTGCTACGTGCTTGGCTCCGTGGCGGCGGCGCTGGTGCAGGCAGGGAAGACTGGGCTCACTGCTTCCGTGGGCAACCCCTTTCTCACCTCCCCTGCCACGACTCCTCCGCCCCTTTCCTAACCCCCAGATACGAGGGCCGGTGTGGCATGCCCACTCTATTCGACGCCACCTACTGCTATGCCCTGGGCTCGGTTGCAGCTGCTCTGGTGCAGGCCGGGGAGACCGGGCTCATTGCGTCCGTGGGGAACCTGACCGCTCCCCCCCAGGAGTGGACCGTGGGAGGCACGGCTCTCACTGAGCTCATGGTGGTGGAGAGGCGCAAGGGTGAGTCAAGTGTCAAGGGCTCACGGTTTGGGGTTTAGGTTCAGTGGTGCAGGCGGATGAGTCAGGGCTCATAGGTTAACGCAGAGGTTGAGTGGTGACTGGGAGTGTGGGTGGATAGGTTTACATACAGTGGTTATTCTCCTGGTTGTTCTCAGGCCAGCCTCTCACGCTGCAATTGTTGTTCTTTCTCCTGTGCTGCATGCTTCTGGTTGTGTTGCTGCATCACTGTGTGCATGTATGCGTGCATGCATGTGTGTGAGCAGGCAAGAACAAGCCTGTGATCAAGAAGGCCATGGTTGAATTCGAGGGTGAGTTTCTCCAGCCCAGAGTGCCCCCCTGTCCACGATTTCCTTAGATTCCAACACCCGTCTGACCAGACAGACCTGTAGCCTCTCTCCGTGACCGTCCACGATTGCTGCATGCCCCACCTGCATTGCCCCATCTGCATGCCCCACCTGCATGCCCCATCTGCATGCCCCACCTGCATGCCCCATCTGCATGCCCCACCTGCATGCCCCATCTGCATGCCCCATCTGCATGCCCCATCTGCATGCCCCATCTGCATGCCCCATCTGCATGCCCCACTTTCCGGCTCCATGCCATGTGTGTTGACACGAACTGTGAGCCCATGCTTTTGACACGAAATCTCCCTTGTCCGTTCTGTGTCCAGGTGCGCCCTTCAAGAAGTTTGTCTCGGTGCGTGACGACTGGGCTCTCAACGATCGCTACAGAAGCCCAGGTACAGCCCGCACTCCCTCTTCCATCCCTAGCACAAAACACACAAACACTCGCACTTCCCTTTCCCTTTTCCCCCCCTCCTTCCCCCCCTCCTTCCCCTGCTTTTCTGCTCCATCTTGCCCTATCCACTGGCTTGATATAGCACTTGCCTTTGTACCCCCTGTAAGCTCCGGCTTCATAACCCACTCTCATGCTGCTTCCTTATTCGCATGTCCCTCGTGATGCTCCTCCCACTTGTTCTTCCAGGCCCTGTGCAATTCGAGGGCCCCACTGCTTCCCAGCCCAACCTCACACTGCTGCTGGAGCAAGGAGTCTCCATCTAGAAATACTAAAGCTGCTTTTAGGTATAGCGCATGTGTGTGCATCTGTTTTGGAGACCCTGATTTCTTTGTTCGGACAGCATAGCAACTCCAAGTCAACTGCCATGGCATGGCATGATCTTTGGAGGCAATTAGGGTTGGGCTGGGGCGTTGTGTTTTTGAACCGTCTTTGGTGATCGTATGGAACGTCACTACTAAACGGTTCAATTAAATGACAAGTCGGTGCAATTCTGTGAAGGATGAAACACCAACCCAGGAGCTTCACTAATTGTTATAAAATCTAAAACAGAGTAAAGCGCAGAACACTATAGAGGAGCTGGACTACAAATTGTCTCCTTAGTATGAAAGTCCTAGATTATGTAATGCTAGTTGACTGGGGTTGAGCCTCGAGAGTTCGACCAGTCAAGGGCTCGAGAGTCTCGAGGGCGACGGGGTCAAATTGGGTTCGGGGCGCCTTGGTAACAGGTTCGGAGCCAAGTAGTTCGGCGAGGGTGGTTTGACGCGAGAGTTGAGGGCCGAGCCTGGGGACGCATTCTGTTCGCGTTACTCGCTGTTGCGTGCCTCAGTAAGGATTCCTGAATTCCTTACACCAAACCAGGAGCTTCACCAACCCAGGAGCTACACCAATTTACTGTACACGTTTTCTGTTCCTTGTGTCGAGCATCGCACAGCCGCCACTGGTTCAAACTCTCCCCCCAAATCAGCAGCCAAGGTTTTCTGACCCAATCCGAACCAAAACAGCATTATGAGCACCAGAACAACCACAAGCACCTTGCAATCTTCAGGCAGAATTCCAAGTCCGAAGGACGGCACGGTTTTGCGTTTGAGCGACACATCGGCTGCATAGGTGTTGGGAGATTGACCATTCGCCCAGGAGAGAGGCTATGGCTGCCACCGTCCCCACGACTCCTAGTTTCGACGTCAATGTGCGTTGGACTGCTGCTCGATATAAGCGCAAAATCGGCCTACGAGGCGTCTGAACATTTTATTTTCCCCAGAAATGACCTGTTTCCTAAACCAGGAATCAGCATCAAACACAGAGTCAGCCAACGTATCGGCAGGGATGGTGTCCGCTTGTACAATGCTCTGCCTGCTCCGAGATCGCCGCAGTCAGGAGACGTTAGATTTTGATTCTGTCAGTAACCGTTAGGCTTTAATTATGTCGTTAGACGTTAGATCTTCATTCCTCACTACCCTTGATTTCCGCAGCCTATAGTTGGGAACCGCTCTTCGTTGTAGCGGGGCCAATAGTGACTGAATCAAGCGGCGTAAGTACAAGTGCCGCGGCTATTCACCAATTCTCCCTTTTCTCACGCCCGCATATTCCACCAGCCAAGGCCTGGCGAGCCGTTCTTGCTTATAGCGGGGCCGAATGTGATTGAATCGGAGGAACACACGCTGCGCATGGCACAGGCTATAAAAGAGGTCGCTGAGAGGTAGGGGGGCCATGGGGAAGGGGGCGAAGAGGGGGGGAAGGGGATTTTGGGTGGGTGGGAAACGGTTTGGATTGGGGGAACACACGCTGCGCATGGCACGGGCTATAAAAGATGCCGCTGAGAGGTAGGGAGATCACGGGGCGAGGTTTCGGGGATCTAGGCAAGCATGGCAGGGAGATTTTCGAGAAAGCATAGTGCAGGTCATCAAAACTGGAAGGCCGTCCATGTGGGGTAGGTGGACAAGGGTGCCAAAGAAAGCCTTAGGTGATTTTTGAGTCGACTAAAAAATCACCTCGTGTGGGGTAGGTGGACAAGGGTGCCAAAGAAAGCCTTAGGTGATTTTTGAGTCGACTCAAAAATCACCTCGTGTGGGGTAGGTGGACAAAGGTGCCAAAGAAAGCCTTAGGTGATTTTTGAGTCGACTCAAAAATCACCTCGTGTGGGGTAGGTGGACAAGGGTGCCAAAGAAAGCCTTAGGTGATTTTTTAGTCGACTCAAAAATCACCTCGTGTGGGGTAGGTGGACAAGGGTGCCAAAGAAAGCCTTAGGTGATTTTTTAGTCGACTCAAAAATCACCTCGTGTGGGGTAGGTGGACATGGGTGCCAAAGAAAGCCTCACCTGAAACCCTCTGGTGGCTGCGTGCGTGGTTCAGTCGGAAAGCCTTACTTAGAGTGTCAATGTGAGAGCTTGAAAAGCACGACTCTTCGCTCATTGTCCTTCAGTTTAGGCCAAAGGCCATGTTGAGAGTTGAGTGAAGGTCTCTGCTCACATTGACCACACTCATGTTGCAGGGCGTTTTTTAGAATTCTCGAAAACACCCTGCAGCGATCAAATATTCCTCGGCAGCAATCACATTGACTGCTCTGAGGGAAGTCAATGGTGGTGCCTTGCGTCGATACTGCCTGCCTGCCTGGTTTCTCCTTGCTGCGGTCCGCCTTGGTGTGTGCTGCGGTTCGCCTTTGAGCCAATGCAAGGCTGGGTTACACGCTCTCTCTCACTCTTGATACAAATCACTCTCAACTCCAACACGTCATGCTTCCCTTGCATTCCCTCTCTTTTGCATTTTGAGGCATCTCAAACATCTTGTTATGAGCACACGCTAACACCTCATACTCCCCCCCCCTCACTCCCTTCCCCATGCCCCCCCCACCTCATGTTTCCCTTGTAATCCGCTTTGTAATCCGCTTTGTAATCCGCTTTGTAATCCGCTTTGTAATCCGTCTCTTATGCCGCCACGATTCACCTCAGCCTGGATCTGCGGTTTGTCTTCAAGGCGAGCTTTGACAAGGCCAATCGCACGTCAGCAAATTCGTTCAGGGGCCCGGGAATGGAGGAAGGGCTCAAGGTAACTCCGAGAAGGGGGGGCTGGAAGGGGGGGGGGGGGGTGGAAGGGGGGGGGGGACGGGGGGATTGGAAGGGGGGGGTGGAAGGGGGGGGGTGGAGTTCATCTTTGAAGCGAGATTTGACGGCCAATCGCACGTCAGCACACGCATTCAGAGGCCCGGAATGGAGCAATGGCTGGAGGCAACTTCAATGGAAGGTGTCGGGGGGGAGGAAGGAAGGGGCAAGGGGGGTTCATTCATATTCAAAACAAGCTTTGACAAAGCCAATTGCACGTCGGCACACTCCTTCCAAGGACTGGGATTGGAGCAAGGGCTCGCGGTTACTCCAAGAGAAATGGCCTTTTCAGGCCTTTTGGTAGCTTCAAGGTCGAGAGGTTGTTGAGCCAACAGTATGCAAAAGTGACTTTGAAGTCAACTCAAAAGTCAATTGATCCGAAACAGATTTCACCCTTTTGTTTCCCTCTCAAAGTCTACTCACCTGTTTCCCTCTCAAAGTCTACTCACCTGTTTCCCTCTCAAAGTCTACTCACCTGTTTCCCTCTCACCCTTTCCCTTGCATGAGTCGACTCAAAAATCACCCTTTCCCTTGCACGAAAGACTGTTCAGTGAACACTTCCTCCTAACTTCCTCCTCTATGGTCCCACTCCCGCTTCCACACACGTGTTCCTTCGTACACGTGTTCCTCCCTTCCTTCCAATCGGTGCATTTCCCTCCCTGCTGAGTGTGCCCTGATAGCGCTGGTTATTTCACCTTCCCATGACCTCACGTTTTCGCCTTCTACATTGCATGCATCTCAATCCTTCCGATATGTGCATTTTCCGCCCTGCTAAGTGGGCCATGGTTGCGCTTATTATTTCACGTTATTTTGAGTTTCTGCATTAACTGAAATGGTTTCTGCAGAAATGCCTGTATGGATTCCATTCACATTTCCACTACCTCTCTCCTCCCCTTGCATCCCTCCCCTGCCTGTGCAACAGATTTTGGCGCAAGTGAGGCAGCAGGTGCAGGTGCCGGTGCTCACAGACGTACATGAAACGAGCCAGGTGCGTCACAGGCGAGATGAAACGCGCCAGGTGCGTCACAGGCGAGATGAAACGCGCCAGGTGCCTGCCTGTCATCCGTGCCTGCACAGTGCGAGCCGGTCGCGAAGGTGGTGGACGTCATTCGGATCCCAGCTCTCCTGCACACTCAGTGCTCCACTGCTTCGTGCTCCTCTCCCTCTCTTCCAGCTCTCCTGCACACTCAGTGCTCCACTGCTTCGTGCTCCTCTCTCTCTCTTCCAGCTCTCCTGCACATTCAGTGCTCCACTGCTTCGTGCTCCTCTCTCTCGCTTCCAGCTCTCCTGCACACTCAGCGCTCCACTGCTTCGTGCTCCTCCCTCTCTCTCTCTTCCAGCTCTCCTGCACACTCAGTGCTCCACTGCTTCGTGCTCCTCCCTCTCTCTCTCTTCCAGCTCTCCTGCACACTCAGTGCTCCACTGCTTCGTGCTCCTCTCTCTCGCTTCCAGCTCTCCTGCACACTCAGCGCTCCACTGCTTCGTGCTCCTCTCTCTCTCTTCCAGCTCTCCTGCACACTCAGCGCTCCACTGCTTCGTGCTCCTCCCTCTCTCTCTCTTCCAGCTCTCCTGCACACTCAGTGCTCCACTGCTTCGTGCTCCTCTCTCTCTCTTCCAGCTCTCCTGCACACTCAACGATCCCTTCTCTTTTGGCGATTGCCCCGGCCTCATCCTCTCTTTCTGCCTGTCGTCTTCCCCCCCACGGCACAGTGCGAGCCGGTCGCCAATGTGGTGGACGTCATTCAGATCCCGGCCTTCCTCTGCAGACAGGTGAGAGGCGATGCGATGAGGTGTGCAGGGGTGTGCAGGGTGTGCAGGCAGGTGAGTGTTAGATGCGTGCAACAGAGAGATGCAGCCAGGCACAGCACCCAGGAGGTGGACGTCACTCAGATCCCGGCCTTCCTCTGCAGACATGTGACTGCTAGAGGTGCGCAATAGATACATTTGGACAGGTGACCCTTCCTCAGGTGACCCTTCCTCAGGTGACTCTTCTTCAGGTGGCCCTCCCTCAGGTTAGCATTGTGCCGCTCCATGTGAACTGAATGTGCACTACACATGGCGTCTTGTACGCATGAGGCAATCTTCGGTCGAAACTGCTTTACTCACACACTCCATGGTCGAACACTAGAGGTAAACTCATTCCTCATGCCCCATCTCTCCCTCATTCCCCTGGTCCCTCCCCTAATGCCCGTTCCCCTCCCCCCCCCCCTTCCGTCCTTTCCCTCTTTCCTGCAGTAGACGGACCTGCTGACGGCAGCAGCGCGTACCGGCCGGCCCATCCACATCAAGAAGGGGCAGATGTGCAGCGCTGAGGTGAGGTGCGGTGCAGTGCAGTGAGTTGAGGTGAGGGGAGGTGAGGGGAGGTGAGTTGGGGTGAGGTGGGGTGAGGTGGGGTGAGGTGCGGTGAGGTGAGGTGAGGTGAGGTGAGGTGAAGTGCAGTGAGGCGAGGTGAGGTGAGGTGATTGTTTTGATGAGAATGAATGATGTGATTTTACATTTTGAAAGATCGGGCAGGTGTGCAGTGCTGAGGTGAGTTGAGGTTAGGTGAGTTGAGGTTAGATGAGGTGAGGTGAGGTGAGGTGAGGTGAGGTGAGGTGAGGTGAGGTGATGAATGGATTCGATGGGGTGTTCTGTTGTTTTGGTGATGTTGACAGTTTCTTGAGGAGTTGCCTGCATTGACTAAAATCAATGCATCCATGTTCCCATGCATGCACCCGACCGAGCACCTGTATCTTATTTTTGAGGCGCCTCAAAAACCTGAGCACCTGTATCTTACTTATCAATGTATTCATTCACGACCAGGCAGTCGGGCACTGCCCATAAGTGCTTGCCTGTATGCGGCACATACGCGCACTTGATTCATATATTTTTCCTTGCGCTCTCAACTGAATCACTCCCCAATCACCCGGTGGTGGTGGCAGCAGCAGACAAGGTGAAGGCGGCTGGCAGTCCCCAATATTGCTACTTCCCACCTATACGAGTGGATTCATCTATCCAGTTTTCCATCCGTGCATGCATGCATGCATGCACTCTCTCCCAATCACCAGGTCGTGCCTGCAGCAGCAGCAGACAAAGGTGAAGGTGGCTGGCTGGCACTGCCCACAAGTGCCTGCGTGCATGCCATACATACAGACAGACATACAGTAAATTCATATCTTTTCGTTTGCACAACCCCTAAATAAACACCAGGTAGTGGTGGCAGCAGCAGACAAGGTCAGAGCAGCCGGCAATCCCCATGTGATGGTGTGTGAGCGGGGCACCATGTTTGGGTACGGAGATCTGATCTTGGATCCTCGCAATCTGGTCCAGATGCGGGCGGCAAACTGCCCTGTGGTTGCTGACGTTACCCACTCCTTGCAGCAACCTGCACAGCGACAGGTAAGGCTAGAAGGCTCCTGACTCCTTCTGACTCCTGTTGACTCCTGTTGACTCCTTCTGGACTCCTGTTGACTCCTGCTGACTCCTTCTGACTCCCCCTATCCCCCTGTGTGCAGTTGCCAGGAGGGGGTCTAGCAAGTGGAGGGCAGAGGCACCTGATTCCAGCAGTGGCGCGTGCATGTGTGGCGGTGGGAGTGGATGGCATCTTCATGGAGGTAGGGGCTACATCCGTCTAGATGCATGTGTGGTGGTGATCAGGATGAATGTATGGTGCATGTGTGGCGGTGGGGGTGGATATCTTCATGGAGGTACAGCTGAGTTTTTTTTGTTACCATGGAGGCACTGCGCATGCCTCGTGCAGGCATGAGGGATGTGACCATGCATGAGGGATGTGAGCATGCATGTGTGGCGGCGGGGGTGGATGGCATCTTCATGGAGGTACTGTGTACTGTGGATGGGAAAAAGTTGGATTCGATCTGCAGCAAGCCTCCTAAGAGTAGATTTAGGTCCTCATGGAGGTACTACTGCGCATCTAATCAGCCAAGGTAATAGACCCACCTTTATGCCCTGCTTGGGTCGAAGCAGTAGTCGTGCGTGCAGTGCACGTGTGGCGGTGGGAATAGATGCAGGGTAACTGTGCTTCTTTGGTTGGTGCGGGGTTTGACTGACTGTTTGACTGACTGTTTGACTGACTGTTTGACTGACTGTTACAGTCAGTCAAAAGGCGCATGCATATGTGGCAGCAATCTGTTGCTCTTGCCTTTCCCCTCCAACGCCCATCACCACCCTCTCTGCCACCTGTCACCTGATAGAAGATCTGTTTTGAGACGTCTCAAGCCTATAACCTTCCTCTCTGCTGCCTGTAACCTTCCTCTCTGCTTCCTGTAACCTTCCTCTCTGCCACCCATAACTTTCCACTCTGCCGCCCATAACCTTCCTCTCTGCCGCCCATAACGTTACTTTCGGCGCCCCGTCACTCTTCTTCTGCCGCCCATCACCCGTTCCCGATCCTGCCACCTGTCAGGTTCATGACAATCCCGAGGCTGCTCCTGTGGACGGCCCGACACAATGGGTGAGTGGGGGGAAAGACGGGAGAGGTGAAATTGGGGAAGAGATGACGGTTGCATGAAGTGAGTAGAAGGGGGAGGGTTAGCGATTGTTCGAGTGAAGTCACCGTGGGGCTCAGCCACTGCCATCAGCGTTCGTTGAGCAGGTGTATTTTCAGCCAACGCAAAATATGAAAGGGTGGTGGTATGTGCCACAGCCGTCACCATAAATCCAACCAGTGGAAATTTCGTTCAGTTTTCCCCCATCCCTTCTCCCACCTCTGGGTCTCCCGTGTCCTGCAGCCCCTTCATTTGTTGAGACCACTGCTGACAGAACTGGTCGCCATTGCGGTGAGACTTGGGGCTCGCTTGAGTGGGTTTTGGCGCATTGGGATGTATGTTGTGTTTTTTTCCGAATTAATTTGTTTACATGACAAACCAAGCTGCATTGACATTCTGATCATGCCATGTTTTCGCATGTCGTGCCCATGCATTTCAGCATCCAATCATGTCCTCAAGATGTTCGCGTGGTTTTGTGTGGTTTGCAATGCGGTGCAGGCTGCGACTAAAGGGAAAGAAACGTCATACGTTTGAGATTTTACGCTACCTCTTTAGGATTTGTTCGTACATTCTGCATGCTAAACGAGAGGCTTCAAAGCTACAATTTTGGGGTGTCTTGTGACAGCCGATGTATGTGACAGCAAATGTATGTGACAGCAAATGTATGTGTGTTGAGGCTTTCGAGCTTTAGCGTATTCAGTGGAGGGCATTCAGTGTGACATATCCAGGATATCCTACGATGTCGCACCCAGTCGCGTCCCCGATGTCCTGTTTCGCGCAATGCACCGCCATACCTGGCCACTTCCCTGTCTGTCGGGGCTGGTTCAAGATTCTGAACATCCAGCCCTGCGATGCGACATTGTGACACCCAGTGCCTGTCGTTCATGACACTGTATGCAGCGTGGCGGCTCGCATCCTCCTCCCTTCGTTTCGCACACTGTCGCCGCAGGAGCCACGAATCACACTCTGATCGCACCGCTAGCGTCCGACAGTGTCCGGGGCGCGCCACAAATCACCTGCACCAGTCGCCCGCCCCTAGATGCCTCTTCGGCTTGAAATGTCGGTTGCCGCCAAAGCGCGAACTTCGTGCTCCGCCTTACCCTAGAGAGTTGTTGGGCTTTTCTAGAGAGGAAACCCTCAATCCATACTTGACCTGAGCAGATTTGAAATTATACCATTCAGAAAGCTGATCAAACCGCACAGAACCAGGCTGGACTCTACCTACAGAGCCAGCCGAGGCAGATTTCTGAACATTCCAGGTTGCAATTTTGGAAGTTCAGGGGGTTGGTCTGTTTGTGGTGTGGGTTGCGTCTTGCTTGCATCTCTCATCTCGACTCTCGTCTCCTCTTTTCCTCTTACCTCTTGAAAAGACGAGTGTGGTAAAACGCAGCGCAGGCTCTAATGCTGATAGCGTCTAGCAGATTATTCGACCTTTGGTTTTCTTGTCGCGCCTCGATGGCTCTCGCGAGCTCCTGGCCTTATTATCTTCTCCAGTTTCTGTCCGTGGCGTTCTCAATACTTCTAGACCCTAAGCACGGCTTCCTCTGGGAGTGACTATAGTGAATAAGCTGCTAGTGAATCCATTCCTCTCAAAACAATCTTCGAGAGCTTCAAGTTAGGTCGTGCGTCACTGGGTTTAATTCGCTATTGAACTAAGCATTTGACGTAGTTTCTAGAAGCCTGACGGATGTCCTTCAGTCGGATCGCGAATCCGAAGGAATCGACGGCTGGTTTGCAGTCCGCAGTATCCGGGCCGAAGCTTCGGGCCGGGCTTCGCGAAAGCTAGTCCGTATTCCAGTGTTCGGTATCCCTGCGTGTCTGTAGTAGGCGAATTGGCTCTGCAGGAGTCTAGCGAAACAGATTCCCTGGTCTGAGGCGGCTCGGAGTAGTCTGGGAAAACTATTTTCAGCCATAGAAATGGCAAGGCCACAGGTTTTCGCGCGCGTTCTACTGAGACTGTTCTTGATCGCGCTCGCAGCAACGATACTATGCAGCCACCATTCTGGTCGCCCGTGTAAGTTTTTTCGACATGTACGAAACACGCTTACGGTAATACGCTCTCACAGCTAACATCATCCCACCACTTTGCTCTTTCATGTTCTGCCGACCGAACGGCCTCGTAAGCCTCGCTCGCTCGATCTTCCTCGTACGATATCTTTCGCTCTGAACGAGTCGTTGCACTCTATGATATCAGATGAATCTCTTCGAACCACGTGGGTCTTGTTTTTCCTCGTTATTAGCAGTCCGTATTGATAACCTCCTGACTTCTTCTTGGGGAAGACAATCATCTGACGGAGTTTACTATTCGTATCTTAAATTCGTTTGCCCCTCGGTCTTTCTTCTTCCCCCACCTCCTCCCCCCCCCCCCTTCCCCCCCCCCCCCCCCCCCCCCCCCCCCCCCCCCCCTCCCCAACCCCCCCCCTCCCCAACAACCCCCCCCTCCCCGCGACCCCTGTTCTCCGCGCACCAGCTCTGATCCCACCAGTGGGCGCGATTCAAGTCGACCTGGCGAAAGCGAAGTTACCGTTACCGCCGTGGGGGCAGGGGCGCGCGAAGATCGACCTCGCGAAACTTAAGCTACCGAAGTTACCACCGTCGCCGTACGAGCGCGAGTGGGCGAAGTTTCGCCAGAGCGACGGGCTGCTGTCGCTGGACTACGTGAAATCGCTGCAGGCGCAAGCTCGGACGAGTGCTACGAAGAAGAAGAGCGGGAGTGATGTCTTTAAAGTCGTCTTCGTAAGTACTACATGAACCGTGCCTCTCTTTTGGGTCGACTCGAAAGTCAGCTGCAGGCGCAAGCTCGGACAGGGGCAACGAAGAAGAAGAGCAGCGGTGACGTCTTTAAAGCCGTCTTCGTAAGTACCTGGACTGTCGTAGCCAGGCCGAAGCAGACGACTAAGAACGTGGCTGACGCGGCAGTGCCTAAGCCCAACAGCGCCTATTCCTACCTAGTGGCCTATAACCGCTCGTACACGTACGCCGGGCCCAAGCAGACTATTGCGGAGTGTAGTTTTGAGGCGCCTCAAAACTGGAGTGTGTGCAACTCTCTCCATTCCCGTCTCCTGTTCCCCACGGCCTGGCAGGGTTTCAGCTATGTGCAAATCAAAACGTCTCGTTCCTTATCCCCGCCCCTGCTCCAACTCTTTCCCCCCTTCCCTTCCGCCCCCCAGTGTTCCCCCACGCCCTCTCTCCCCGCCCAAGAACCTGCTTCTGAACTCTAGAATGGAAAAAGGTACCACGTCGCGGCAGAGTTTCGGCTACGTACGGATCAAAGCCATGCAGTACACGACAGCGCCAAAGCCCTACTACAACCTGGTGGCATATAACCGCTCGTACACGTACGCCGGGCATGACAGGGGTTTGGCTACACGCCAAACATAACCTTCCTTCCCTTATTCCCGTTCCTGCTCCAACTCCCCCCCCACCCCTTCCACCTCCCTTCCCCCTCCCTTCCCCTCTCCCCCCCAGTGTTCCCCCACGCCTTCCCCCCCACTTAAGACGGAAACCTGTTCCTCAACCCCGCCATGGAGCAGGGCACCACCGCCTCAGTTGCATCCCTCCCCCCTCCCCTCTCTCCCTCCCAGTGTTCCCCCACGCCCTCTCCTCCCCCCGCTCAAGACGGCAACCTCTTCCTCAACCCCGCAATAGAGCAGGGCACCACAACCTGGCAACACTAGTGGGCTGCAACCTTACTCCATTCCCTTATTCCCCTTCCCCTGCTCCTACCCCCCCTCCCCCTCCCCATCTCCTCTTCCCCCAGTGTTCCCCCACGCCCTCTCCCCCTGCCCAAGACGGCAACCTGTTCCTCAACCCTAGCATAGAGCAGGGCACCACGGCCTGGCAGGGGTTCGGCTATGCGCCGATCAAAGCCGTGCAGAACACGACGGCGCCAAAGCCCTTCTCCTACCTGGTGGCGTACAACCGCTCGTACACGTACGCCGGGCCCAAGCAGAGTATCAAGAACGTGGCAGCAGCGGCGTATGAGCTGGCGGTGTGGGTGCGGATCGATGCGGGGGAGCGTCAGTATGTCACTGCAACGGCTAAGATCAATGATAAGTAAGTGCAATACTTAAAGGCATTCTAAGCATGTCACAGTCGGTCAGTTACGTACGGGGCTGAGAGCAGCGTATGAGCTTGTGAGATGGGTGAGGCTGGATGTTGGGGGGGAGCTGCAGTGTGCTTTTGCAACAGCTGAATTCTTATTAGTGAATGTACTATCTATGGCTACAGTCAATGATAAGTTAGTATGATCATGAAGCTCATCATAAGCTTTTCGTTTGCTCGTTTTTTTACACAAGGGATGATTTCCTGGCGCAGCTGGAGCAGTGAAGAAAAACGCCATCTAAAAGCCGTTTTTATTGTTGTGGTGTTATGTCGCTATTTCACGGGCAGGTACGTGTGCATAGGAGGGGCCAACGCTCGCTCCACGTGCTGGACGAAATTAACAGGGGGCTTTACCCTGCATGAGCCGGCTGCTGAGGTGGCGCTGTACGTGCAGGGGGCGGCGGTGGGGACCGAGATCTGGGTGACGTCAGCATCGCTCCTGCAAGTGGATATGGACAAGTGGAGGAGCCGACAGAACGAGAATATAAAGAAGGTGAGAAGGTGTGAGAAGGTGTGAGACGGTGTGAGACGGTGTGAGCCCAAAGAATGTGCCCCCACCCCATGCACAGCATAAGTCTCACGCACCCATGCTCCTGCAAGTGGATATGGACAAGGGGATGAGCCGGCAGAAGGAGAAAATAGAGAAGGTGAGAAGGGTTGGGCGAAAGGTGAGGGTTTTTTTTGGGTGCGAGCGTAATAACAAGGGTTAGAACGAATATGGACAAGTGGAGGAGCCGACAGAAGGAGAAGTAGGGGAATATGTATAAGGGTGAGTAGATTGCCCGATGTGCCTCATGCCCCTCTGACCCATCTCCCCCCTACCAGTACCGCATGTGGCCTGTGCGGTTGTCCCTTCAAGCCTGGGGCTCAGCCTGGTGCCGGCACGCGTGCTTCGAGCTGTCTCAACGTACACCCGTGTGTCCCCTGCACCCCATGCACCCCATGTACCCCATGCACCCTGTGCACCCCACGCATCCCATGCACCCCATGCACCCCATGCACCCCATGCACCCCATGCACCCCATGCATCCCATGGACCCCATGCACCCCATGCACCCCATGCACCCACCCCATGCACCCCATGCACCCCGTCCACCCCTTGCACCCTGTGCACCCTGTGCACCCTGTGCACCCCATGCACCCCATGCACCCCATGCACCCCATGCACTCCGTCCACCCCGTTCACCCCGTTCACCCCGTTCACCCCATGCACCCTATGCACCGTATGCACCCCATGCCCTCCATTCCCCACCACCAGTTCTGCGTGCGGCCTGTGCGGCTATCTCTACGACGCTTGGGGCTCAACCTGGTGTTGACACGCGTGCAGATCGACTCAGTACACCATTGCTCCATGTGCCCCATGCCCCATGTGCCCCATGCCCCATGTGCCCCATGCCCCATGTATCATATCCCCATCACAGTACTGCAGGAGCTCTGTGTGGCATTTTGGTGCCGGCATGCGTGCAGTTCGACCAGGTCTCGTTGGATTTCTTCTTTTGTGATGACGTATCTCGTCTTCCCCTGTTGCTCCATCCCCCCCCCACCAGCACCGCATGCGCCCTGTGCGACTATCTCTTCAAGGGCTGGGCTCAATCTAGTGCCGGCACGCGTGCAGATGGACTCAGAACACCCATTGCGCCATCTGTCCCATGCCCCTCTGCTCTATTCCCGCATCGCAGTACCGCATGCGCCCTGTGCGCCGGTCACTGCAACACCTGGGGCTCAACCTGGTGCCGGCATGCTTGCAGATCTACCAGGTCCCGTTGGACTTCCCCTTTGGCGCCTAAACATCCCAACTTCTCCCCTATTGCCCCATCTCTCCCCCTCCCCCCCCCCCCCCCCTCCCTCGCGCGGCATTACAGTACCGCATGCGCCCTGTGCGGTTATCTCTGCAAGGCCTGGGGCTCAATATAGTGCCGGCACGCGTGCAGATCGACCAGGTCTCGTCGGACTTCCCCTTTGGTGCTAACGTGAATGGCGCTATTCTCTACGACACTGCTTATCAAGAGGTGAGGTGATGCCGTCAAGAGGTGAGGTGATTGCTTAGGCGCCTCAGAAGTGGTTTCTAGCAGTGGAAATGCCATCTGCCCTCTTTGTCCAACGCCATTTCTCCTCCTCCCACCCAACCCCAGTGGTTGCTAATCAACTTCAACTGGGCGGTATTCAACAATGCGGGCTACTGAACCTCCAACCACTGAGCGATTGCCTTACAATCCCCCTCTCCTCCCGTTCCTCTCCGCCCTGCTCCAGTGGTTGCTGAACCGCCTCAACTGGGCGGTGTTCTACAATGCGGCCACGTGGCACTTCAACAAGCAGAAGCAGGGCCGCTGGCCCCCATCTCACGCCCCCTCACTCCATTCTCCCCTTACCCCTCCTCCTCCCGTCCACTGGTTCCTGAGCCGCTTCAACTGGGCGGTGTGCAACAGCGAGGGCAAGTGGTACTACATCAACCTGCCACCCTCCACCTTGCAATTCACTTCTCCTCCTCTCCTTTCTCTCCCCCACACCCCCATATGTCCTCATGTCCAGTAGCTCCTAAACCGCTTGAGCTGGACGGGGTTTAACAATGAAGACAAGTGGTACTTCTACCCCCTGCCATCACCTTACCCCCTTCTCCCCCCCTTCCGCACTCTCTCCCCATTATCCCCCCACTTCCAGTGGTTTTTGAACCGATTCACCTGGGCAGTGTCAAAGAACGAGGGCAAGTGGCACTCCAACCACTGAGCCATCCATCACCTTCCTCCTCCCTTCTTCCTATTCTCCTCGGCAATTTCAGTGGTTCTTAAATAGGTTCAACTGGGCAGTGTTCAACAACGAGGGCAAGTGGTACTTCAACGAGCGGCGGGAGGGGGTGGAGGACTACAACGTGACGGATGCGCTCGTGGACTGGTTCATTGAGAGGAACGTGAGCGTGCGCGGCCACAACGTGTTCTGGGCGGTTGAGAAATTCGTTCAGACATGGGTCAAGGTGAGTCAATGCTGGTCAAGGGGAGTCAACGTGGGTCAAAGGGAGTCAACATCGGTCGAAGTAAGTCAACGTGGGTCGAGGCGAGTCGACGTGGGTCGAGGCGAGTCCACATGGGTCGAGGCGAGTCAACGTGGGTCGAGGCGAGTCAACATGGGTCGAGGCGAGTCAACGTGGATCGAGGTGAGTCAACGTGGGCCAATGCAAGTCAGGAGGGAGGACTACAAAGTGACAGATGCGCTGGTGGAGTGGTTTATTGAGAGCGTGAGTGTGTGCGGGCACAATGTGTTCGGGCGTTCGAGAAGTTTGTGCAGTCGTGGGTCAAGTTGAGGTGAGTCAATGCTGGTCAAGATGAGTCAATGCTGGTCCAGATGAGTCATGCTGGTCCAGATGAGTCATGCTGGTCCAGATGAGTCATGCTGGTCCAGATGAGTCATGCTGGTCCAGATGAGTCATGCTGGTCCAGATGAGTCATGCTGGTCCAGATGAGTCATGCTGGTCCAGATGAGTCATGCTGGTCCAGATGAGTCATGCTGGTCCAGATGAGTCATGCTGGTCCAGATGAGTCATGCTGGTCCAGATGAGTCATGCTGGTCCAGATGAGTTTTTTCATGCTGGTCCAGATGAGTCATGCTGGTCCAGATGAGTCATGCTGGTCCAGATGAGTCATGCTGGTCCAGATGAGTCATGCTGGTCCAGATGAGTCATGCTGGTCCAGATGAGTCATGCTGGTCCAGATGAGTCATGCTGGTCCAGATGAGTCATGCTGGTCCAGATGAGTCATGCTGGTCCAGATGAGTCATGCTGGTCCAGATGAGTCATGCTGGTCCAGATGAGTCATGCTGGTCCAGATGAGTCATGCTGGTCCAGATGAGTCATGCTGGTCCAGATGAGTCATGCTGGTCCAGATGAGTCATGCTGGGTCCAGATGAGTCATGCTGGTCCAGATGAGTCATGCTGGTCCAGATGAGTCATGCTGGTCCAGATGAGTCATGCTGGTCCAGATGAGTCATGCTGGTCCAGATGAGTCATGCTGGTCCAGATGAGTCATGCTGGTCCAGATGAGTCATGCTGGTCCAGATGAGTCATGCTGGTCCAGATGAGTCATGCTGGTCCAGATGAGTCATGCTGGTCCAGATGAGTCATGCTGGTCCAGATGAGTCATGCTGGTCCAGATGAGTCATGCTGGTCCAGATGAGTCATGCTGGTCCAGATGAGTCATGCTGGTCCAGATGAGTCATGCTGGTCCAGATGAGTCATGCTGGTCCAGATGAGTCATGCTGGTCCAGATGAGTCATGCTGGTCCAGATGAGTCATGCTGGTCCAGATGAGTCATGCTGGTCCAGATGAGTCATGCTGGTCCAGATGAGTCATGCTGGTCCAGATGAGTCATGCTGGTCCAGATGAGTCATGCTGGTCCAGATGAGTCATGCTGGTCCAGATGAGTCATGCTGGTCCAGATGAGTCATGCTGGTCCAGATGAGTCATGCTGGTCCAGATGAGTCATGCTGGTCCAGATGAGTCATGCTGGTCCAGATGAGTCATGCTGGTCCAGATGAGTCATGCTGGTCCAGATGAGTCATGCTGGTCCAGATGAGTCATGCTGGTCCAGATGAGTCATGCTGGTCCAGATGAGTCATGCTGGTCCAGATGAGTCATGCTGGTCCAGATGAGTCATGCTGGTCCAGATGAGTCATGCTGGTCCATGGCAATGAGTCATGCTGGTCCAGATGAGTCATGCTGGTCCAGATGAGTCATGCTGGTCCAGATGAGTCATGCTGGTCCAGATGAGTCATGCTGGTCCAGATGAGTCATGCTGGTCCAGATGAGTCATGCTGGTCCAGATGAGTCATGCTGGTCCAGATGAGTCATGCTGGTCCAGATGAGTCATGCTGGTCCAGATGAGTCATGCTGGTCCAGATGAGTCATGCTGGTCCAGATGAGTCATGCTGGTCCAGATGAGTCATGCTGGGTCCAGATGAGTCATGCTGGTTCCAGATGAGTCATGCTGGTCCAGATGAGTCATGCTGGTCCAGATGAGTCATGCTGGTCCAGATGAGTCATGCTGGTCCAGATGAGTCATGCTGGTCCAGATGAGTCATGCTGGTCCAGATGAGTCATGCTGGTCCAGATGAGTCATGCTGGTCCAGATGAGTCATGCTGGTCCAGATGAGTCATGCTGGTCCAGATGAGTCATGCTGGTCCAGATGAGTCATGCTGGTCCAGATGAGTCATGCTGGTCCAGATGAGTCATGCTGGTCCAGATGAGTCATGCTGGTCCAGATGAGTCATGCTGGTCCAGATGAGTCATGCTGGTCCAGATGAGTCATGCTGGTCCAGATGAGTCATGCTGGTCCAGATGTCATGCTGGTCCAGATGAGTCATGCTGGTCCAGATGAGTCATGCTGGTCCAGATGAGTCATGCTGGTCCAGATGAGTCATGCTGGTCCAGATGAGTCATGCTGGTCCAGATGAGTCATGCTGGTCCAGATGAGTCATGCTGGTCCAGATGAGTCATGCTGGTCCAGATGAGTCATGCTGGTCCAGATGAGTCATGCTGGTCAAGGAGGGTCGACGCAGGTGAGGGGGACTACAATGTGATGGATGCCGAGACAAACTGATTTTTTTTAGAATTCTAAAAAAATAAATATTGATGGTTTTCGTGACATACTGACAGGAACGCCAACAAAAAGGCGTTGGCAGCATAAGCAAGTATAATGTGGAGGTGAGGGGCATCGATCCCCTTACCTATCGCATGCAAAGCGATCGCTCTACCATGTGAGCTACACCCCCATGTGCTCTAATGATGGGACACTACTCTGGGCAGCAATGCAACGACGCATGAACAGTGCAGTATCACGGTACAAGGGCAAGGCGCAGCGTGCACTCGTGGATGTTCAAGGCAGTTAGGGCTGTGATTCCAATGCCCTCTCCCTCTCCATTCCCCTCCGCCCTCGCCCCTTTCCCCTTCCTCTTCCCCTTCTCCTTTCGCTTTCCTCTTTCCCTTCCCCTTTCCCTTTCCTCTTTCCCCTTCCCCTTTCCCCTTCCTCTTTCCCCTTCCTCTTTCCCCTTCCCCTTTCCCCTTCCCCTTTCCCCTTCCCCTTTCCCCTTCCCCTTTCCCCTTCCCCTTTCCCCTTCCCCTTTCCCCTTCCCCTTTCCCCTTCCCCTTTCCCCTTCCTCTTTCCCTCTCTTCCCAGAATCTGAACGACACTGCCCTGTGGGCGGCCATGCAACGGCGCATGAACAGTGCGGTACCACGGTATAGAGACAAGGTGCAGCACTGGGACGTGATCAACGAACCGCTGCACGGCAACTACTTTGGGCAGCGCCTGGGGGAGGACGTGCACTCGTGGATGTTCAAGGCTGCCCGGGCGCTGGATCCCAACGTGCAGCTGTTTCTGAATGACTATAATACCGTGGAGCAGTGCGACAGAGGGGCCAACCCGGAAGTTTACCTCGAGGTGAGATGGTGGAGTGAAGCAACAGAGCGCAGTAGGGGGTGGGGGGACCTAGCGCCTGGGGGAGGACGGGCACTCGTTGATGTTCAAGGCTGCGAGGGCTCTGGATCCCAACGTGCAGCTGTTTCTGAACGACTATAGCACGGTGGTGTAGTGCGACAGGGGCGCCAATCCAGAGATACACATCGAGGTGAGAGGCAAGCTGACACGCAGTAACCTGTGGTTGGGGAGAGGGCGTGCAGTGCACTCGTGGATGTTCGAGGCTGCGAGGGCTCTGGACTGGATTTTTTAGAATTCTCAAAAATCACAAATCACCTACAACGCGAGGGCTGTGGACTGGACACGATCCCAAGGTGCAGCTGGTAGATCCCAAGGTTCTGTTCGTGCAGTGATAGTCATGCACAGTGATGCATTGTGCATGAGTATCACATGCACAGTGATGCACTGTGCATGACTATCACATGCACAGTGATGCATTGTGCATGACTATCACATGCACAGGCATCCACAAGCACAATGCTCCACCTGTGCATAACACGGCTGAGTGAGCCTTTTGAGAATTCTCAAAAAATAACATGGTGAAGCATTGTGACAGAGGGGCCAAGCCAACCCAGGGATACACCCTGAGATGAGTTGCTGGGGCGCGTATGTGCATGTGTGTGCGGTCTTAAAACGAGGGTGTACAGCAATTAGTGACTGACTGTACCACTGAGGATCGGTGACCAGGGGCCAACCCAGAGATGCCTCCAGTTGTTTTGGTGAGGAGATTATTTGGTGGGTGGATGCGGGAGATAGAGAGATGCGGAGGAAGCGCCATGGAGGCATCCTCATGTCTATGAATAAACCATGCGTGAGGAGTCTATTTTGGAGGCGCCTCAAAAATAGACTCCTCACTATGGAGGCATCTTCATCTTCCACTTTTTATAGAAGGGAAGCACGTGCCAATGCCTGTCACGTCTTCTCATTCTCTCCCTTAGCCATTTACCTCCTCTCTACCATTCTTTATCCCGCCTCTCTCCCTTCTCTTTTTCCCCCCTCTCCCCTTCCTCTCCAAGCAGAAGGTGTGGAATTTAAATGCCAGCGGTGCGCCAGTGACAGGCATTGGCGTGGAGGCACATTACAGTGGGGAGCCCCAGCTGGTGAGTTGGTGGTAGCAGGCTGGTAGCTGACTGACGGCTGTAGCAGTGGAGCTTTTTCAGAGAGGTAAACGGCTGTAGCCGTAGCGTGACAGGCACTGGCGTGGAGGCACATTACAGTGGGGAGCCCCAGCTGGTAAGTGGAGAGAGAGAGGGGCGGCGATCTGTTCTGGTGAGGGGCTAAATGGATGAGAGAAGCGAGAGGAGAGGAAGGATAGGGGTTGTGTATCCTCCAAGTAACTGCGCCCTCCACCCCAGCAGAGAGAGCCGACTACCTGAAGGCACACAAGTCAGGATATCGGCTCAAGTGAATCGCCTTCTCCCACCTCCTCCCCCCCCCACCCTCCTCGGTTTCGCCTGAAGCACAACTTGAATCGCCTGGCGATGGCGGAGCTCCCATTCGGCTGGTTTTGAGTCGAGTTAAAGGCGAAGCTCCCCTTTCGGCTGGCCGAGCTGGACTTCAGCGAAATCAAATCAAATCAAATCAAGCTACCTGAATCGCCTTCCCCCATCTCCTTGTCACCCCTCTTCTCAGGACCGCGACGTCAGCGAAATCTTTTTCAGAATTCTAAAAAACACACTGCTAAAACACGACTTGAATTGCCTGGCGCGATGGCGAAGCTCCCCATCATCTGGCTGACCGAACTAGACTTCGGTGAAGTGGAGTGGAGTCTGACTTCGGCCAGAGGGCGGATCACCGGAATCACTGTCCCTCATCACATTCTCCTTGCCTTCTCCTCAGGTTCGTCTGAAGCACGACTTGAATCGCCTGGCAATGGCTAAGCTCCCCATCTGGCTGACAGAGCTGGACTTCAGTGAAGTGGAATCAGACCACCAGAGGGCCAAGAGCATGAGTCGCTTCCTCATCTTCCCACTCCCCCTCTTTGCAGGTCCGCTTAAAGCACGACCTGAGGCCAAGCTCCCCATCTGGCTGACAGAGCTGGACTTCAGTGAGGTGGAGTCGGACGACCAGAAGAGAGGGCGGACTATCTCGAGGTGGTGATGCAGGAGGCCTTCGCCCATCCCAGTGTGGTCGGCATTGTGCTCCTCGCCCCTCCAAGCCTGGCCCACATTGCGCTCTGGTCGGCTGGTTGTGTGACTCCTCTCCTCTTACCTGCTTTCCCACCTCCTTTTTTCGCGCACTCTATCGTTGCAGGTCCGGCTGAAGCACGACTTGAATCGCCTCGCAATGGCAAAGCTCCCCATCTGGCTGACAGAGCTGGACTTCAGTGAAGTGGAATCAGACGATCAAAGGGCGGACTACCTGGAGGCGGTGATGCGGGAGTCTTTCGCCCATCCCAGTGTGGCCGGCATTGTGCTCTGGTCGGCCGGCCGCTCCACGTGCGCCTACTATAAGGACATCGACCCGGGGATGTGCAACCCGTGTGACGCATGCCTGGCAGACTCAAGCTTCAAAGATAACGAGGCTGGGAGAAGGTGAGAGGGTGGGAGGAGATGAGAGGGGGGGGAAAAGGTGAGAGGGCGGGAGAAGGGGCGAGAGGTTGGGAGAGAGGGAAAAGGGGAGAAAAGGGGTCAGGCAAGGGGCGAGGCAAGGGGTGAGGCACGGGGTGAGAAAAGGGATAATAACACGTTGTTCCAGGACCCACGGCATGCCACACGGTTTCCACGATGTTTGAACGACAGGCCGTAGGCCCATCTCAACTGCGGCGAGCTGACTTCTGAGTCGACTCAAAAGTCCACGATGTTTGAACGACAGGCCATAGGCCCATGGTCAACTGCACATCCCAATCCCCCCATCTCCATCTCTTTATCTTCTCCCCGTCCCCTCTCCAGATATGTGCGCCTGCGCAAGGAATGGTCCACCCATGTCAGCAGAGTGCTCTGGCTCGGCAAGGCCATGAAAGTCAGCCCCTTCCCTAAGACCAGGTACAGGAGCCTTGCGCTTTGTACCATGTTACTTTCTACCGTCTAACTTCTTCCCTCTGCCACTCTCCCCTGCCTTCCTATCCTCTCCTCTCCTCTCTTTTCTTTCCTGCCTCCCCCTCCCCTCTCCTCTCCTCTCCCCTCCCCCTCACCCTCCCTCTTTCACTCCCTCTCCTTGCTCTCTGCCTTTTCCCCCCTCGCCTCTACCTCCCCACCTCCTCTCCTCCTCTCCTCTCCTCTCCTCCCTTACCCTCCCCACTCGTCTCCTCTCCTCTCCCCTCCTCTCCTCCCCTCTCCTCTCCTCTCCTCTCCTCTCCTCTCCTCTCCTCGCCTTTCCTCTCCTCCCCTCCCCTCTCCTCTCCTCTCCTCTCCTTCCCTCTCCCCCATTATCCAGATACCAGGCCCTAAGAGCTGAGTGGAGCACTCACTTCGCTAGACGAACTCGGCTGGGTTTGCCCCTCTCCTTTACAGCCTTCCACGGCAGGTATGCTGCTACTCAAGCCAGGTAGCCCGCTGTCTGCATACCAGGCCCTGAGAGCTGAGTGCAGCACTCACTTTGCAAGGCGCACCCAGGTTAAGTTTGCCCCTCTCCTTACAGCCTTCCACAGCAGTCAGGTTATGTCTCTTCTTAAGCCAGGTAGCCTACCTACCCGGTACCAGGTCCTACGAGCTGAGTGGAGCACTCCCTTCGTAAGACGAACCCAGCTAGGCTTGCCCCTTTGCTTCACAGCATTCCCTGGCGGGTAAAGCCTTGCCCGGCACCTAGTGTAGTTTCTCAAGCCAGGTAGCCTGCCTTCCCGGTACCAGGTCCTACGAGCTGAGTGGAGCACTCCCTTCGTAAGACAAACCCAGCTAGGCTTGCCCCTTTGCTTCACAGCATTCCATGGCAGGTAAAGCCTTGCCCGGCACCTAGTGTAGTTTCTCAAGCCAGGTAGCCTGCCTTCCCGGTACCAGGTCCTACGAGCTGAGTGGAGCACTCCCTTCGTAAGACGAACCCAGCTAGGCTTGCCCCTTTGCTTCACAGCATTCCATGGCGGGTAAAGCCTTGCCCGGCACCTAGTGTAGTTTCTCAAGCCAGGTAGCCTGCCTTCCCAGTACCAGGCCCTAAGACCTGAGTGGAGCACTCTTTGCTAGGCGAACCCGGCTGGGCTTGCCCCTCTGCTTCACAGCCTTCCCTGGCAGGTAGGTGGCTCGGCAAGGAAGGTTTTTAACTGTTAAGTTTAAGTGGATTGGCTTAATGAAGATAGCTTGCTCGGCTGCGTGGAGCACTTACTTCGTGAGGCGAATTCGGCTGGGCTTTCCCCTCTCCTTCACAGCCGTCCACAGCTGGTGCGGATAAAGAGACGACTTTTGAGGTGACTCAAAATTCGGCTAGGCTTTCCCCTCTCCTTCACAGCCTTCCACACCAGGTGAAGAAGACTTGCACCGCAAGTAAAGCCTTCCCTGGCAGGTAATGCCAGCCCTGGCAGGTAAAGCCCTCCCCGGCGAGTAATCCTTCCTTGGCAGGTAATGCCTTGCGTGGCAGGTAAAGCCTTGCGTGGCAGGTAAAGCCTTGCGTGGCAGGTAAAGCCTTGCGTGGCAGGTAAAGCCTTGCGTGGCAGGTAAAGCCTGGCCCGGCAGGCAATGCTTGGCACGGAACACTTGCACGGAAGGTAGTGCTTTGCACAGTAGGTAAGGCATTCCCGAGACCAGCAGGCAACGCCTTGTATGGCACGCAATGCCTTGCATGCATGGTCAAGCCTTCCTTAGATCGGCAGATAAAGCCTTGCTTGGCAGGTACGCCTTGCCCGGCAAGTATGCCTTGCCCGGCAGGTATGCCTTGCCCGGTAGGTATGCCTTGCCCGGCAGGTACGCCTTCCCTGGCAGGTACACATGTTCCCTTTCAAGCTCACATGCGCCATTTTCCGCCAACAACCATGTTAGGGTTGGTGATGAGATGTGCCAGGCAGCCTGAACGCTGATGGGTATCTGCGTGGGTATCTGCGTGGTTACCAGTGTGGTTATCTGCGACACAATAGATGTGGGTTCACTCGCATCACTTAAATGCCGAATCACATGCAATCTTTGCGTGCCGCCCTATCACTGGTCCCGTGTGCGAGTATCCTTCACAGGGCAGCAGGTGGAGCGCTTCTTGGATGCGCCAGAGGGCATTGGCAGACTGAACGTTGCTGCCCAGTTGTGGCACTAAAGGGCGGGCACTCACATCACTCACATGCCATCAATGTGTCTCCCCCCACCATCAGGTACCGAGTCAGAGTATCGTTCAGAGGTCAGCAGGTGGAGCGGTTCTTCGATGTTCCCAAGGGCGCTGGCAGGCTGAACGTGGCCGTCCAACTGTGACAAAGAAGGGAACGGATTGCAACGGTTGGGGTTGGCAACCACAGTATTTTTAGCCATGTCAGGACTGTGACGAATAAGTGGGTGGAGCGCAGCAGTTGCGCACTGCAAGGCAGCGGACGGCAGCAGTTGTGCACTGCAAGGCGGCGGACGGCAGCAGTTGCGCACTGCAAGGCGGCGGATGGCAGCAGTTGCGCACTGCAAGGCGGCGGACGGCAGCAGTTGCGCACTGCAAGGCGGCGGACGGCAGCAGTTGCGATTGGCTCTCACAAGCCAAGACGTGTCTCACTGGCATCCTTATTGCAGTCAACTCTCCTTTCCCAAGTCAACGAGCCAGTTGACCGCTGGTAGATCACGTTTCGATTACGCTGGGGCAATGTGCGTCACAGCTGCACAGACGGGCTCTGACCGCTCTACAGCAGCAGGGCCTAGAACGTGCAGCAGCAGGGGCTAGAACGTGCAGCAGCAGGGGCTAGAACGTGCAGCAGCAGGGGCTAGAACGTGCAGCAGCAGGGGCTAGAACGTGCAGCAGCAGGGGCTAGAACGTGCAGCAGCAGGGGCTAGAACGTGCAGCAGCAGGGGCTAGAACGTGCAGCAGCAGGGGCTAGAACGTGCAGCAGCAGGGGCTAGAACGTGCAGCAGCAGGGGCTAGAACGTGCAGCAGCAGGGGCTAGAACGTGCAGCAGCAGGGGCTAGAACGTGCAGCAGCAGGGGCTAGAACGTGCAGCAGCAGGGGCTAGAACGTGCAGCAGCAGGGGCTAGAACGTGCAGCAGCAGGGGCTAGAACGTGCAGCAGCAGGGGCTAGAACGTGCAGCAGCAGGGGCTAGAACGTGCAGCAGCAGGGGCTAGAACGTGCAGCAGCAGGGGCTAGAACGTGCAGCAGCAGCAGGGGCTAGAACGTGCAGCAGCAGGGGCTAGAACGTGCAGCAGCAGGGGCTAGAACGTGCAGCAGCAGGGGCTAGAACGTGCAGCAGCAGGGGCTAGAACGTGCAGCAGCAGGGGCTAGAACGTGCAGCAGCAGGGGCTAGAACGTGCAGCAGCAGGGGCTAGAACGTGCAGCAGCAGGGGCTAGAACGTGCAGCAGCAGGGGCTAGAACGTGCAGCAGCAGGGGCTAGAACGTGCAGCAGCAGGGGCTAGAACGTGCAGCAGCAGGGGCTAGAACGTGCAGCAGCAGGGGCTAGAACGTGCAGCAGCAGGGGCTAGAACGTGCAGCAGCAGGGGCTAGAACGTGCAGCAGCAGGGGCTAGAACGTGCAGCAGCAGGGGCTAGAACGTGCAGCAGCAGGGGCTAGAACGTGCAGCAGCAGGGGCTAGAACGTGCAGCAGCAGGGGCTAGAACGTGCAGCAGCAGGGGCTAGAACGTGCAGCAGCAGGGGCTAGAACGTGCAGCAGCAGGGGCATTAGACTAGATTATGCAGCATCAAGTACTGTACAGCTCACAGCAGGGCTTGCTGTCAGAGCAGGGCTACACGACACTGTACCTGATGCTGTTAGGCGCCCTGTGACACTACACTGTATCATGCGGCTAACAAAGGGGGCGATCGGCAGTTGCAAGAGCGCCAGTCTCTGGCTCAAACTCATGGAAACATCAAATAATTCTGTTACTACAGCACAGACCTAAGATCTCTTTGTAGTAGGCAAGCAGCAGTTGGTGGTGCCAGTCAGCTTGATTGCTGACTAGTAATCACATGTATTCGTACGTATACTACTATGGAAACAGGCTTCTGTAAAAAATCCGCCCACCGCTGCATCCAGCATGACTCATACAGGTGCTAACGTAACCAGCGCTGGACTGAGAAAATCAATGGGAATAAATGTGTGTTGACTGAATACAATGGGATCAGAGGTGAGAGGATCAGGGGAAAGGCTAAAAGACGGGCCAGTACCACCAGATGGGGTGAAGTTGGACAACACATGTACACACATAGGAGGATAGGGCAGGCTCTAAAGTTAGACAAAGGGTGAGTGTAAGTTGGGCAACACTTCAGTCATGATGGCAGAAAAAGGCTGTGAAATTCGCCATGGACCAAGGTGCAGAGCTGGTTGTAGTTTCCTTGGTCTGAAAGGGTAGTGGATAGGAGAGAAAGAAGGTGAGGAAGGTGGGAAAGCGGGGGGGGGAGGGAGGGGGGAGGGGGAGAAGTTGTTGCAAATAGCAGACGAAGAAAGCTGGTGTGTAAAATGCCATTGATAACATACTAGCGAAAAGGAGGGGGAACGGCATGCTCCTGAAACCATGTGGATACGAACTGATTAATACAAGACATCTTGATTCTGATAAAGAACGCAAGTCGAGCGTTTCCTAGAACATCCGCATCGCCAGCTGGTCTTTCCGGGCATCCCAAACGCCTTCTCACGCTTTCCCTGAGACGTCTCAAACATAAAATTGGACGTTAAAGGAAAATAGAGGCGACCTCCATGGCTGAACGGACTCCAAATCTTCGTCAGAACGTTAGCGTATCTTCCATCTCCCAGCAAGTGAGCAAGTGGGAACGAGGACCAAGCTTACCGAAGTTGTTCCCGAAAGCTGTCGAAGACTCTTCGCGAATCGTAGTGTCGTTTTCGGGAACACCAATCACCTCGACGAATTGCGAGTCATCCCACGGCGACCGAGCCACCGCGCGGACTGTGACTGTAGCGTTGTCGCACGTCTGAGCGGTGATTACACCGGGGTCCACTCGAACCACTCTCAAGACCGTCCGGATTTTACGACCTACGAATCGACGCATCTGCTCTCCGTTGACCATGGGAGACGGGTCTGACAAATCCATGTCGGTCACTGAAACGTTAACCTAACTGAAACGTTAGCTACAACTGTATCGTTAAACCTAATCACGTTAGCCCCCCAATCACAACGGATGGGCAATTACTGCCTGATCAACGTTGTTGGCTTGGAGTAGTACGTGAGAGCTGACGTCTGAAAAGCTTCTGGCTGGTCCCTCGCTATCTATCCAATACTCTGATAGAGCACAAGGCAATAAAACATGGCAGCTGGAGTTGCTGACAAGGGATTCAAATATTTGAACTTCCTCGCGTGTCCTAAGCATTCACTTTAGTACGGTTGAGTAAGTTGCGGGATGTTTTGAAAGAGGTTCGCTGAAAACCCTAAGCGGTTAGGTAAGGTTTCGAGGGGAAAACGAACGCGTAGGACACGCCCTCATTGTGTTTGAGGGGTGTATAGCGTGGTTCAAAACCTGGTGTCCAGTATGTGACATCAAAGCCCACAGATGTCAAAGCATCCTGCGCGAGGCTCCAATCCGAAGTTTTAACTCGAACATTAGCCAAGCGTGGAGGTCGTGGTGTGGCTCGGGTGGCTGTCGATTGGTTTGGGGCCAATAATGTACTTGGGTGGCTGAGGTCCCCCGAAAACAGCCCTGAAATTTCCGGAAAGCGACCGAACTGAGCCATGCGTACGGGCTGGTGTCCAAACCAGAATGTCAAATCAGGGCTGTACCGGAGACTGTACTTTGCTTGAGAAAAAGACTTCGTCGTCGTACACCTTGAGCCTGACAGAAAAGCACAACTTTTCTGGGTGCCGGTAGACCAAAACGCGCAGGGGTTTCGCACGGCATCGTCACGGGCATGTGGGTCTTTCGCACGGGCACGAAGGTTACCATTTTGAACTTTTGTGGGGTATGTTTAAGTGGCTTATTTTGGCGAGCCATGTTTCACGCAGTTACCCTGTATTAAGTTTCGGCGCTTTCAAGCGAGAGTTTGTTTTCTTGGTGTCGCACCAGAGTGGTGGTTGGCGGGTGAGATGTTGAGTGAGTTTCTCTGGTTTGGTTTGCTCCTTTTTATACTCAGTGAAATGTGGCGAGGGGTTTGGATTCGCTATTCAGTTCCAAATATTAGGTGCGTGTTATCAAGTTTTCTTCTATTACGAATTGAAGTTTCGTGTCGTAAAAATAACTGCTGCGTGGAGTGTGGGAATTTGTTTTACGAGTCTGTTCCTAGGTTGGCTGTCGGATGTTGAGAACCATCCCTGGCATCGGGGCATCGCGACTCCATTCCGCTGCCAAGTCAGCGTTCGGTTCAATGCGACGATGCTCAAGCCACAAACAAACCCAGCGAAGCGTACGCAAGTTTACGAGCCCAACGAAAGGCTCGCCGAGCTTCGCCGGTGCGCTATTCCGAGCGCAGCTGGAAGTTTGTGGCGAAAACAGTTGCGGCGCACATCTTTCGTCTCGTGCCTCATGTTTGTCACCGCTGTCATGATGACGCTGCACTGCTGGCTCTGTTCACGACCCACATTGAGTGGGCCGTTGCCCGTGTATCAACGTGAATGGGCGGTGGTTTTTGATTGGGCCACGTATTGCACTGGGCGTCCGGTGTGCTCCAGGTGTACCACAGGGTAGGCAAGGTGGAGATATACCGGAGCGAGTGTCAGACCCGAAGTAGACCCGCGGTCGAAGGAGCCGCGGATTGTCTGAACCTAACAGCGGGTTTTATATTCTTGACGGTGCAGCGGCTGTACAACCGCGAACTAATTGGGACTACAAAGGCCGACCTTTGCGAGTCCACTAGAATTTTGCGAGTTGTTGATGCATTTGCACGTTATTATTAGTTGTTCGGTTTGTCAGCTGACTGGCTGGAGCCATCATTTTTTCGCAAGACCCAATGCAATTTTATCCAGCCTCGGATCTTAGGGCATGTTTCTAGTAGGTTTCATCCCAAAAAAGTGTCATCCGAGAATGTTGGAAACCCATTGCAGCCGTTGAAGTTTCGAAATAGCGGTTGCGATAAGTTTCCAACATTCTCGGATTACACTTTCTCGGGATGACACCTACTAGAAACAACCCTTAGAGCACAGCCCGAGAGTCTAACATTCGTTCCAGAAATACCCTGAGTGGCGAGGCCAACCTATTTTCGCATGATAAATTGTGTGTCAAATTTGATTGTAGTGCACATTTCCCAGTTATGCATAGGTGTCATAGACTTAGCCAAATTCGGGAATGAGGGAGCGTGTGGGAGGGGCTGGTAACTGGCTTTGGAGACTTAGCCAAAAAAATATGGGTGGGGAGGGGCATGGGGGAGTAAGGGGGTGGGCGAGGAGGATGTTGGAGTATTGTCTCGGGCTGTGAGAGACTCGTCGAATTCTCTGGGGGTGCGAGGGATGTGGGAAGAATGTCTGCGGGTGTGGGTCACCGATCTAGCTACTGTATGTTCGGTGAGGTGTGGGAAGATTGTATCTGGTTTGGAGGACTTGGCCGGAATTTCTAAGACGATGGTGAATTCTCTGGGTATGTGAGGGGTGTGTGAGGAATGTCTTTCGGTGTGGGAGAGGGATGAGGGAGGGATGTCTTTAGTTAGGAGGACTTGGCCAAATAATCTTAGCCGAAGGGCGAGGTTGGGTGCGGGGGGTGTGCGAGGAAGTTCTGCCTAGTGTCAGGGCATGTCTATTCACAGTTACGGAAAATCAGGGAAATGCCTCAACTCCGCCCTTTTGTAACCAGCCTCTGTAGGACCTCTCACCACACTGTACCACGTGATTATTTAGTTGAAACACGCCAACGCGTCCACTCGGACCTCCAGAGAAGTTCTGAGAAGTGAACGCCGAGTGTCGTTCCCCATCAATGTTGACAAGGTTCAAGATTTGCTGGCAATGGCTTCACCATCACGCCAAGTTCGAACCATGGTCCATATGCACGAGTGGTGTGCCAAAGGCGAAGAAGGTCTCCAACCACCAAGGACTACTGGTCGGTGGAACCAATAAGAGTAAAAATTCCCCTGCTTTGTTGTAGGCACATTCACCTTGTTTCAGTCACGGCGCTTGTGTGACGGCAAAAACTTGACTGGGCGTACATCGAGCCTCGAACCGATACAAGACCCAAGTTTTTATCTGATTGGTCAAACGAGAACACGAACCACATCCCGAACCTAGCGATGCCAAGGTCCCTGGGCTCAAACTGCATTTTTGCCACTGATGCCCTCCGCCTCGGCACCTCGCCTCGCGAATGTCGGCAAGGCTTTGAAACATGGTTTGAAAATCAGGCTCGACGAAGCGCATGTCCAAATGGGTTGTTTTTGGAGAAGGCGCGCGCACCCCACCCTTGGTTTTGTTTTTCGGGTGTTGGAACTAGTTCCTGTCCTGAATTCGGTGTTACTAAGTGATCGGTGATGGCAGATCTTCACGCGCAACCGCCTAGGAAAATGCATTCTGGAACAACATTTAAGTCAACGTTTAGATGTCCACGCCAACTTTGTATTTCGGGGAGTTTTGGGGACGCTCATGGAGGTTTGGCTCACACCCTCGTCGTACCTCGCCGTCGTGTGTTGTTGAGGGAGTTCGTGCCTTCCACAGGGTACTGTATGTGCCTCCAGCCCTGCAAACACCTCCCCTTGTCTCCTATTTTCCCGCTGATAGCTGGTGATTGATGGCCCGCCCGTTCAGCTGTGGAACTCACATTCGGCATTTGGCTCGTCCTCTCGATCAACTATTGTGGTAGTGGTTTAGAAGCTTCAAAAGCCTGGTAGGGTTCGGATGTAATCTAGGAATGCTGTAGTCAGGCAACTTACCACGCTGGCAGCATATCAGCATGCGCTTGTCAAGTCAAAATCTTAGACACCCCTTCTCACTTCAATCTCCAAAAGGCAGATAATCATCTGACACTACTCATGGCTCCGCCGGTTTCTATTGGCGTGGCGAGACGACTATTGCCCCTGTTCCTCGCCAGCGTTGCATTATTTTCCCACCAGAGACCTGGTGAGTTCACTAACGGATGGTGAGTTCACGGCAGTCCATAGTGGCGAGTTCACGACAGCCCGTATTGGCGAGTTTACGGCGGTTCAGCTTTCAAGCGCAAACAGGCAGGCACGTCAGTTACCCGCCTACCTTATCGAGCTAGTACTAGAGGCTCTAGGCGATACCAACAGCACCATCAGGGAGGTAGGGAGCGTTTTTGAGAATTCTAAAAAAACACCCTGCAGAAGAAACGAGAGGCTCCATACGATAGTAAGTGCAACATCAGGGAGGTAGGGAGCGCCGGAAACACTACCCTTGTCCCGGCCGTGACGTTATTAGTCGGCGTTCAGTAGACCCGTGAAGCTGCGTACTACTGGTCCTCGCTAGTGATCTCTTCCGCATCCGTGAACTCCTGTGTAACCCTGTGAAATTGCGTGACCACGCAATTCCTGTGAAATCTCCATCCTCTCCCCCCATTCCCCGCGCAACCACCCTCCCCACACACCCCCCGGAACGCTCCCGCCCCCCCTCCCCCGGTCCGCTCCCCCAGGACCGCTGATCCGCGCGGCGGAGTCCGCGGGCCTCCCGCCGTCGCCGTACGAGCGCGAGTGGGCGCAGTACCGCGGAGCGGACGGGTTACTGTCGCTCGACTATCTCAAAGCGTCGCACACGTCGCACAGCGACGGCCTCCGAGGGCGGAAAGCCCTGGATCAGATATTCAAAGTCGTCTTCGTGAGTGTTCTCTCCCCGTTACCTCCTAAATCTCTGCACCCACTTCCCCTCCTCCACCGTTACCCGCTCGCCCCTCCGATTTTTTCCGCCCCCTTGCGCTCACAGCCCTCTTCCGCATAACCCGCTTTCCTCCCCCGTTTCCCCCGAGCTCTGACTCCCCCTCTTTCCCGCCCGTCCCCTCCTCCACCAATTCCCGCACTTTGCGTCGACTCAATAGTCAAACCGTCCCTTCCTCCGCTTCCCGCACTTTCCGCACCTCCCGCCCACCCTGCACTCTCCCCCACCCTCCCTTCTCCCCCACCACGCCCCAGTGCTCCCCTAATCCCGGCCCCGCGGCTCCCCCAAATATCAACCTCCTTAAGAACCCGCGATTTCAGGAAGGCCTGTCCGCGTGGCAGGCCTTCGGCGACTCGTCCTTACGCCGCGCGCAGGCCGCGAACTACTCGTACGGCGTGTCGTACGCGCGGCGCGAGGAGTACGCGGGGCCGGCGCAGATGATACGCAACCTGCCGGCCGCAGCGTACGAGCTGGCGATCTGGGTCAAGCTGGGCGCCGGCGGCGCGCCGGCCGGCGGACCTGCCGGCGGCGGAATTTCCGGGGGAATTTTCGGCAGATCTGTGGGCAAAATCTCCGCCAGCTCAGCTGCCGGTGGGTCTGTTGTCGCATCTGCCGGCGGCCGGCAGTACGTGAACGCGATGGCGAAGATCGACGGCAAGTATGTGTGCATCGGCGGCGCGAACGCGCGGTCGTCGTGCTGGACGAAGCTGATTGGCGGATTCACGCTGCATCGGACGGCTGCGGAGGTCGCGGTGTACATCCAAGGGGCTACGGTGGGCACGGAGATCTGGGTGACGTCAGCATCGCTGATCGAAGTGAATAAGAAGATGTGGCGACAACGACAGAACGATAATATCAGAAAGGTAGGTTGCAAATAGGTGGCGTAGTAAGGTTCAGGACGCGTCAGGTGAGTAATTATGTAACAAGTAACAATGTAACTTGTACCAATTGGCAATTGAACATACGAGTTCCCGTTTAGCGAGTATTCCTGGCAGGCAGTGCCGTCAGCGGGACGTGACGCTGAGACTGCATGGCACGGGTGCAGTGACAGCTGAAGTGCAGATCGACCAGGTGAAGTCGGAGGTTCCCTCGGTCTCCCCCTTTCCGCTTATCCCTCTTTCCTCTTATCCCCTTTCCGCTTATCCCCCTTTCCGCTTATCCCCCTTTCCGCTTATCCCCCTTTCCGCTTATCCCCCTTTCCGCTTATCCCCCTTTCCGCTTATCCCCCTTTCCGCTTATTCCCCTTTCGCCCTCCCTCTCCACCCCCTCCTGAGTCCTCGCAATACCGCCAGCGCGACGTGACGCTGAGACTGCATGGCACGGGAGTGATGTGTTTAAGAGTGCACATCGACCAGGTGACGCGACTTCAAAGTTCCCCTCCATCTCCCCCGCTTGCTTCCCCCCCGCTTGCTTCCCCCCGTTCACACCTCTCCCCCTCCCCCAGTACCGCCAGCGCGACGTGACCCTGAGACTGCATGGCACGGGAGCGATGTCTGCTAGGGTGCAGATCGACCAGGTGACGTCGGGATTCCCGTTCGGAGCTAACGTGAACGGCGCTATCCTCTACGACCGCAACTACCAAAGGGTGAGTGTTGGCATGGCAAGAGCTGGACCAAGGCATCTCAGCTGAGGCAAGGGTGAGCTATGTTGGAATATACGCGTATTGCGTTTTATACGATAGTGTATATATGCTTGCGCGTATATACGCTATACGCAGGGGTTTGGGGTCCATTACGGCAGGAATACGGCTGCCCGGGCAGGGGAATTGTTATGCCCGGGCCGGCAAAAAAAACCGGCGGGCAGCCAGGAGAGGGGGGAAGGGCACAGGGAGGGCAGGGCATGGAGGCAGTTTTATTTATTTATTTATTTATTTAATTTAAATAACTTAACATAGGCATTTGTCACATCAAATAGGCATTTATTTAATTTGAAGGACCACATTCCCCCCCCCCCCCCCCCCCCCCCCCACACACGACATCCCAGCAAAACTGCCCTAGCCATTCTCCCTCTCCCACTGCTTGCACTGCTGCTACTACTTCTACAACTGCTGCAGCCTCTCACGCCCAGTGCTGCCACCGCTCCCTCGCCCTCTGCTGCAGCTGCGGCGAAAGTTATGAGATTTCGCGATGTCGCGAACTCGCAGGATTTTTTTATTTTTTTTTTCGCTGGGCAGCCCGGGTATAGCGTATCGCGTATTCCAAGCGTATCAGCGTATTGCGTATATTCGCAAGCGTATATACGCAGTACGCTAAGCCTTCTGTGCGTATATTCGCAAGCGTATATACGCAATACGCTAAGCCTTCTGTGCGTATATTCCAACATAGAGGGTGAGTGTGTTGGCATGCATGCAGATGCAGACAGATCGATCCCGTGCCACCGGAATTTCCGCTGGGAGCTAGTGTGGCAGGGGCTAATCTAGTGTGAAAGTGGTTAGTCTCACCCGCTAGTGTGAAAGGGTCGAATCTGTACAGCTGCAACTACCAGCGAGTGCCCAAGTGGGTGTCTGGCATATGAGAAATGCAAGTGAGAGGTCGAGGCCATATCGATCAGGTGCTAATGTGAGTGGCGCTATCCTCTACGACCGTAACTACCAGCGGTTGAGCTTCAGGCAGTCTAGGATGTATTTTCTGCGATCAGGTTTATCAAAGGGTTAAAAATGACTTGACGAGAGAACAGTGAGAGGCTGAGCGGTCGATAAAAGGGGCAGTCACTTTTAGGGTTCACATCCCTCCTCCACATCCTTCCACCTCCAGTGGTCTCTGAGCAGATTCAATCAACTTGGCAGTGTTACTTGGTTACTTAAGGCTCTCTCCTTCCTCCTTATTGCTGCCCCTCCCTCCTCCCTCCCCCCCCATCCCCAGTGGTTCTTGAGCCGCTTCAACTGGGCGGTGTTCAACAATGAAGCCAAGTGGTACTTCAACGAGCAGAGCCCGGGCGTGGTGAACTACAACGTGACTGACGCGCTGGTGGAGTGGTTTACCAGGAGAAACGTCAAAGTGCGCGCGCACAACGTGTTCTGGGCGGTTGAGAAGTTCGTCCAGACATGGGTCAAGGTGAGTCAACGTAGGACAACGTGAGTCAACGCAAGTCAAGGTGAATAAACTCTGTTTCTTGCCGCTTGTGCTCTCTCATCACGCCTTGCACTTACAAATATCCCACCAGAGACTGAACCATGCTCCACTGAATCCCGTTCCCTTACATCACTTATCCTTCCTTCCTTTGACCATGTTTTGCTCATTGGCATCGCTATTGAGTCGTTGCATTGCAATGAGCAGTTTTCAGTTTGGCTTGCTGCTGTCGAATCGAACCTGCTCATAGCAACTGACCATGTTTTGCTCCTTGGTACCGCTGTTGAGTCGATCCAAAAGCACATGCCCTCGTGAATCCCACTCCCTTGCGTTCCATCACGTATCCTTCCTTGTAATCATTCTTTGCTCTTAATGGGCGCCCTCAAAATGATGCATCTTGAGAGATTTTTTTCGATACGCAAGCAGCTGGTTGACTTTTGAGGCGCCTCAAGAGTTGAGATTTTTTTAATATGCAACCAGCTGATCTGGTTCCGTCCGTGCGATACTTTGGGGCCCCGGCTGTTAGGCAATGTGCAGAGTGCAGTGCCTTCTTCTCAGCTCATCCCAATCTGCCCTGCTCTCTGCCCTGCACTCTACCCTGTTCTGTGCCCTCCGTCTCTCCTCGTACCCCCCAGGATCTCACAGCACTGCCCTATGGAAAGAAATGCTGAGGCGCATGAGTGCAGGACCTCCTTCTCTCCTACCTGCCGTGTTCTCTGCCCAGTTCTGTGCCCTCCGTCTCGCTCCTCTTATCCCCCAGGATCTCAACAGCACAGCCCTATGGAAAGCAGTGCAGAGATGAGCGGTGCAGTGCAGCACTGGGACGAGACCAACGAATCCCATTGCCCCGTTCCCAGCCCTCCCTCTTCCCTTCCACCTATCAGGACCTCAACAACACCTCCCTGTGGAAAGCTTTTGAGTTGACTAAAAAAAAGCAATGAACCCCATCGCCCCTTCCCATCCCTCCCTCTTTCCTTCCACCTATCAGGACCTCAACAACACCGCCCTATGGAAGGCAATGCAAAGGCGAATGAACAGTGCGGTGCAGAGATATCGGGGGAAGGTGCAGCACTGGGACGTCTTAAATGAGCCCATGCACGGCAACTACTACGGGGGCCGCCTGGGCGGCAACGTGCACGCGTGGATGTTCAAAGCGGCGCGGGCGCTTGATCCTAATGTCAGGCTGTTTCTTAACGAGTACAACACTGTGGAGCAGTGCGACAAGGAGGCCAACCCAGAACGTTACTTAGAGGTCAGTTCGAGTAAGAGAAAATGGAGCAAGTGGAAGAGGATTGAGGTATGCAATTGCTTCTTAACGAGTACAACACGGTGAAGCCGTGTGATAAAGAGGCCAACCCGGAGGTTTACCTCGAGATGAGCTGGGGAAAGAGAAATATATGTGAGAGCAATATGATTGGGCCTGTCTGCAACTGTTTCTTAACGAGTACAACACTGTGGAACAGTGCGATAAGGAGGCCAACCCAGAAGTTGGAGGTCAGTTGGAGAGTAAGAGAGAGAAAAGAGAAGCTGTTTCTTGACCCTCGGTGGGTGGAAAGGATGGGAGGACGAACAGGAGCATGGGGGATGCTTCTCAGCTGTTTCTTAACGAGTTCATAACTGCGGAGCAGTAAGATAAGGAGGCGACCCCTGAGGTTTACCTTGAGGTGAACTGGACCACAATCTATGCGGAGATTTCCACTGTGTTATTTTCTGCACGGAGCATTCAAGCTATCTCGCCTCTCGCCTCCCTCATTCGCATTTCGCGTGAGCAACACTCACAGCCCCCCCCCCCCCCCCTCCCCCCCCCCCCCCCCCCTTCCCCCCTCCCCTCCCCCCCCACATTGACCCATACCTCCCACCCACCCCATTGCAACGGTGTGGATTTCAACCTTTCCCTTTCAGCCTCCTTCCTTCCCCAGTCACACCCGCTCTTCCCGTCTCTGTTCACCCCTTCCCCTCTCTGTCCCAAGAGCTGAAGGTGTGGAATTTAACATCCCGTGGTGAGCCAATCACAGGCATTGGCGTGGAAACTGACGTCCGGTGCCCCCCACCGTCCTCCCTTCCCCTTCCCTGTTCTCTCCCCTCGCCCCCACGAGCAGAAGGTGTGGAATCTAACATCTAGTGGGGCGCCAGTGACAGGCATTGGCGTGGAGGCACACTACAGTGGGGAGCCCCAGCTGGTGAGTTGCTGTAGTGGCTGTAGCAGCACGGTTGAATGTAATGGGTTGTAGCAGCACGGTTGAAGATAATGGGTTGTAGCAGCATGGTTGAATGTAAAGGGTTGTAGGAGCACGGTTGAATGTAATGGGTTGTAGCAGCACGGTTGAATGTAATGGGTTGTAGCAGCACGGTTGAATGTAATGGGTTGTAGCAGCACGGTTGAATCCAATGGGTTGTAGCAGCGCCAGTGGCAAGCATTGGCGTGGAGGCGCCACTACAGTGGGGAGCCGCAGCTGGTGAGCTGGTAGTAGGAGCTGATGGCTGTAGCAGTGGAACCATTTTTGAGAGGTAAACGGCCGTAGCCATAGAGTGCAGGCATTGGCGTATAGGTGCACTACAGTGGGGAGCAGCAGCTGGTGAGTTGAGAGAAGTGGGAGGCACGGCTGGTGAGTTGGTATCAATCGCACTAGAGTGCAGGCACTGGCGTAGAGGTGCACTACAGCAGGGAGCTGCAGCTGGTGAGCTTGCCTGAGCTGGTTTCAGTCTTTGCATTAAGAATGCATGAGCCTTCATCGTGCCCTGGCCGGCCGCTTTCTTTTGTAGCCTTCCCCTGTTTCCCCACTCTCCTTCTAGTCCACTCCCTCTCTCCCCCCTCCCCCTCCTCAGGTCCGTCTAAAGCATGATTTGAACAAACTCGCAGTGGCAGGCATGCCTATATGGCTTACCGAGTTAGACTTTAACGAGGTGCAATCGGAGAGGCAAAGGGCGGACTACCTGGAGGCGGTGATGCGGGAGGCCTTCGCCCATCCCAGTGTGGCCGGCATGGTGCTCTGGTCGGCCGGTCGCTCCACGTGCGCTTACTATAAGGACATGGACCCTGGCATGTGCAGCACGTGCGATGCATGCTTGGCGGACGCCAAGTTTGTGGACAACCTGGCTGGGACAAGGTGAGATATGAACGCATTACGTGTTCCTTTTATAAAGACATGGACCCAGGCATGTGCAGTGCGTGCTTGGCGGACGCCAAGTTTGTGGATAACCTGGCTGGGAAGAGGTGAGAATGCTTGATGCTGGGTGAGGAAGGTGCGATCCCAGGGATGTCCACTCATTTGAGGAAGAGCCACAGATGAGGTCTCCTGTTAGCGGAAAGAGGTGAGAATGCTTCATGCTGGGGGCCTACTCTTGAGGCGCCTCAAAAGTAGGTGAGATCCCAGGGATGTGCACTCATTGAGGGAGGAGGAGCTGCAGATGAGGCCTCCTGTTTGCGGAAATTATGCTGGCACCTAAAAAGCAGCTGCAGAGTGAGGTCTCCTGTTAGTGGAAAGGGGTGAGAATGCTTCAAGCTGGGAGAGATGGATACGAGGAGTAGCAGGGCCGTTGTGATCTGGTCCGCTGGTCGCTCCACCTGCGCCTGGCTTGGAAGAGGTTAGGGAAAAGAGGCGGAGGGAGGAGGCCGTGTTCCATGTTGCGCTCACCTTGTTCTCTTATTAACATGTGCTCAACGCACCTTAGAAGTTAAGAAAGTAGCGTCTCATGTGTTCATTCCTGCATCTCCCCCCCCCCCCCCCCCCCCCCCCTCCCCTCTTCCCCTCTCCCCTTCTTGCTCCCCCGCCTCCCCTCCCCTCCCCCTTATGCAGGTATGTGCGCCTGCGCAAGGAGTGGAGCACACATCTTATAAGACAGGTTACCTTTGGAAGCCCCGTCAAGTTTAGAGGCTTTCATGGCAAGTATCGTGCACGGATTACTGTGAATGGGAGGCTTATCGAGAGGTACTTTTATGTGCCCAAGCAAACAACTGGCTTAAATGTAGATATTAGAATCTAATGGAGGAAATGCCGGTAGTTATCATAGAGACTTATGGTCAACCTCCTCGGTTGCTGATATATAGTCTCAATTTTGATTGAACCATATGCTAATACAAATGACTCCCACTATACTTGCTCTTTGCAAATATCTCCAGCTTGACCATTCGTTTCCATTTGCAAACCGTTCGTGTTTATCGTATTCCATACGAAGGAACATGGATCTTAACAAGAACCTGAACACTTAAAACCATTCAACATATACTAGTAAGAAGCAAAAACTATTCGTACAAAAATATACAGCAGCTATACACCCCTATTGAAAGTGGAACGACTAATGGCTCGCCCCTCCACGTCCCCACCTCACCCTCGCGTCTACCCTTCACAGCTCCACACGAAGCGCATCACCAGGAGAAGGATGCACGACATGCTCCCTGATCCTCTCCCCCTTTCCTTCACCCTTCACTCCGCCCGTCTCTCCCCGCATCCCCATCTTCTCAAACACATCCCCAAATTGAGTCTGGATCTGCTCGAAGCCCTTCTTCGCCTCTACGTACCTCCTCCATGCTTCCTTCTTCACAGCTTCAGCCTGCTCTTCGCTCCTCGATTTCGCCGTTTCCGTTGCGTCGTTGGCCGCTTTCCAGAGCTCGTGCACGGAGGCTTCCGCGCGGCTGTACATGTCGCGCAGCACGCCTTCCCCCTCTTCCGCTCCGCCAGGCCTCCGCAGCTCCCCCACTTCCCCCGTAGCGAAGCTCAGCGCCTCTTTCGCCGCCTCATATCGTGCGCTTGCACCCTCCGCCAGCTGCTTCAGCCAATCAGCGCTTTTCCCCGAGCCCTTCTCCGCCGCCTCCTGCGCCTTCCGCGTAGCCTCCTCCGCTTCGTCCTTCCGCTGCGCCACAAGCCGCAATGACCACTCCATCATCGCCTTCCCCGCGCGCTGGAAGTCCGCAGGGCCCGGAATTGCCGCCGCAGCGCCAGAAGCGGCGCCTGACACGGTATCATAAGCCTTCGACCCAGCCACCTTGGCCTGATCAGCAGTGAATTGGCCTGCCCCAGAAACGCCCTCCCCTACGCGCCCCGCTGCTCCAGCCGCGGTGTCATAAGCGCCTTTCCCCGCGCCATACGCGCCTGCGCCCACCTGCTTCACGGTATCAGCAGCAAACTCCCCCGCTTGCCCGACCGTAGCAGCAGTGCCCTTCGCGGCTTGTTTTGTCGCCTCGCCGATTCGCGACGCGGTGTCACGCACGCCGCCAACCACCCCCCCTACTGCCGAACCGACTGCGCCAGTGGCATGTTCCGCGCCCTCTCCCGCAACCTCGCGTCCCGCCTCCACCGTTGACGCCACGTCAGCTGCCCGTTCGCCTGCCCGCTGTGTGAGGCCTTCAGCAGTCTCCGCCGCGGCTGTTCCGCCAGCCTTTGCGCGCTCCTCCGCCTCCGCGCCTGCGGAAGCCGCAGTGTCGCGCGTTTGCTGTGCGATGTGCATTCCGTGCCCCGCAGCGTGCTGAAGTCGATCCGCCACTTGCCGAACGCGGTCGTAGACTCCCCAGCCCGCCTTCCCCGCCTCTTCCGCGGCCCGCTGCCCGCCCGCCTTGGTCCCCTTGAGCGTAGCCCCCGCGCCTTCCGCCATAGCGTCCGCGTATTCCTCTGCGCGCTCCTGCGCTTGCGCGCCCGTCTCCCCCACATGCTCCCCCAGCTGCGCGCCAGCCTCCCCCACACGCTCCCCCAGCTGCGCGCCAGCCTCCCCCACACGCCGCTGTGCTTGCACGCCCGTTTCCCCCACCTGCTCCGCGCCCTCGCGCCCAGCGGAAGCCGCCCCGGTAGTCGCCTCCTTGAGCTTCTCCCACGCGCTTGATACGACGTTAGACGCGGCGCTTGCCCCGCCTGAAGCGGCGTCAGATGCGGCGCTAGCTCCGGCCTCCGCTTGCTTCCTGGCGGCGTCTCCGCCCGTGGCGGCGGACTGGCCTGCCTTGGCTGCCGACTCGCCTGCCGCGTCTGCCGCCTCTGACCACTCCTGCTCCGCCTGGGCTTCAGATGATGACCTGCAGAGGGCAAGAGAAGGGGAAGAAAAAGGGCAAGAAAAGTACACATCAGTGAAGAAGAAAGACGAGGAGAAACAGAAAGCGCAATGATCTAAACAGATCCAACCCGCCCGATACAAAAGCGGATAAGGCAACTTACGTCTTCCCCATCCCTGTCACGCCCGAGATCCAATCCGTCCACTTCCCTTCACTCTCCTCCTCGGCCCCTTCCTTAGCTGTGCCCGCGAGATGCGACACGCCTGCAGCCACGGTCCGCGGCTCTGCTTCATCCGGATTGGAGGACTGCGAGAGGGGCGGCTCGTCCACGGGAACGCCGCCGACAGGGTCGGTGGCTTTGGACGAGACGCCGAATACTGAGAACGCGTGTGCGGCGCGAGCGACGTGCAGCGCCAGCAGGAAAAACACGAGGAAACGCAGGACAGCCATGGCTTGAACGCGAGTGAAATCAGGAATTCGAGATTACTGAAAACGAAAGTGGGAATGAGCGGAAACCAACCACAGACTACCAAGGCTGCTGGGTGGGAAATAAGGTGGTGGAAATTGGTGGAGTGATTTGCGAGAACTTGGACGGAATGTTTTCCACTCATTCCGTCACACAATACTAACCCCAGCCGAGGCGCCATGACCTTGAAAGGCGCCTCCGTTTCATGGTGGGCACGTGGCTGGAATCGAAGGTATTGCAGCTATGGACGGATGGATGTTTTCGCTGCATCAAATTTCTCATACGTTCGCGTTATACGATGTGGTTGGGAGTACTGTGGTCCCCTCGGAATGTCGCTTTGGTGGTACAACAGTGAGCAAAGGCGTGCATACTGATGTAATATCATGCTACAAACCATAGGCACTTACATTGATTATGCACACTACAACAAGGCACTACTAAAATTGCATAAAATAAGCATCTACGCTTCACTACAGGAACGTCTATACTGTTACATACCTAGAGAATATGCATCTGTTGTAGCATAGCAATACTCACTTCATGGCTCTTCTTCCTCATAGCCCCCCAACCTGGGCTGGACTCCACTTGTTTCAGGCTCCCATCTCTGTCAACTGGAAGGCTGTCTGCCGCTGGAAAGGAGGCTTCCACCTCCCAGATGCAGGGCTGTTTCTCGATCCCAAGCTTGGTCCCTGCCTGCATCATGTCGGACTCCAGGTAATAGAATTAATGTCTCCAGACTGCTGCTGGAAATGAACAAACGAATGAATTATTTAGGTGGAAACCACCAACCACACCCTTCTTTTATGGCACATCATTAGTGCAGGCAAATCAGCCAACTGAGGCCACCCCTTCCTTCCCCCTGCAGACGGAGAAAACAAAACCGCGGCTTGTGCAGAAGACTGACTCCCCCCGAGAAGCCGCTTTTCCCCCGACCCATTGCCGAACCAGCTGCCCGACCTGTGGCGGCTTGCTGCCCGAACTGCCCCCCAGGCCTGGTCGGGGGAGTGAAAACCCGTGGATAGATGTCCGCTTGCCTTGGCTTCGCGCCTGTACCGTTGGTTTGGGTGGAAATTGTGACTGAGGCGAATGTGATTGTGAGTTATCATCACTGCTTGAAGGGCTGTTGCTGGCGCTGCTGCCACTGCTGCTGCTACTGCAAAACTCCGCATCGAAGTCTCCATCCCCGTTACTGCTATCTCCGTTACTGCTGCTGGATTCGTGAGCATCACTACCACAGCTCTCACGCTCCTCACAGTTAAGACTAGCGACTTTCTCTGAAGCGAAGCTTTTCGACGAACAGGGAGTGCTTTCTCCACCGTTTATTTTCCCATCCTTGACGCCAAGCCGACCAATCATGGAGACCGGACAGGGAGCATTCAGGGAGCAGAACGACGCAACGCGGCGGGCGCGAGCGTCGGCGGAGACGAGGGGAACCGGGGAGGCGGAGGCGGAAGAAGCGGACGAAGCGGACGGAGCCGCGGAAGAGGCGGAGAGCGAGCGCGGGAAGAGCGCGGGGAAGGGGAGCAGCGCGGAGCAGTCGTGCGCGGGGAGGAGGAGGAGGTGCGCGTCGATGGAGTGGCAGCAGTCGACGAGGGAACGCGCGAAGGACAGAGCTGTGCTGGCGGACGGCAGGCGAATGGCCTCGAAACGAACCTGGCGACAGGGAGACGCGGAGAGAGACGAAAATGAGGGGGAGGGTTGAGACGAAATACGGAGGAGGATTTTTTTATCCTGACGGGAGACAAAACCCCAACCAGATAGAAAGCTGAAACTGTGTTTTCTAGAATAAGACCAAGGAATCCGCCGCGTTCGAGGGTTCGGGTTCGGTCGAGAACCGAAGCTCCCGTAACGCAATGGACGTCACTCGTTATATGATCGGGTCGGGGCCGGAGCTTACCTTTTCTTGAGCGCCGATTTCGGCGAGTTTCAGCAGCACGGCGCGCGATTTCTTGTCCCAGTCGCCGAAATCGTCGAGCGGCAAACCCGGCACGACCACAGTGTTCTTCACAACGGCAGTCGCCGCTTTCTCGCTTGCGCCAGCCGGCGCTAGTATATGTCGCACGTCGCATGATTTGCTGCGTCTATGCGTGCGATTCTGCGACGGAGCCGCGTCGCTCGTTGGGGTCGTCGTCGTGGGTTTGCTGCTCCCGGCGGCGATCGCGACGACGATTCGGTCGTCCGGTTGCTGGCCGTCGTGCAACCACTGTGCGAAAGCGTTGCGACAGTCGCGACAGCCGTCAAGCCCGATGGCGACGGTTCGCCCTTCGCCGACGCTGTAGATGGTCTCCAGAGGAATGGTCGACACGATCTTGCGCAAGGCGCGGGGAGCCATGAATCGTGCTAGTAACAGTCCTGAATAACTCAAAGAGAAATAACCGCAGAGACTCCGACCCGCTCGCTTCTCGGTCGCTCTGGCTAAAACTATGAGGGGACTGAAAGATGACACTGATGCTCTATGTTGGTTCTGATGCTCGCTGTTATGCTGCTCACTTGAGGGACGTCCTGCTCATTTCTGGTAAACTGAGGACTATTGCATGAATGTGAGCTATCGAATGGGAAGGCGGGAATTAATATCGACTAGGAACAATCGCAGTTATTGGCGGCGCTCGTCCACCGCAGGTTGTGCATCGCAGCCTATCAGAAAGTCAAGGAGTGGAACGCGTGAATGTACGCATGAATTCTGGTAAAGGGGTAAGTGAGTAAAGACATTCATGGCTTCACGTCTTCTTCACTGATTACATGCCGCGTAGATATTGCCCAGTCAGGTCGCTCATTCACTGTAGTCAGGTTGCACTGTGCTAAATACCGTTTTTTGCGAGTGCGACGTACATAAGACAGTTGTACAGCTGTACGCTAGGTGCTGTCTTGGATCTGATGCAATGCTATGCAACTCTTCCCACACGCACCCATGGCTTCCTGCGCGGGGGCCTGCTGTTCCACTCGCACGATCTCCCCCATTTCTCGACCACCACGCCATGGCTTCCACCTTGTCTCCCTGCCTTCTGATTTTCAACCGAACTTTGACTTGTGAACTGTTTACAGATGGCCCAATTTCGCCCCAACTGAGGGTGGTTACCGAGTTATCATGCATTACCAGGAGCTCGCCGGATAGACAGATCCTTCTCAATGTTTTCGCCTGTCTCGCATGGCGTTGTCGCGCTTTCCCTCAAAACTCCATCCAAGCCAACCTGCCTTCTGGTCGAACGAAATGTTTGGGGTTCAGCCAAAAAGTTCCTCCGAAAATTCCAAGCTTTACACGCTACCCAGCCAAAGTCGACATGGTGGTTCCTTCCTTCCCTCCCAAACCTGACAGGTTGACCTGGTCCGTGGCTGTCGGCTTCGTCTGCCCTACTTCCGTTTGCCCGCGTGCTTCTTCCGCCCGCCTTGCGCAAGCAGGTTTGTCCTTGACTTGGCGCAGCCAAGTTTCCGCAACACAAGCCAATGGGAGACTTCCCCCATTTCCCTCCCCGCCCCAACCTATCTCCGACTGCTTGTTCATGGAAGATTCGAGAGTCCACAAGTCTCCCGCTGTCACTCACCACTTCCACCGCCTTTTCCACTTCCACCACCAGCACCCCCATTGTAGGTTTTTGTAGCCACCCACCCTCACCACCACACCAGCCATAAACCCCAGTTTCGAAGCTTGTGCCCCACCTCCACTTTCTTGGCGAGTGTGAATATTTGTCGATGACCCGTGGTCGTGAATGGTACCGTACGGCGCATAACCGGCTGTGCTCCGCCACAGAAATTCACAAGCCTGGGGCTGGTGTGTCGTGGCAAATTGGCGCTCTGGCTGGAGCAGTCGACAAATGCCTGCCTCTACTCCAGCAGCCTTCGCTGTTAGGCTCAGATCCAAAGCGGTGGCTCGGGCTCGGACAGGTCGATTTGGCACGGCACAAGACACCAAGCTACGCAGCAGGCCTCTTGCTAACAGGGTAATTATCCTTAATGTCGAGAAATTAAGAGTAAACATCATATCGATTCCGTTTTTTTTTAAACGGTTCCTATATTTCCCTAATCTGTCCACCTTACGAAAACGATTTTGCGCGATTCCTTAGCCTAATGAGTAACCTATTTTTCAATCCATACGGGCAATACGATCTGTAGGGGGTAGCGAGCCCCACGCATCCCCCACCCCTTTATTTATTGCTAGCCGAATTTGTAGCGGCCGATTCCTTTGGGAACGGGTTTTATGGGGGGATTCCGTCTGTTAACGGGTTATCCAGAGGCGATTCCGTCCACTTCCGGAATACCCTGGGGCTTAGCGAGAGGCCTAGTACGCAGAACTTGCGCAAACCCTACGACACGCTGCAACTGGCTTGAAACAGTTCGAAAGGGGACAAAATATACTTCTGAACTACAGGTCGGATGGGACGTGGCACGAGGAAGGCGACATCTCGTGCCCTGTCAGAACAGACGCCATTGGAAAGGGTAAGGTCCATGTTTTGAAAACAAACAAGGATGGACGGTGGCACGAGGTGTGCTCATCACAACATGGCATACGTCCAATATGAGGCGAAATCATTACAGATGAGCACAAAGGCTCGGTTCAGGGTCAGCTACTTCGTCTATCCTACAAAAGTTCAGATTTGCTGTTTGGTAGCAATGCTGACACCTAATGTAAGGAATTAGTAATCCCTTACTGAGGCTTGCTACAGGGCGTACGAATCGAACAGTCCCGAACCAGCAATAGTGTTCCAGACCTTTCAGTTTGAGCCTCCTGGGCCTTTCCGGACCTCGCTTCGACAAATCGAGGCCCTTCGACACCTTTCCCGAACGTTCCGATCCTATGTCCAGGATTGCCCTAGGTTTCCTATATATATTGTGTTGTCTTTCATTTTATTGTCATTCATTCGTTCACAGTTTCGCCATTGCCCTCCGCGCTATTCGGTAGTTCCATTCATAACACTTGGTATTCAGAGCCACTTTCCTCACCCGTTGGGCTTCCGCGGGCAGAATATTTTTTTGGGGGGAGGGGTGGGGGGGGGGGGGGGGGGAGGGGGGAGAGGGCGGATGGCGCTACAGAAGGCACGACGGTTAATCTGAAGATATGATATGGTTCAACTACTTCGTTTGCGTGGGCTTCTGAAGACCGTCGATCCGACCGCAAGGGACGAGCAAGATTTGTTCGGCCATCCCCTCGAGGGCGGTTGTGTCCGTCCTGACATGGCGAAAATTTTGAATAGTGTTCCTGGTACGCTGTTTATTTCGCATATCGTTAAAGGAGTTGCAATTGCAGTTTCAGAATTTTCGGCAAGCAGCAACGTCGATTCGGATTGGTGTCCGAAATGGAGCGAGGAGCTCGTCACGAGACGACAAGCTCGCAGATATCCCAAGGCGAAGGTGATTTCGTCGGGAGCGCGTGTAGCAGACGTGGCCGCATGGTGAAGTGTAGCTGACGTCAGAAGGCTCGGCGTTTCCGGCAGGCGACACGCAGGTGATGACGGGACTTCGAACCTGTTCACGGACATGTAGTTGGAGATTTCGGCACGACCGAGATCGCACGTGCAATAAGTGGGGCCCAGGCACGGAGCAATCGGAGGGCGGCAAACCTCGGATTTTCGCATGTCCTGCCCGCCTGGAGGAGCAATTTCGTATGCCCTAGAGCTACTGTACGAAGCTCGGCGAGAGCCGTTTCCCCGTAAGGAAATTGTTTTCGTGGTCAGAAAATTACACTCCATGGTCAACTGAGGAAGACGAAGACATACCCCCGGGGTATTTACTTCAGTGTCTCCACGGGATCACCGTAAAGGACCAACGGCAAAGAAATGAAGCAGTGGAAGAAGAACGACAGTGAACCGCTGGATAAGAGTCAGCGACAGACGTATCCCCTGACTGACTTGGCTGGGTCACCCCATTTTCAGTATCTCTACCGGGTGGTAGTAAGATACATGCTATCGACCGCTCCCGGACGAATAAAGGAGGATGGGCTTGCCGATCACCCTGCGCTAGTGGATCGAAATGTTTTCGGCGCTACACGACAGGCGAACGATTTTTGAAAATCGGATGATGTACAGTGGGAGGCGCATGAAGCAGGTTAACGAAAATAGCGAAGGAATTTTGCGACGGCGATCAGACAGTACGCGGAGCTCCAGTCCAATATGAACGACGAGGATTTGTCGCGGAACGTGCGCGCTACTGTTTTGAGAACGACGAACATGGGCGCTGGGTGAACAGCGGCCTACGGGGGTTTTATCGTGGAAGCGGCAGTTGAAGAAATATTGCAGCTGTTTGGAGCAGATTGTTGCAGCGACGATTTTTTCAGGGAGGGGAACGAGAATCCCTCACGTAAGCTGCAAAGCGGTTGCCCGCGAATTAGAATGATTAATTCGCCCAACTACGATAGCGTTTGCGTTTACCTGAGTACGAGCACACTGAGGATTCACCCATGCTCTGGAATGTATTAATCAAATGGAGCTTCGGGAAGACAAGGGTTACTGTTGCAGTGGGAGAAATGTGTTGCTGTCACGAAAAATTTGGAGTCACGCGGGAGTCTTCAGGAAATATTCATGAGTTGCTGGGCTATAATCGAAGATTCGGCTACGAGGAATCATTCGTGGATTTACCTGGACGGGCGAAATGATGGGTGAACGTCGGCGCGTCGCTAAACGTCGGGTATTTTCCGGGTGGGAATTCTTCAAGTTTTTGGCTGGAGCGGTAGCTGGGGTCACGGGTACCTACCGAGCTGTGCGATGGTTTAAATACCAGTATGGTTAGTTGGTGAAACTGCAGAAAATGCGCTTCTCGTAGCTGAGAACTGTGCCCGAGTTTTTCTGGGGTACCTACCGTAGCCGCGCGATGGGTAAACGTCTGCACGGCGAACCGGTCAGGTGGAGTTGCGAAATTTTCTATAGAGGGTAACAACACGAAGCAGATCGACGACAGTTGAGAAGCTGAATATTTATCTACGGCGTCAGATGGAGCTAGGATCTAAGTGGCACAGCTAACATGCGTTATAGGGTCATGCTGAGACAGGTCCCGACGAGCAGAGTTTGAAGTTACTTCAATTTTCGGGTCAAGGGAAACTTGAAGCAGGCTATTTTTGGCATCGACGACAGAAGATTCTTTTCATGGCGGGAGAGAGAGAGCAGCTGCCCAGCAGTTGTTTTTTTGGATTTTCCTTCGACAATTGGCATCCGCTGCATGAGCATCGACAAACAGATGCTGTTCGATCGACTGAATCGACGGACAGATTCGAGTTGGCCTTTCCGGAATTTCGCAGGTATTTGCGAAAGTTGAAGGCGTGTCTACATTAGCCACCTGAGGCGATATCGACTACGTTTACTGGACTGATTGAACTGTCGTCCATCGGCTGATGGAATTCGCTTACTTTCGTGAAACATGGACGCGTGTTCTCGCATGTGTCACGAATGACCTTGCATTTGACGAATAGCTGGATTTCGTTGACTTTGCGAAATACGGGCGCGTGTTTCTGCGAGTGTGACGACTCATGTGGAATTAAAACAAGGAGCCATCTACAGTCGTGGAGCTACGAACAAGTTTGGCGCATGCAGCAGATCCGGCTCGCCAACTTGTTGCAGCGTGAATAACGTAGTGTTACTGTGCAGATACAGTACACGACGACGGGGTTTGTAAGGGCAGGGTTATACCGCATGTCAGACGGTTGGTACAGCCCTACTTGACACCTGGAAGCACATACCGCCCTGGTGTCAGGGTAGTTCAAAGCACGCGGCAATATTTCCCGCTATCAGAAACTGGTAAACAAAGCGTCTACACGTCAATTTCAGCGTCGCATGTATTCACAGTCCAACTACCGCGAAACAAGCCGAGCCAGTACGCATTCACAGTGGCAGTCGCTTGTATCGCACACGACCTCGCTAGTGCAACCTGGCAACACTTTCAGTGCTCCTGGCGTTAAGGGTCGCGTAGTGGCTGTTAGGTCGACCTGTACCCCGGGTCAGCTCGGCATACCTGTACCAAGTGCCTGACACACAATCTAACTTTGCCCTAATTCTCGGCGAAGGACTCGCTGGAGCCAAGTAAGCTGTGGTGCGGTAGTATCCCTACTGCCCGTTTGGTTATCTGGGTAATTCGACCTAGATTCGACGGCTAAGATCGATTGCGATCGTTTCGACGTGTTTCGACCGTTGGATGGAGTTTCCTTGAAGAATCTCGAGATTCTCAACAGTGGTGTTTTCACTACGATGAGATTCAGTTAAAGGGTATGTAGTTTGTTTATTTGTGTGCTTATCTAGAAGGGGGGAGAGTGTAAGGAATTAGTAATTCCTCACTGAGGCTTGTTACAAGGCGTACGAATTGAACAGTCCCGAACAAGCGATAGGGTTCCAGACCTTTCAGTTCGAGCCTCCTGGCCCTTTCTGGACCTCGCTTCGACACATCGAGGCCCTTTGACACCTTTTCCGAACCTTCCGATCCAACGTCCAGGATTGCCCTAGGTTTTCTATTGTGTTGTCTTTCATGTTATTGTCATTCACTTGTTCACAGTTTCGCCATTGCCCTCCGCGCTGCTCGGCAGTTCCATTCATAACACCTAAACTCCAGAACAAATTCTAAACAATATGAGTACGATGTAAAGATGATGGATACCACACATGGTACATCATGGCATGTTTGAGCAGGCCTGGAGAGTTTTCGGAAGTTAGCATTCAGAGTAAGAAAAGTGAAGAAGTCTATAAAATCAGTAGCTGAAAGCCTTATCGGAAAAAAATCGGTTTTATTTAACAAGAAAGAACACCATGTACATGTTGATTTTCTAGCCATTATGGCATGTGTTTTGTTGAAGTACTCGACAGAGTTACCACATGTACATTCCTGATATAACACTTAAAGTAAACAGTAGGACACACGTGATAATGTCAGCAGAAGCGAGTCAACGCGTGAACAGTAGGTTCGCGTGCATAGTCACCCGAAGGGTCATGCCACTCTCAGCCACACGAATAGTCACCAGTCATTTCACACGAATAGTCGCGATACACTACGAGCAGGTATATCCAGAATAGGTACTTCATGTTAAAAGGAGATTAGGCGCTAGGTAGCCATGAGAGGGCGAGAGGTATTAGCTAGAGAAAAGTTACGAGAGAGAAGAGGGTTTGGACTAGAAGAGAAAATGATACAAGAAGGGTATTGTACCCTCTACAGTGAGATTCAGTAATTGTAGCACACCTACCAAGCCTACACAAATATATATATATATATAAACTATATCATTTGTCACTTCCTAGACTAAAAATATGTATGTATTACTAATTATTATTATCCTTGTCATTTCAGGCATTTCCAATACAACGTGTAAAGTCTTTCGTTGACTTTCTACTCTTGGTTCCACCAACTCTGGATCATGGCCACCTTAAACGCGTGGTTCATTTCAACATGGTATTATGAGCAAGTAGAGTTACAGGAACCAATACAAGCTGATTTCAATTACACCCTTAAGCTTAAGTTTCAGATCTATAATTATGTCAGCTGATAAGACAGGACATTCAACTACGAATTCTCCAAATTCTGGTCTATCTACTGACGATCTGTCTACGTTTGCTTCCTTGATGGCTAATCACTCTACTCAGCAACAACAACAAGCTCCAGTGCATCCTACAACCTCCATAAACCTTGACAACTCTAGTTATGCACGAGTCGCTGTTGCCGCTTGGCGTTCAGGCCCTGGAGATGAGTCCTCTGGGTCTTTTGTCTTCTATGGGCGACCTGTTCAACAACAGCAACAACTATAGCAGCAACAACATCAAATGGCTGAAGGAAGACCATTTGCTGCACAAGCTGTCATAAATCAAGCGGATTTTTTAACTATCTCCAAGCTGAAGACATCAACTCACTTTGACGGCTGTGAATTCTATACTTGGGGGATTCGAGTTCGAACTCGCGAAGTCTTTTGACATCTTGGAATATTTCGATGGCACAAACCGTTATCCAGATATAGGATCAGCAAAAAAACAGGCGCGTTATTACAACTATTCGCTTATGGCCTATACACTACTGGTGCGGAATCTCTCACATGAAGAGCAGTAGGGAGTTCATTGCTTCAAGCCTTCGATTTCTCCAGCCTACTATGCTTGGGATTACCTGCGAAGGTTATATCAAGCACAAGATTCCGTCACACAGAGCAATTTGTTAAGTCAACTTACAGCAATGCAAATGCTTCGGGGAGAAAAAGCCGGTAGCTACATCAACAGCTGCAGAAATCTTCGGGACCAGCTCGGCAAGTGCGGAGGAGATCTCAGTAATGAGCTCTTCGTCACAATCCTTCTCGCTGGACTTGGACCCGAATGGAGGTAGTGCAAGCCCCTACTTCGTTCCCAAGGGAACATCTCAGAAACTTCTGCCGAGACGGGGAAACTCCTAGAAGTCCCAAGAAATGATAAGGATTCGTTAAAGTTATCTTATAAAGATGTTTTAATGTAAACTTATTATTCTCAAGGGGCTAGAGACTTGGAGAAACTCCGGGAGGGACTCCAGAGGAAGCAGTAAGGAGTGGAAAAATGAAGGAGTGTGGAAAGAAGCTGACCTTTCCACGGAGTAACGTCCTCTCCCGACACCAGCCTACAACGACTACCCGTTCCCCAGGGAAGATGTTGGTGGAGCTGAAGCAGCTCAAGAGGAAGCTGGGGGTCTATAAGAAGCTGCAAAAGCCCCAAACTCCTCCTTCGGGTGCATCCAGCTCAACAACTTTGGCATCAACCACACACACAGTCGTCATGGAAACTTTGGGTTCTGGGGAAGAGCCTTTCTCCAAGCAGCCTCGGCCAGCTGCGAGCTCAGGAGTAGATAGCAATGAAAAGGCTTGTACGGAATATTGGGATTTACCCTATGATCCTATTAACAAAACTATCTTTGGGTACTCTGAGCAATGCCTGCCCCTCGTGCTCGAGGTCATTTGCAAAGGACGACGCCTCCAAGCACTCGTGGACAGCGGAGCATTACACACCGTATGCGACAAGGCAGTAATCGACCGACTTTGGAAAGAGTACAAGCCTTCAACATTCTCTGCAACGATGGTGGACGACAGCAAGTTACCAATGTACGACAAAGCAGTATTACACCTACAAATCAGACCACTGCGCTGGAAACCTGTACTCCCCATCACCAACATACAGTAAAAGGGATTGACTTGATATTTGGGCGAGACTTCCTAGAAAAATTCAACCCCGAGATCAATTGGGTAAACCGTACCGCAAGCATCTACAACAACAGAAGGAGAGTCCAGCTACCCAACTGGGACGACACAAGAGATATCCCAGTGGAGACACTCGCTAGGTTTAAGAAGGACGTGAAATGAACCGACACCGTGTTCTTGGCGATAGCAACAGATGTGGAAGACGGCGGATAGAAAACATCGGAACCTCCAGAAAAAGTCAAGGAATTACTGAAGGAGTTGCAAGACATTCTTCCCGACGACCTTCTGAACGAGCTGCCGCCATACCGACGCACCAACATGAGATCGTGGAAGAACCAGGTTCGAAGCCTACCTTCCGAGCAGGGTCCTCGCGAGGATTTCAGCCCGTCTGAAAGCGAGACCGGTTTTTTTTCGCTTCGTCTGACCATCAGGCAAATTTTTTGCAACAGTATGAACTTCCATACGAAATTGAGCGAGAAGTCAAAAATTTCATTCGGAAAATTATGTTACATCACACGCAATTTTGCCTTGAAATCTCCACGCAGTACTGACTTTCTGCCGAGATTAAAATTTTGCGTGTGTTTCGTTTGCTAGCACCTAAGGGGGCAAAGAGACTCGTGGGGCCAAGGTGACGTGTCATGTGCAACAAAACCCGAGACCCTAGGCCACGTGTAGGGTTCGCCCCTCCCCCAGGTCCGGTCGATACACGGACAAAATTTCTTCCCAGACAAAAATGAATTGCGAATTCTATAATTTCCGGACGAATCCTTCAAGAGTTTCTACCCCCCCCCTCCTCCCCTCTATAGTAATCACACGTTCCTGAACTTAGGCAACATAAAGTGGTTCGGGTGAGTGCACATGGGAGGCGAAAAGAACTGGGGGGTGTGAGAATCAAATTTGCAAGGCAGGAGGGAAATCGGCGCCATCCAGGTGGCAATTTTGTGAAGGGCTAATGGGCACCCTGGCACACACAAGCCTCCCGCAGACAAAGCCTACAGCGCACATCGGCGCACAAGGGCCAATCAAACCCCTCACACCGCCTTCAGCACAAGCCGAGGGGTAATTTTTCTCAAGGCCAAGTAATTTCCCTCACACTGCCCCAAGCATACTGTACATTGGCCTCTGATTTTGGTGAAGGGCCAGATAGCACCCTCATAGAGACCCCCAGCAAGTATCAGGCCCTGATATTGGCTAAGGGCCAATCAGCGCTCTCATACCACAGGCCTCCCATGTGCACGCGCTGTCTGTAGACTCATACGAAATAATACACGCAGTCTTAAATTTCAGACGAAAATAAAACATCGCTCTTAACGATCAGACGATTTTTCGGGGGTTGTCTAAACTCTCAGATAAACAAAAAAAATCAGGTCTGAAAATCAGACCATCAGACCGATTTCATCTGATAAAAAGGGCCCTGCTTTCGAGTACCATATCGGCTCAACCCCACAGAGCTAGCCGACATGAAGAAACATATCGAGTATCTTCTCGCAAAAGGACTCATCCGACCATCCACTTCGCCATATGGTGCCCAATACTCTTCACACAGAAACCGGACGGAAGCCTGCCCATGTGCATCGATTACCGAGCTCTCAACAAGCAGACCATCAAGAACGAATACCCGATTCCACGAATCGATGACCTGCTTGACCAGCTTTGGGGAGCCACGGTATTTTTCAAACTGGATCTGCGGTCAGGGTACTGGCAGATACGAATGGCGGACAATTCCATCCACAAAACTGCCTTCCAAACTCGGTACGCGTCGTACGAGTATCTAGAAATGCCGTTCGGACTCACCAACGCACCGCAACGTTCCAAGCCAAAATGAACCACATTCTACGTCCACTTTTGGACGAATGCATAGCGTTGTACTTGGACAACATCCTCATCTACTCGCGCGACATGAAGCAGCACGTCGAATTCCGACGACTCGTCTTCGACATTCTTCGACGAGAACGATTCTACATCAAATTATCCAAGAGCGAATTCGCCCTCGAGAAGGTCCAATTCCTAGAACACATGATGAACGCTCAAGGAGTTCACGTCGACCCGAAGAAGATCGAAGCCGTACGCACGTAGAAGACACCCGAGGACGTGAAGGAGTTGTTGCAGTTCCTAGGCTTTGCTAACTATTACAACATGTTTGTGCCATAGTACGCGAAAATCGCCGCGCAATGCCATTCACGAATATGCTGAAGAAGAACACGCCCTATGAGTGGGAACCAAAACATCAGGATGCCGTGGAGCAGCTGAATCAAGCACTCACGTTCACACCCGTACTCATCTTTCCAGACCTTGAACGCGACTACGTCATCGAAGTTGACGCTAGTGACCAGGCAGTGGGAGCAGTCTTGATGCAAGACCAGGGGAATGGACTGCAACCAATTGCCTACCTCGGCAAAAAATTGCACGGGGCAGAATTAAACTACCCGATACACGACAAAGAAGCCCTTGCTATTATAATTGCCTTCAAAACATGAAGATGTTACCTCGAAGGACGAAAAACAACCGTCTACACCGACAATTACAGCCTTAGCCGGCTTGCACACGTTGCCGCTATCCAGGTCAAAGTGATGAACCCACTACTCAAGGGACTCTTCACACACGGGTACACCATCAACCCCGAAATTCCCTTGGCAGAAAAGGGACACCTGCTACACTGGGACAGTGACATCGCATACCGGAAAGGATCAACGAAAACCTGGGTACCCAATTACTGTACCCTCCTTTGGGCCAGTTACTACTCGAAGAATACAACAATGTCCTATACACGGGGCACTTCGGTAGCAACAAAGACGCTCACCGGTATTGCAAAGCACTACTACTGGCCCTACATGGCAGACGACGTACAGAAATTCGTCACCTCGTGCGACACATGTCAGCGGATGAAGAGCAGCAAGCAGAAAAAGGCAGGACTGCTAGAGCCTGTTCCTATCCTAGAACAACCATGGCAAGTGGTTAGCCTGGACTTCATAACCGAGTTACCAACTACCACAAGCGGTCATGACACAATCCTCGTCGTCATCGACAAATTCTCCAAAATGGGACACTTCATCCCGACACACACGATAGCACGCACCGAGGAGTTGGCACAACTGTTCGTTCGCTACATCATCTCCGACCGAGACCCCAAGTTCACCGACAAGTTTTGCAAGGAACTGGTGTCTCTGCTCGGGACCAAACTAGCCATGTCATCCGCCTACGATCCACAAACAGATGGACAGATCGAGCGCCTCAACCAAATTGTAGAGCAACTCCTCTGCGCAACATGCAAGGACGAAATCTCTAAGTGGGATTTGCATCAATGCCACTCACGCCGCTACTTGGACAGTCGTTGTTCTTCCTCTGTTACGGATGCAACTCGCTGATGCCACAAAAACCAACAGCATCAGCAACATTCCAACCCGCACACGACTTCATCACGACTACGCATCAGCTTTGGGATCAGACCCACAAGCGCCTCCTCGACATTCAGCAGCAATAGAAGCGCCAGGCCGATCGTCACCGCACTGACCACACCATCACCGTGGGAGACCGTGTTCTACTCGACACCCGCAATCTCGACACCAGTCATCTCCCATCCAAACTTTGACCTCGCTTCTGCGGGCTTTCCTTGTTGAAGCACATGTCACTTCTATTACCTTCCGCTTATGCTTGCCAGCTACCTAGAAGATTCACAACGCCTTCCATGTCCAACTTCTGAAGCCCTACCGCCATCCCAACACAGTCTTTACCGGACACCAACCGCTGCCGCCACCGCCACCCATCCTTGTCCATGATGAACCTGAGTACAAGGTACAGTCCGTGCTTGCACGCCGTCGTCGTCGGAATGGCACCTTGGAGCTTCTCCTCCGTTGGAAGGGTTATGATCCTTCTGAGGATAGCGAAGTCCCTGAATCAGAGATGGGTAACGCTTGTCTTCCTCTTCGTGACTACCTTGTCAAGCAGGGTGTTACTTCTACCACCCAACTTTGAGGGGGGGAAGTGTAAGAGTACAACCCTGTTACACTTCTTTCTCATTTCCATCCTTTTTCTCTATCTCATTCTTTCCTTTATTTTGATTCATCTGGTCTTTATCTCATCTCATTTGGGCTCTTATTCCTCATTTTCCATTATCCTTTGGTTTATCCTATTATTATACCTTTATCACCGGCCAGGCTTGTGGTGTGCTGGTGCGCTATATCTAGCGTAATCCTGCCGTAATCCCTTAAAGTCTATAGCCTCGGCTGGCTATACGCAGAGTGATTCTATTTCTAGAAGGGTCTATTCCCTTTGGATAGGATAAAACTGGTTACATGATGTACCTTGGAAGTATAAAAGCACCTTGCATCAATCGATAGTGCAACTTTTCCTCGACCCATTTGATCCTGTGACAGTCTGGGCCTTTTCAAGTTTGACCCGCCTTCAATATTTTGACCTCTCGCTTCAAGCTTCTATATAGGTGGACCAAGTCAAGAGGCGCAGACAAGAGGTGGATCAAGTCAATGGGAGCAGACAAGAAAATGAGGAAAGGGCTTATGCAATTTCTGCAAACGAGCAGGTCATAATAATGAAGAGTGTCAGAAACTAAAGAATAGGAATCAGGAGAAGTCTCGTAAAGCCGCCCCTGTCAGGACTATCTCACCGCCTTCAGCTTGTTCAACTCAACCTGCAAAAGGCAAAGCAATTATTACTTGCATGGTTGGTCCTCACTGGTCTAGTGGTATACGCTACTGGAGACGAGATAATGGGGACAGTGACAGTGACATGGAAGAAGGTCCTAAGAACTTACCTCCACATCTTCGTCCTCGTTCGGAAACTCCAAAACCGGAACAGCCTACTGGCTTTCCTCGATGTTTGAACGTGCAGCCGTATGCCCACATCGCCAAGCGCACGTATCCCGAGCACGTCAATATGTGGTTTCTTGACAGCTGTTGCAGTCACCTCATGGCGTCTTCAAAGTGCTATCTTCTCAAATGGTGTGACCTGCCAAAAGGAGAGAAGTACAAGATCACCATTGCCAACAATGAGACTTGAAGCAAAACAAATCGGAGATGTTATGCTCGATTCTGATGACACGGGAATTTCACTTCATCTTAACAAGGTACTCGTTGTCGCAGAGCTCGGCTTTAACCTTCTGTCTCAAGCACAGCTGATGCAGAGTGGCATCTGCTTTGTCAGCACCACCAACACGATGCTCACGGAGTTGTACCTAAGAGACAAGAAAGAAGACAAATGTAATTTGATCGGCATCACAGAAATCTAGGACGACGTCGCGGCTCTAAGATTCTCACCTGAGACATCAACCGGCGATAGTCAGAAGATTGTCTCACTCGCCCCTTGGCATCATCGTTACGAGACCGATGGTAAACGCGAAGATCATCGCGGACTCAATATCTTCTGTGTCACGTCTCAACCTTCCCGTACATACTCCCTCGACAAACTTGCAGCAGAGACAACAGAAGCAACATCAGCAGCAGCAGCAAAAACAGGTCAAGCTACATGGGCATCTGGAGATGGCACCTGGGGTTACGAAAACCAAGAACCAACATCTGCTACAGTCGAAGAACCTATGGAGGTTGAATGTACATGGGGCAAGAAAGAGTTAATCGTACCTTATGCTTGGGCGAGTCGTCGACATCTCCGCATATCTTGGGTTGAAACTGCAGAAGAAGCCGGATTCATCCAGCCTTTCAGCACCGGCAACTGCGTCAACTCTGCGCCAACAATTCATCTTTCGCCGACCTTCTTCCTTCACTCTGAATTGTACCTATGTTCAAAGGGACACATGACTACAGCAGAAACGTGGCACAAGCGGTTAGGTAATCCCTCACAGGAAGCTCTTAACAACTCAAGTAAAGCCTCGATTTTTGACAAGGACGCTCTCCTTTTAACCAACGGCCAAGAACTTCGACCTAGCAGCCGCCAACTCCCTTGCACTATCTACCCTGGCACTCACCTAAGTCACGCTCTATACCCGTCACACTTCCCGAGTGCTACTAAGTACTCACCTATGGACGTCGTTTTCAGCGACATCCTCTTCATGCCCCAGGAAGCAGAGAATATCAGCGGCAATGGCTATCGCTACACAATTACCTTCATCGATGGTGCTACTTGATAAGTCTCGCGCAAGAATATCTCTCACAAGTCTGAAGCTCTTGATGCCTTCAAGCTATGGCAGAAAATTGTAGAGTGGCAGAGCGGCATCAAGCTGAAAGAGATCCAGACTGACAACAGGGGCGAGTACACTAGCAAGCGATTCGGTGAATTGTTGGCACGAAAAGGGATTCTAAGGCGTAAGAATGTGCCTTACGCTCATCAACAGAATGGAGTAGTTGAGAGGACGAGCAGAACGCTGCAAGAGAAGATGCGCATACTACTGCAACGGTCCAACTTGACAGCAGATTTTTGGCCGATTGCAATGGCGCAAGCTGTCCGCCTACACACCTGCCTGTCTTCAACTGCTCTACCTTAGTTCAGCTCGCCACACATCATGTGGGCAAAACACCCCGCCGACACTCGACTTTTACGAGTTTGGGGCTGCATGGTCCGATTCATATCTCCGAGCGCAACTGTGGGTAGATTTACTGAACGGGCTCGATGGGGAATACATCTTGGTGTACCTAAAGATTCCTACTACTGGATAGTTATGGATTACAAAACCCGAAAGGTTTTGTATGCTCAAGACTGCATCTACTACGAGAAATGTTTTTTCGATGACTTCGAGCACGACAAGGAACACCATCAACAGGTTCCTAATTGCTACAGTGCCGAACGGAGTTTTGCCACCCCTCAAGATGAAGCAGATGCAGCCGAAGAATATTTTCCGCCTGACAGTGCAGCAACAAGACTTCTACAGTTCCGCAGCAGTCTACATCAGCAGCCGAACCACTGTTCGACTCTTATATTCCTTCAACACGAGCCAACAACACCGAAACCACGCTCTTCATTCCCCTCTCAGACCCGTTGCGTCATGCCATGACACATGCTGCCCATAATTATGAGAAGCACCTGCGCAGCATCACATGACGGTGCTCGCCATCTGCCATGTGAAATTGACGTTGATGACGTCGTCGAAGTTTGCCAACCTCATCCTCGTGGTGACCAAACGGCTCTTCAGATCCTCGGACTTGTTGTCTCAGTTCTGCAACCAACGACCGGGATCGAGCCGAAAACAGTCAATCAAGCCCTCTCTAGCTCTGATGCTGACAAATGGCAAGCATCTATGGATGCAGAGGTAGCAGCTCTCGAGAAACAGAAAATGTGGAAACTCGTTCCACGCGAAGTAGCACGCGGCAAGAAAATTCTTTCGGGCAAGTGGGTCTTTTGCATAAAGACAAATGCAGCAGGCGAACCAGACTTCACAGTAGGCGAGGCTTCGAACAAACCCACAGCATTGATTGTGACCAGACTTTTGCTCCGGTCAGCCGCCATACCTCAGTTCGAATTCTTCTCACCATTGCTACTAGCCGCCATCAGTCCTTTCGCCAACTGGACGTTAAAAATGTGTTTTTATATGCAGACGTCGATGCATATATTTTCGTCAAACTCCCTCACACTTATGGGGTCGGACTTCACACCTGCAAGTTTCTTAAATCATGCTACGGCATCAAACAGGCTCCTCGCCGATGGCAGCAGCATCTTTACAAAGTTTTATTTTCACTCGACTTCGTACAGCTGCCCCATGACCCTCGAATGTAGAGACTCAAGTTTTGGGGACACTACATCCTTCTAATCGGCTACGAGGATGACTTACTGTACACTGGCTCGTGCAACCGTGTTCTGGCGCGCATGGAAGGAAGAATCCAAGAGATTCTCAATATTCCTATTTCCCCCACAGCTACCCAATTCCTTGGGTTAAACGTCGATGCAATCTATCTTTCTGCCAGCAAGTAGCCGAAACACTTGCGAAAAAGTTCGCCATCGCTCCTATCGGCCTGACGACTCCTTTTCGTCATATTCCGGCCGAATACACACCCAATACAACCACACTTACCACCTTCGAGCATCAGCTTTACCAGCAGCAGCTCGGGTGTCTTCTATTTGCAGCCATTACCTATTGCCCCAACCTTGCATACACATACGAGTCAGCTCGCACAGTACCTGCACCGACCTGAAAGGGAAAATATTGCCGATCTTCGTCGAGCCCTTCAATATTTCATTTATACTCCTACAATCGGTCTCAGCTACATGACAAACAGTGCAACAAATTTTTGGCTGACTGGATACGTTGATGCAGATCACGCCGCTGACCCCGACAACAGGCGTTCGCGTACAGGGTTGATTTCAAACTTGAACCATATAGTGTAATTTCATGGAATTCAACGAAACAGGAAGTCATCGCACTTTCGCCAGCCGAAGCAGAATTTGTCGTAGTAAGCTCTGCAGTTCGCGAAGGACTCTACCTTCAAGAGTTACTTCACGAGGCGAAAATCACACTTAAAGTTACTCTGGGACAACCAGAGCGTAATCAAGATTCCAAACAAGTCCGACTTCATCAAAAGGACGAAACACATCGCCATCCGTTACTTCTTCGTCAAGGACGAAATCGAGAAAGGGCAGGTTGTTATGAAATACTGCCCTACAGAAGAAATGGCAGCTGACTTTCTCACGAATAAACTCCCACACGGCAAGTTTCAATACTGTTCCAACCTGGTTGGAATCTGCAAACGCGACGACACTTACCCAGAGACATACACTCAGGAATGAAGGGGAGTGTAGAAGGTTACTCGACAGAGTTACCACTTATGCATTCCTGATATAACACTTAGACTGTACTAGTAGTGCGATACCTCATATGGAAGGACACGCGTGATGACGCCGGCAGTAGCGAGTCAACGCATGAACAGTTGGTTCGCGCGTATAGTCACCCGAAGGGTCACGCCACTCTCAGTCACACGAACAGTCACTAGTCATGTCACACGAATATTCGCGATACACTACAAGCAAGTACACCCCGAATAGGTACTTCCTAGACTATAAATATGCGTGCATTACTCATTTGTCATTTCGGACATTTTCAATACAAGTTGTGAAGTCTTCCGTTGACTTTCTACTCTTGGTTCCACCAACTCTAGATCCTGGCCACCCTAAACACGTGGGTCATTTCAACAAGTTTTGAGGACTGGCTGCAATAGCTAGGAGATGCTGTCAGTTGTTATATTAGCGTACATATCTTGGATGTACTATAGGCTAGCTAGGAGCAGATGATAGAAGGCACAACACTGATATAGGAACCCTATCCTTCATGTGTCTCCTAAATTCATTCTCTCACTCTAACATGCTATCAATCTAGGTTAGTTCCTAGCCTCCACGCTTCCGCCCTAGGTGCTCCCCGTTCCTCTCCCGCCCTAGCCTACACTCTTAGCCTGCGCCCTAGCCTTCGCTCTAGCCCTAGCCCGCTGTTCGCGCTGCCCGTTGCTGCCCACTACTCAGTGACCGTTGCGTGCCGCCCGCCGTTGCTGCTCATTGCTCGCGGTGCTCGTCAACGCCGCGCAGCCAGCCAGCACACCGCCCGCAGCTCGCCTCGGCCCGCTCGCCGCCGGCCTGCTCGCACGCCGCTCGCCCACACGCCGCCCGCAGCTCGTCGCGACCCGCTCGCCGCCCGCCCGCCCGCACGCGGCATGCCCGCTTGCCGCCCGCAACTCACCGGCCCGCTCACCGCCTGCAGCTTGTTGTGCTTCACGCCGCCCGCTGCTCGCTTCCCGCTGCTCGCCGCACTGCTCGCTGCGCGCAGCTCGCCGCACTGCTCGCCACCCACTGCCCGCTGCCCGCCACTTGCCGTGCTGCTCGCCGCGCTGTTCGTCACGCTGCTTGCCGCACTACTCGCCGCCTGCTGCTCGCAGCCGCAGCCGCCCACCGCAAGCCGCTGCTCGCTGCCTGTTGCCTACCCGCAGCCACCAGCCATGGCCGCCAGCCGCAGCCGCAACCGCTAGCCATAGCCGCAGCCGCAGCCGGCGCTGTCTATCATCTCTAATCACCGGTGCTCCTTCTCTTCGTTTCAGTTACTCCTAGATGCCTACTGCCAGGCCTGTCGCTGGACCTGCTGCTGGCATGGCAGCCCCATTGGCGTCGGTGTTTGTCATTAGGCTGGATGCCAAAGGCCACGTGGTCGGCTTCTTGGTGTGGCTTCTCGCTCTCCACCAGCAGCTGACGAGCCAGCGCGTTGATGGTGAGTTGCTGGAGACCCACATGACTAGTGAGCTACCTACCCCCTCCTGCCCTAGTCCCCTTGGCCCCGAGGCGAAGTCAGAGCAGCGTGCGGCATACACAACCACCATAACTGCCCTCTCCATCTGGGAGTCACGCAACGCTGCTGCATTGGTAACCATCACCCGGTGCCTGCCGGTCGATGAGCAAGAGCACTTCAGGTTGCAGTAGACGATTCAGGCACTCTGGGACGCGATCGTTGCTCGCTCCTTGGCCGCGTCCTCCGCTACCCTCGGCCGCCTCCTCCTCCCGTTCCTCTTCCCCGACCTTGCCTCCTTCTCCATGGTCGCGGATCTCATCGCGCACTTGCGCTCCCTCGAGGCCCCCTTCCGTGTGGCCTGCACCAAGGCCGAACTTGTCGTGCACTCCCTGCCCACCTACATCACCCTTTACCTCCTCACCACCCGCCTCCCTGACTACCTCGCCCCTGCCCGTAATGCTCTCCTTGCACTACACCCTACTGCCCTCACCATTGACCTTTTCTCCACCTCCTTGATGGCAATAGAGACCCATCTCCGTGCCATCGCCTAGTCCATTGGCGTGGTGGCGCCCCCTATCTTCAGGGCTGCCCTCCGCCACAAATCCCTGTCCCTGGTGCCTCCACCTCTGTTGCCGAGACTGCTGCAGCGGTCACTGCACCCAGCCGCTCAGCTGAGCGTTCGCGGCGCCCTCGTGGTCGTGGGGCAGCGGCAGCGACGGGCGGCAGGGCTGCTGGCAGAGGGGCGGGTACAGAGGAGGAGGGGGAGCAGCAGCAGCCGCCGCTGCCACAGCACCCGCAGCAGCAGCAGCCGCAGCAGCGACCCCATGGTCTGTGGGCCGTAGGAGTGCTGGGCGTGGTGCGGGCCGTGGTGGTTGAGCCCCGAGGCAGTTGGTGCCCTGAGGTTCAAGTGGCTCATATTATCATGCTGTGTATAGTCTAGGCTCCTTTGCTGCTTGTAGTCTTGGCTCCCCTATTGTTCCCCCGTCGACCCGTGCTGCGGCGGCCCTCTTATTCACACTAGACTCTGGCGCGTCTCACTACTTCTTCCGATACTGCACTGCACTCACACCGCTTCTTGCACCGGTACCGGTCTCCCTCGCTGACTCGCCTGCCGTAGTCGACGCCCGCGACAACACAACCCTCCCCTGTCTGGCTGTCCCGTCCGGCTCCCTTACTGGCTTGCTTATCCCCACGTTTTCCAGGAACTTGGTTGGTGTTGGTCATATTCTGGACCTCGGTGTCACCATCATGCTCGCTCGCCACGCAAGATATGCAGCCTGTACGGACGCAACCACGGGCCCCCATTTCGCCACCTTTTGACCGTGACCCTCCATCCGGTCTTTTCACACTGCACACTGTACCCCTAGGTAGCCGTGCCCACCCATGTTGCCGCGTCCTACTCCTATTACTCCCTCACCCACCCGGCACTCCTGCGGCACCACCGCTTAGATCATCATGCTCTCCCACGTTTGCATCATATGGCACAGCACGGTCTAGTAACTGTCTCATCGCGTCGCTCCTTGCCCTCCCTGCCTCGGTAGCCCCCACATGCACCTCCTGCATTGAGGGCTGGCAGCTCTCACTCCTCTTTTCCTCCGACCACTGTCCCACTACCAACACTGCACATGGACGTCTGGGGTCCCGCCCCGGTTCCTAGGCCTCAGAGGGAGAGCTGCAGTGACGGAAACAATTGTCAGTATGTTTTTCATCTATTTGGGTTTTTAGGCTTTAAGACTATTATACATTAAGCCTTAATTTTTTATGGTGGTATGATTTGGGAGAGGCACATAGTGGATGTGTTTACAGCACAAAAATTCAGAATGGCACATTGGATCTAACTCATACCCCAAACGTTATACAACAAGCACATCCGGACGAATGGTTCCAAGCACAGCGATCAAACTTCATAACAATGTTTCTGGTACCTAGCCCTCCGACCTTTGGCCTTGATCACCACCCGCAACCTCCTAGGTGTGCTACCTACGAGGTTAGCACAAACAACCGCAGGGATCTTCTCACACTCTTCCAGGGCCCACCATTTTGCAGAAGGGGGTGAGCACTAGGAAAATCGCGAAGGAGTTGGGCATAGGCAAGAGTATTGTGGACGATTTTGGATTGAATGGTATCTCTAAGATTAGCCATGCTGAAGTGTTGCCAAAGATAACATTAGCCGGTCGGCCCCGTCTTATCACGGGTCGTCTTCGTCGTACCGTTGTAGGGTAAAATCACGAACAAAGTAGCGAAAACTAGCGTAGACACCGCAAAACTGGGGGTAACGTAGCACGGTCGACTGTGCACCCTTGCACAATTAAAATCACTCTAGGATCCGTAGGTCTAGTCGCGTTGCAGCAGTCGTAGAAGCCATGACTATTCTGGAAGAATATCCGGGGCCGGCTGCAATTCATGGAGACGCATTCTGAGTGGACAATTAATGTTCGGAATCATGTGATCCGATCAAATGGGACAAAGATTAACTGCTTCTGCTCCAATGGCCGTGTGTTTGCCTGGATTCGTGAAGGCAATACCGTGCAGCGCCACCAAATCAATCGCACGGTAAACCATGGGGACAAGGCTCGATGATGGTGTGGGGATGTATGTCATGTGCGGGGGTGGGGTTCATATGCAAGGTTAACAGGCGCATGGACAGGCCCCTGTATGAGGGCATTTTGCACCACGAACTCGAATCGACCCTCAATTTCTATGGTATTTCCCCCACTAAGGTCATTTCGATGCGGACAATGACCCCAAGCATTTGACGTGCCTAGTGCAGAAATGACTTGGAGAGCATGAGTATGTAGCACTGGAGTGGCCTTCTTCCTCACTAAACCTCAACCTCTGGGCTTACCTAAAGAGGGAGTTGGCCAAGTATAAAAGGTCTCCCTCTGGAATGATGGAGCTTTAAGAGCAGGTCCAGGAAGAATGGAAGAAGATCCATGTTGAGGTTTGCTCTAACCTCATCAACAGCATGCTTAGGAGGGTGCGGGCAGTGATCAAGGCTAAGGGTCGGTGGACTAGGTACTAGAAACACAATTATGAAGTCTGTTTTCTGTGCTTGGAACTATTTGTTCGGGTGTACTCTTTGTATATCTTTTGGGATTTTTGTGCTGTGAACAAATCCACTTTGTGCCCCTCGCAAATTGTACCATCATTAAACATTATGGCTTAATGTATAGTGGTCTTAAAGCCAAAAAAACCTAATTAATGCAAAACATACGGACAATTGTTTCCGTCACTGTACTTCTTGGTTGTTGTCGACGAATTCTCGTAGTTTACCAAGGTTTTCCCATTGGAGCGGAAGGCTGACGTGCCTGACGCCATCCTCCCGTGGCTCCGCGTCGTCCGCTCCCAGCACTCCCTGCCTGTGCCCCGTCTTCACTCCGGCTGTGGTGGCGAGTTCACATCCGGCCGCCTTGGCACGTTCTGCTGTGTGGAGGGCATCACTCAGATGTTCACCCTACGAGACTCGCCGAAGCAAAATGTGGTAGCTGAGCGATGTATCGGCCTGTTCATGGAGGTGGCCCGCACCTCCATGGTCCATGCCGGTGCCCCTCATTTTCTGTGGCCATTCGCGGTGCCGTACGTGACTCACTAGCTTAACCCGTGGTCTCTGCACGACCACAGGTTTCGCCGACCTTCCTCTTGACTGGGTCCCCTAGTGACGCGTCTGCATTCCACGTATAAGGCTGCATAACTCACGTCCGCACCACCAGCATGGACAAGCTCTCAGCCCTCACCCTCCACTGTGTCTTCCTTGGGTTCCCGCTTGATGCTCCTGACTGGCTGTTCTATCACCCGGTGTAGCACCGTTTCTATCGCTCCCGTGACGTCACGTCTGACAAGTCCGTCTTCTTCTATGCTTGCTTCCCTCACCATGGCACTCGTGTTTCTCCTCCCTCTCTCTTCCCCACCCCTCCTCCGCCTTCCGCTCCCCTCTCACCCCACGCGGCCCCATCTGGTATCTCCCACGCCACTCCACTCCCCTCGGTTGGGCCTGTGGGGGAGTCTGCTTACTCTAGGAGCCCCGAGGCTGGGGATGCAACTGCTGCAGTTGCCATGCCTCCCCCCCTCAGCCCCGGTGCCCTATGCATCTCAGCAGCCTCCCCCGCTGCCGCCGCAGCGGCAGCGGCAGCAGCAGCAGCCGCCATAGCAGTCGCAGCAGTAGTAGTGGCGGTGGGGGACCGTGGACCCTGGAGTTGGTGGCTCTGGGGGTGCTGAATCTAGGGGTGCTAGTTTTGGGATGCTAGTCCTGGGGGTGCTGGCTTGGAGAGTATGGGCGGTGGCAGTGGTGGGGCTGAGGGTTCTAGCGTGGGCCGGGAGTGGCAGTATTAGTAGCAGCAGCAACAGCCGCAGTTTGCATATTGTTTCCGTGGCCTTTCCTCCGGTTCCCCTGATCGCCTGCTTGTTCCTCCCACAGCGCCTCCCCTCCTGCCTGCCCCCTTATACAAACCGCTGTTCCCTCTCCAGGACTCATCTCTGGATCGTTTCCCCCCTTTTTCTCCTCCGTCCCTTGTCCCATCCCCTGTTTCCCATCCGTGGGTGTGTCGTCCCTCTGGTGGTCGTCCTGTCTCTCTCCGTGCGCGTTTCTACTCTATGGTCCTTCGTTCTCGTGCTCCTCCAGTCCCTGTCCTACCATTACCTCCCAGGTCGTCTCTACCCTTGTCTTGTGCTCCTTCCTCTAATCCTGCCCGCACTGCTCGTCTAGTCGTCCCCCACTTACTTGCCTCTCTTCCTTATGGACCCTACGACTCCTCCTGCTGGTGTCTCTGCCCTCGTCACTGCTTTTGCTAACTTTGCTGCAAGCCACCACCTTGAATACGCCTCCTCTCTGGTCTTTGACACTTCCCATCCTCCGTCCGTCGAGGATGCACCTGCCCTTGGCAGTGACGTTCTAGAGGATAGGCAATACGAGTGGATTTCCTTGCGGCTATTGTCCCTCATCTCTGCGCCATGCTTGTGTTCCGTAAGGGTGACCCGAACGCCTTGGACATCCCTACCCAGCGGTCGTACGCTGAGGCGGTCTTGGGGCCTAGGGTAGCCCAGTGGATATAAGCCATGGAGGCAGAGATGGCATCTTATAGATCCACCGGCACTCATCAACGCAGTTCCCCCATCTCGGACGAACATAGTCGATGACATGTGGATCGATATGGAGAGCCGCCGCAGTTCAAGGCGCGGTATGAAGTCAGAGGCTTTAGCCTGTGAGAGGGTGTGGACTTCTTCCGGACCTTCTCCTCCACCCCGAAGATGACTACTCTTTGGGTGCTCCTCCACATAGCCACACAGCGTAACTACGTGCTCCATTATCTTGAATTCTCGACAGTCTTCTTGCCAGGCATCTTACATGAGCAGATCTACTTGCGACGCCCACCAGGCTTCACCGGGTGCTTCGCTCTTGGGGCCCAGTGGAGCCTGCGGTACCCTGTCCACAGTCAGCGGGAGGCGCCTCGTGAGTGGCACGGCACGCTTCGTACTACACTCGCGACTCTCCATTTCTTATCGTTCTCTGCTGGCTTCGCTCTTCATTCGTGATGGTCAGACCCCTTCCTACATTCTTTTATACATAGATGACCTTATCTTTGCTACACCAGATAGGGTCGCGCTTGCCTTAATGAAGGTCGGGCTGCTCAGGCAACACGCGTGTACAGATGTGGGAGAGCTGCGGCGCGATCTGGGCTTGGAGATCTATTGTGATCGTGCAACACGCACGGTTACACTCTCCAAGTCCCAGATGGTGCAGCAGATCTCCTGAGGTTCGGCCTTCAGCTCTTGTCAGCACAGCTCACTCACCTGCCTGTGGACCATATGCTCTCAGCTCCCAGTTCGAACCCAATGGTCCATACATATGGGTTGCCTCATGTAGCTGATGACGTGCACTAACCCAGATCTAGTGTACCCTCTCAATATCCTTGCTCGCTTTGTTGCCACTGGCAGAGATCGACCAGCGCACTGGTCGGCTGCAAAGAGAGTGTTGCTGTATCTGACGAGTACATAAAGTCTGGGGCTTTTGCTGGGAGCACGGGTGCCAGTGGTCCTCGCTGGACACACTGACACATCATGATCTGACGACGTGGAGATGCTCAAGTAGCCACAGGGCTACTGCTTCAGCCTTGGTGCAGGTGCCGTCTTGTAGTGGTCCACTCGGTCATCGTCTATAGCATAGTGAGTTGTAAGGCAGAGATCTATGATGGTGCTATGGTCGCCTAGGAGCTCCGCTGGCTGACGTTCTTGCTCATTGACTCAAGTGAGCAGCCTAGGTCTGCCTCGGCCTATTTGCGCATAGCAGGGCCACGATCCTCCTGTATCATGAGGCTTGACTTGAGGGCAAGGCCAAGCACATCCAACTGCGGTACTTCCTGCTGCATGAGTTGTAGCAGCGTGGCCAGGCCCGTGTAGTACAGCTGGCCTTAGAGGCCAACACTGATGATATCTTCACCAAGGCCATTTGGCCTCTTGATCCTCAACGATTTTGCACTTAGCTTGGTCTAGTCCTAGTTGCCTTACCATTCCTTGTATCCTAATCTATACTATACAGGTTATGTATTTGTTGATCTATACAGGTTGTCTTGCCACACTTGCTTACTGGCCTTCTGGCCCTTGTCTCAGTGGTCAGACTAGTAGTGCTGTCCTGGTTTGCTATATTTGTTTTGCTGTTAGACTCTGCCCCTACCAAGACTAGGGGGCATATTAGCGTACATATTTTGTATGTACCGTATGCTAGCTAGGAGCATACTATAGAGGGTACAACACTGATATGGGAGCATGTGTCTCCCCAATTCATTCTCTCACTCTGACAGCTTAGCCCAAGGTAAACAAATTTAACACATAAGACTCCTTCCCAATAGCAAGCAGACAAAGGTTGATGTTGGAAATGATAAAAGGACTTACGGCATTTCCGGAGTCTCGCGTGACTATACGAAATACGTGAAGACTATAACCGCGAGGATTACCAAGTCAAACACCGCTACAGTAACCCTGACGATTCACACATATTGACGACACTCAAAGAGGTTATGAAAGGGTAACAGTCGCAGACCATTGAACGTGCAACCCAACAGTCAGAAACGCAAGAGTCAAGAGTCAGCGCGCCAGTAAGGACAAATAACCGTCCCGATATTACAGTACGGGTGGTTACCCGAGTCGCCTTTATCGAGTCATAAAAGGGAATGTACCCCTTGAAGTGCAAAACTGTTGGACTCTTCATATTCTCTTGTGTTATTATATAAACCTTGTATCCCTTTGCTATAATCAATCACTTGTCCTCATATACCAGTAAAAGGTTCAACTCAAGACTTCCACTGTGCTAAAGTGACGGAATTAATTGGGTTTGAAAAGTCACACAAGTCTAAAGATTGTGTATTTTAAGCACGTTTAGTGTGCATTCATCCCCAAGTACCCATTGTATCGTGTGACTAAGGAGTGAAGCATCCTAATGCTGTAGGGTATTGAATGCTTTATCGAACCGCTTATAGTGAGTCCACCACTTTGCTAGCGACACTCGATGCGGAAAATTAGCTCCCGATTCGAGTCTAGATCTATTTTCTCTCGGCATTTCGCGATCTCACAAACCTAATCGCCTAGTCTTTATCGACGGCATAGCGTGAACCCCGCCAGGCTCCTAGCAACGATGCGGCCTCTTTCTTCGTGCCAGAAAGATAGGATCGTGACCCTGCTTCGACACTGTCATAGTTTCCGTCAAATCACTAGAATGCTAGGGATAGGGAAGAGCACAGTTCAGAAATACGCTCAAGAGGCCTCTTTGTGCACCAGCAGCCTAGCGGTTAGGCCGACAGTCCCGAGGTCTGGCCGACCGCGCCTGCTCTCAGTACGTGATAGGCACATCCTCGTTCGAGCTGTGACTTCTGGCGAGGTGAAGACTAGCGTGGAAGCCGCTAAGCTACTGGAAATAGACCATGGCATTAAGATCTGCCCCAGAGCAGTCCATAACGCCCTCAAATTGTCCGGCCTAGTCGCCGTCCAACAACCGAAGAAGCCACGTCTCTCCGCGCGTAACATCAGAGACAGACTGGATTTCGCCAAGGCCCACCTTGACTGGACCTTGGACGACTGGAAATGGGGGGTCTGGTCTGATGAGACCAAGATCAACCGTTTCTGTAGTGACGGCCGGACGTATGCATGGATTCGCCATGGGGCGGCTCTTCAAGGGCATCACATCAAGCAAAATGTTAAGCATGGGGGTGGGTCAGTCATGATATGGGGGTGTATGACGTACGATGGCCCTGGATACATGTGTAAAATCGACGGCCGTATGGACGGGCAGTTGTATCGAAGCATCTTGCAGGATGAGCTTGCCCAAACCATTGAGTTCGATGACCTTACCACCTCTGATGTCATTTTCCAGCATGACAACGACCCCAAGCACAAGTCCCGCCTTATGCAGGAGTGGTTGTCAGAGCAAGAATATTCAGTCCTGCTGTGGCCCTCTTCATCCCCTGATCTCAACCCCATCGAGCACTTGTGGGCCCAACTCAAATGCGAGCTTTCCAAGTATGAGCTCCCCCCCTCAGGGATGCTCCAGACTTGGGAGCGGATCCAAGAGACCTGGGAGAGGATAGATGTTGATGTGTGCAGGGGGCTCATTGATATAATGCCTAGGAGGGTGAAGGCAGTGGTTAGGGCTAAGAGAAAATGGACTAGGTACTGATTTCTGGGTGTCTCTTGCATACTTTGAACTGGGCACAAACTGTCCGAGTGTACTTGTGTGTGTATGGATTTTGCCCAGGCACATTATATTGAATGATTAGGGCTGATTATCATGAGACCTTCTTGTATAGGCATATGTCTAGCTCCGCCTTAAAACCTGGCATTTTATAAGCTGCATCTCTAAACACTACACACGATTATTTGCCTAAAGAGGCTGAGATGTGGACAATTTCTTTCGTCACTGTATCAAGCACTCTGTTACAAGGACTTAACATTCTGAAAAGATCCTAGGGCTATTCTCAGCCCAACATGGTATGAGAGCCTGTCAGAAGCTACGCTCCTATTACAAACTCCCCCAAGTGAGTTTTTTTCCAACTCGTTGAAGAATCAAGTACAACAACTCCAGTTATCAACTCGACATAACAAGACATGGCACCATCTAAGGGCGACGGATCCTCAACTGGATCCCCTTCTGCAACCCCAGTCTCGGGACTCTAGACTGAGGCAGTTGCAACTGCAGGAGCCTCCACGCAACCAGTGGCCTCCTCCATGGGGATGGACCCAAATCTGATGGAGAAGTTCTTCTCCTTCATCTCGACCTATGAGAAGCCCTCGGCACCTGCTCAATCGACCAACAGCAACAACAACAGTGGGGCAGTCCCCATGAGTCTCGACGGTGCATCATACGCAAGAGGCATACAGCCTGTACAGCATCAACCGTACCAGCCCTCGCCAGACTCATTCACCTTCCTGCCGACTCCCGCACTGGCAGTGGACTCAACGACGACTGACAAGCAGTCAGACATCGTCAACATGCAACATCAGTTTAACAACATCCTAAAACTGCAGACGTCCTCACCTTTCAATGGGAAGGACTTCTTTGCTTGGAGCTTCGAGTTCAAGTTGCTGATGGACGGCGTACAGATCCTTGGCTTCTTCACCGGCTCTTGGGCCTTTCTTGCAAATGGGACTACTCAGGAAAAGAAAGTCTGTACTTATCAGTCGCTGATGGCTTTCACCATCCTCCTGCGCAACCTGACAGCTACAGAGCTGCAGAGCATCCGAACATATCGCAACTTCAGCAACTCAGTAGAAGCGGCATACTGCCATATGAAGAGCGTATATCAAGCAACCGACATCATGACACAGAGTCGGCTAAAGGCTCAACTCACGACAATCCAGACGCAAACTGGAGAAAAGGCAATGCCTTACATTAATCGTTGCAGAGGCTTGCGCGACAAACTCTTACAAAGCGGAGGGCACTTATAAGAAAACTCGTTCGTCACGGTCGTCCTCGCCGGCCTCGGTCCACTGTGGCGCATGACGCACTCCCTTGTATGTGCTCACGGGCGAATCTCCGAGATGCACCTGTGCGCAGAGCTCCATGCCAAGCAGAAAGACATGGACCTGTAAGACGAAAGACATGCGAAGAAATCGAGTCAGCAACTAGCGTTCTACATGGCCGTCACCGAATCCAGTCGCTTCAACTCAGCAACACCCATCAGCTCCGACGAACCGCTCTGCACAAGACGCAAGGAACGTCGTTAGCTGTATGGCTCGAACAGGGCTTGTGCGTACCCGACTCTCCACCACACAGTGATCTTGACGAACAACCCCCCGCTCCGACACAAACTCGGCTCCAACTGAACCCGACTTACGCTGCAATCGCCCGCGATGAACCATCTAGCCACGACACATGGTTTCTTGATAGCTGTTGTGGCCAGCATTTGTGTTCTTCAACTCACTTCGTCCAGCAGGAGAAGACGTTAAGCCGCAAAGTCGTCATTACTATTGCCAACAACCAGAACCTACGCACAAGGAAGGAGGGGGTTGTCCAGTTACAATCAAGTGAGACGATCGTAATACTACAAATGTCGCGAGTACTTGTCGTTGACAACCTCGGATACAACCTCTTAAGCGTTAGCCAGCTGATGTCAAAGGGAATTCACCTAGAGTGCGACAGCTTTGACCGAGAGTTCCGACTCTACCACGGGAAGGGCGGCCTCTTCATTGGCAGAGCCATCTAGAAGCATGGTGTCTTTGTCTTGGATTTTGTTCTGGACTGCAGGGCCGCCGACAACGACGGTGTCGTCTCCTTCGCACCCTGGACGCACCCGCCGGATCTTGACCCCGGTTTCAACCGCGATGGCTTTTGGTACCCCAACACCATACCTGAAGCAGAGGGCACCCAAGCATTAGCAGTGATGCAAGAAGCATAAGAAAAAGAAACAGAGGAACGAGAAGCAGAACTGAAAGCGCCGACAAGCCAATTTCCTAGAAGTACCATCGCGGGACCTTCGTCGGCACCACCCGTCGAAGAAAATCCGCCTGAACCGGAACCCGTTGAAGAACCACCACCGACAGACACCGAACGGCTGAAGGTGTATCCGTGCGAGCAACATCGGAGCACCGCGACCGTCTCCGCCTTCTACACCAACTCGGACCTGTATCGTCGATCTGTGGGACACAATGCAAGCGAAGAAACTTCGCATCGACGGTTAGGGCATCCAAGAAATTCTAGGTTATTCGACACGATTCGTGTGAATGTCTTGGACAAGGACACGCTCCTACTACTCGATGGCCGAGAACTTCGCCGACCGCGACGTACCTGCTTTATCTGCCCGGAAGCAGACCTTCCTCATCAGCCGTTCTCGTCACATCACAACCCCACGCGCCAGAATACACTCCACTCGAGAAAGTCTAGAGTGATATACTCTACATTCCACGAGAAGTCGGCCGAGCCGACCTCAACTACGTAATCACCTTCGTTGATGCCGCGACAAGATACACATGTCATCTTAACCTACCGTCACGCGACCTCGCCTTCTCTGTCTTCCTTGCATGGCTTGCTGCAGCAGAACGGGAGGGAAACATGAACCTAAAAAAAATTCAGTCAGATGGAGCGATGGAGTATCAGTCACAACGATTCAAGGACTACCTCGCAGAAAGGGGAATCAAGAGGCTCGTCACCCTCCCTTATGCTCACCAACAAAACGGCATAGCAGAGGCGATGAATCGGACCCTCCAGAACACCATGCGGAAGTTACTGATTGGGATGCGCCTGCCCAACCCGCAATGGCCAGATGCGATGAATCACGCCGTCATGCTGCAAAATCTTATGTCGTCAAGCTCCTTGCCAAATAACGCATCACCACATTTGCTGTGGACAGGAAAGCAGGGCAGCACAAAACTGTTACCAGTATTCGGGTGCATGGTACAGTACCGTCCCCACACTGCAAGAGCTGGACGACTTTCACAGGGCGCACGATGGGGTCTTTACCTCGGTGTGGAAAAAAACACTACAAGGCCTGGAAAATCTTCGACGTCGAAGATAAGGAAATAGTACCTGCACGTGTGATGATTTTCCATAAAAACCTCACGCTCAACCATTACCTGGAGAATATCGCAGCCAATCGGGACCCATCCGGTGGCTTTGATGGAGCACGCGTGTTCACCTCGACTGAAGAAGAAGCTGACATGGAGGAGCAAAACATCCCTGACGCGTCAGCAGCTGCAGGACCAAATCCATACTGCTCTGTCGACATGTCGATGGACGATGATAACCCTCGCAAAAGTGCGAATGCCAATGCCTACTACCACTTCGCGGACACTGGTTGCATAACACCCCACAGCGTCGACACAAATGTCTCAGAACACGTAGGACCAGGTTTCGTACCTGATCCTGAAGCTAGCAACGAAGCAGCTTATCCCGAGGATCCAACCCTCCCCCGATACACCGAGACTGGACTTCAAATCCTCGAGACTTGTAGCAGCACTGCATCCTCCGTCACCGCCACCAGTCGAGGAGCTGAAGGCTGTCAAGCGAGCACTGAAAGGGCCACACAGGGAAAAATGGAGGGATGCAATGGACAGGGAATTAGCGGCGCTACACGAACGCAACACCTGGAAGCTGATCACGATCTCCCAAACCAAGCAAAAAACAGTACTGTCGGGAAAATGGGTCTTCCAAGTAAACACCAAGGGAGATGGGACTATCAATCGCTTCAAAGCATGATGGGTCGTTCGTGGATTCGAACAGCAGTATGGCAGTGACTACACGGAGACGTTCGCTCCCGTCAGCCACCACACTTCTCTTCGAATCCTCCTTGCCGTCGCCGCCACTCATCGTCTTCCCCTGCGCCAAATCGACGTAGCCACCGCCTTCCTCTATGCCCCGGTCGATGCCGACATCTTCGTCAAGCAGCCCCACGCCTACGTCGACGACCCAACAATGGTCTGCCAACTGCTCAAATCCCTCTACGGGATCAAGCAGGGCCCGCGCCTGTGGCAGCAGCATTTGCACCGCATCCTAACCGACATGGGCTTCGCCCAGCTACCGCACGACCAGGGCATGTACCGCCTGTCCCGCAGCAGCGACTATGTCCTGCTGATCGTATACGTGGACGGCCTCCTTTACGTCATCTCCACAACCTCCATCACCGTCTGGTTCAAGGGTGAGCTGGAACTCCAGCTCACGATCACGGTGTCGCCGACCGCGATGAAGTACCTCGGCCTCAACGTCGCCGTTTCGATCTGTCCCCGCCACCCCTCTATGCGCTGCCAGCACTCGCGTCGACCACCTCACTACTCGCACCGGCCGGGATTCAGGAGTAATAGCAGAAGCTCGGCTGTCTACTATTGGCCACCGTTGCCTGCCGTCCCGACCTCTCCTACACTGCTAGCCAGCTCGCTACCCATCTTAAGCGACCTGAAGGGGGGAATCTGGAGGAACTCAACCGCGCGCTCCACTACTTCATCTCGAAGAATGCTGCTATTAAAGCCGAACTCATCGGCTACGTCGACGCCAATCACGCCGGCGATAAGGACAACCGCCGTTCACGCACCGGCTACATCTACCGATTGGAACCTATCGGAACTATCTCCTGGCACTCGGGAAAGCAGGAATTGATTGCCCTCTCATCTGCCGAAGCTGAATATATCGCCTCTGCGCAGCTACAAAGAAAGGACCGTACCTGCGCGAGCTGCTCGAAGAGGCAAAGATTGTCGAGTTACCGAGCTTCTCTCTCTCCTGCGACAACAAATCGGCAATAAAAATCGTCAACAAAAATGGATTCGCGAACAGGACAAAGCACATCTTGCTTCATTACTTCTTCGTGAAAGACGAGATCGAGCAGGGTCGCCTTCAATTGGTCTACTGCCCCACCACTGAAATGGCAGCCGACTACTTGACCAAAAAGCTGATGAAAGCCAAGTTCCAGTATTGCATGCTGTTGACTGGACTGGAACACGTCAGCGACCTCGACCTCATCGACACTCCATAAATGAAGGAGGGTGTTGGAAATGATAAAATGACTTAAGGCATTTCTGGAGTCTCGCGTGAGTAAACGAAATACGCGAAGACTACAACAGCGATGATTACCGAGTCAACACCGCTACAGTAACCCTGACGATTCACACAAGTTGACGACACCTCACAGAGGTTATGAAAGGGCAACGGTCGCAGACCGTTGACCGTGCAACCTAACAGTCAGAAATGCAAGAGTCAAGAGTCAGCGCGACAGTAAGGACAAATAACCGTCCCGATATTACAGTACTGGTGGTTACCCGAGTCGCCTTTATCGAGTCATAAAAGGGAATGTACCCCTCGAAGTGCAAAACAGTTAGACTCTTCATATTTTCTCGTGTTATTATATAAACATTGTATCCCTTTGCTATAATCAATCACTTGTCCTCATATACCATAATCCCCGTATATAAGACCCGCCGATTTAGTCAGCCCATGGGTGGCATATGCGGGGGATAGCTTATGATATGGCGCATATTTCACAGTACCCGCTTTTTTGGGTTTGCATTTTACATAACACCTTGCACGTTTTTCTTGCCTTCAAACAATATTTCGTCCTCCATAACTAAGGTCCGCCTAGCTGCAAAAAGCGAGCAGGATGAAAATCGCGTCAGCTGCCATTCGCAACGCAAAGACGAGTAGACGAATCAATACAAGTGGCAAAACGAAATCGAAAGACAGCAAGTGTCGTGAGGATCTTGACCGTCCATCTTGCTGTTGAACTACCTCGATCACGTCAGCAGCAATGGTCGAGAGAGAATATCTTGACTGCTTTCCGAAGCACGAAGCTGGCTCTGTTCACAGTACTCATACGAGATTGGTGAAGGACACATGGCACTGTTGCTGGATCAATCTCCCACGATTTTCAGAGGCACTGAACTGACCCTGTCAAAGTGTGCAATCTCTGTAGCAGTTGCTTGGTGAAGTTCTTGCCTCAAATTCCCTTTTACAACCCAAATTCATTTACATTTTACATAAGACATGGGCTTTATATTTTTCCAGCCTACAGTTAACACCCAAAATTAAAAATAAAAATAAAAAAATTGACAATTCCCTAGGGTGTTATATACGGGGGACTATGGTACCAGTACAAGGGTTCAACTCAAGACTTCCGTTGTGCTATCAAGCACTTTGTTACAAGGAATTAGCATTCTGAAAAGATCCAAGGCAGGCCCCCAAATTCCAGACTTTTTACTCTGATTCAAACATTTTTTCAGATTTTTTTTGGGGGTGTACTCTGATTGGGAAGACTTTTTTTTGTACCTTACTCTGTTTTTTCAGAGAACATTTATGTACTTACGCTGTTTTTTCAGTTTTTTTTCACCAGTATAATCTGATGCCTCATCTCTGTATAGGGGATTTGTCAACTTATACATACATTTGCATGTAGAAGTTATAGGCTAGAATAGGTGTGTGTTCTTAGAGAGTACAACCCAACCCCGCCTTGTCGGCCCCTACCGCCTAGCCAGCCCCTACTGCCTAGCCAACCCCTACCGCCTCGCCGGCCCCTACCGCCTCGCCGGCCGCTCCTGCGCTCCGCCGGGCCCATGCGTCTTGCCGGCTCCTCTCTACGCGCCGGCCCCTCCCGCACCTACCCGGCCTCTTGCTCGCCTGGCTGACCCCTCGTGCGACTCGGCCCCTTGCGCATCCGCTGGCTCCTCACGCACTCACCGGCCCTCTTGCACCCTCCCCGGCCTTCCGCCGGACTCCGTTCCGGAGAGTCCTGCCGCCACGCCGCTGCACCGCCGTGCAGCTGAGTACCTGTGTTCCTGTGCCTCAGTATCCCAGTGCCGTCGTGCCTCTGTGTCCCAGTGCCGTTGAGGTTGCGTGATGGCACACGCCATGCTATGCTTGGACGTGGAGGGGCACGCGACCGACTTCGCCGGCACCTGACAGGTAAGCGCCATGATGGGCACTAACTGGCTATGCATGTTGATGGTTTGCTCCCCCGCCCCCTCGCACCTGCTCCCCTCTCCGCTGACCCCACCACTGCTGAGAGTGAGGCCTTTGCTGCTGCTGCACTTCCTCGCACTGTCTGGGATTCTCGCGATGCCGTAGCGCAGCTTGCCATAAGTCATGCGCTTCCCCTGTCATGAGCGTCCCCGCTTAACTGCTGCAGCAAACGCCAAAGACTCCCTAGATACAGTAGTTGCACGCTACTCCATGCCTGCCTCTGCCTCAGCTGGCCGCTTGATCCTCCCCATGCTCTTCCCCAATCTCTTTTGCTTTTTCCACTATCGCTGATCTGACCACTCACCTTCGTGCACTAGAGACTAGATACCGTGCTGCTAGCACTGGTACCCAACTCACTTATTTCCCCCCACCGTTCTGTGCTACCCTGTACCTTATTGCCATGCGCCTGCCTGACCACTTAGCCACTGCCCGAGACCACTTCCTTAGCCAGCACCCAGGCGACTTCACCCTGACTGCCTTTCTCACTGCCCTGTCTGAGATAGAGACTCGCCAGCGCACTATCGCTCAATCGAGCGGCGTTGCGGCAGTCCCTATCTTTCAGGGCTGTGCTCCCTCCTAGTGTACGTACGCTGACGTTTGCGCCGCGGTTGCTACGGCTATCCCGGCCACTGAGACCACTGCTGCGGCCTTCCCGCAGCAGCAACAGCGTAGGGACCGCCGCAGCCCCAAGGGGGGGCGTGGTGGTGGTCGTGGTGGTGGCGGGGACAGTGGTTCGGACGAGGGGGTTGGGGCTGGTGTCCAGGACCAGCAGCAGACGCAGCAGCAGTAGCAGACGAAGTAGCAGCAGCTGCAGCAGCAGCAGCAACAGCAGCAGCAACAGCAGCCACAGCAGCCACAGCAGCAGCAGCAGCAGCAGCAGCAGTCGTGGACCCGCCTCCCTCCGGGGTGGCCAGGAGCCCCAGGAGGGGGTGGCCGCTGTGGCGGCCCCCGCAGCTCGGCGTCTATCGGCGACTTTGGTGCTGTGGGCTGCCAGTACCAGCTACAGACTGGGCCCTTTCGTGGCACTGTGTGCCGCCGCCCGCACCCGACCGTCCGCTGCTTCCGCCGCCTCGATGACCTCTTCCATCATCGCTTCGGCCCGGCCTAGGACCTCCCCGACTGGCCCAGTCTGCTCTGTCACGGTGTGCCTGTGTTTGACTTAGTCATGGATCAGATTAGTTCTGCCCTGCATTCTCTATATGCTGACGCTTCTAGTGTGTCCGGATCTTATTACCCTGTGTTCTGTAGCTTAGGCGTAACACCTGCGTGTAGTACAGACTCCTCTGCTGCGTCAGGCGCAGGACCGTTTGCTTTGTCTAGCCTAGGCTCTACCCTTGCTCCTCCTTCATTTGCGCCTACTCCTTTGCTGTTCATCACGCTCGACTCTGGTGCATCTCCTGCTTCTTCCGCAACCACGCCACTCTCATGCCGCTCGCTGCCCCTGCCTCTTTCGCCCTTGCTGACCCGTCTTCTGGTCCTGTCGCTGCTCGCAGCTCCACTACCCTTCCCTGTCGAGTGGTCTGCTCAGGTTCCCTTACAGGCCTTCACATCCTCTTGTTCTCCAAGAACTTAGTTGGTGTCGGCTGTCTTCAGGACCTCGGCGTCACCACTACGTTCCCGGGTCACGAGCGGTACGCTGTCTGTAACGAGGTCGCCTCAGGTGCCCCCCTTGCGACATTCCCCTAGGTCCTGGTGTCTGGCCTGTTTACGCTGGACAGTGCTTCCCCCCCGGTGGGCGCGTCCTCCCCGGGTCCTGCGTCTACCCAGGTCGCTGCGGCCTGCTCGTGTCGGTCGCTCACTCACTCGTCACTTCCGTGGCACCATTGCCAAGGTCACCCTGCACTCCCGCGTTTGCGTTACATGTCTCAGCACGGTCTCATCCTCGGTCTCCCTGGCTCGCTTCCTGCCCTCCCTCCCTCGCCTGCGCCGCCGTGCACGCCCTGCGTCAAGGGCCAGCTGCGCCATGCTCCTCACTCCTCCTCGCTTCGCCCTGCCACCGCACCCCTCCAGACCCTGCACCTTGACGTCTAGGGCCCAGCCCCCCTCCCTGGACCGCGTCGCAAGCGCTACTTTCTCGTGATCATCGACGACTTCACGCACTACACCACGGTGTTTCCCTTGGAGCGGAAGGCCATTGTGCCTGGCGTTCTTATCCCGTGGGTCGTAGCTACGCACCTCCACCGTGGTCTCCCTGTGCTATGTCTCCACTCCAACCGTGGCTGCGAGTTTGCCAGTCGTCGGCTTGGTCAGTTCTGTTGTGTGGAGGGCATCACCCGGTCGTACACTCAACCCGACTCCCCGCAGCAGAATGGGATCACTGAGCGACGCATCGGCTTGGTCATGGAGGTGGCTTGCACCTCCATGATTCATGCCGGTGCACCCCATTTTCTATGGCCGTTCGCCGTTCACTACGCCGCTCACCAGCTTAACATGGGGCCGCGTTCCCAGCGGCCGCAGGTTTCGCCGACCCTCCTTTGGACCGGGTTCCCTGGTGACACGTTCGTGTTCCACGTCTGGGGCTGCATTGCTCACGTTCATGCCTCTGGCACGGACAAGCTCACGGCCCGCACTATCCCTTGTGTCTTCCTCAGTTTCCCCCTTGACTTGTCCGACTGGCACTTCTACCACCCGCCGTCTCACTGCTTCTTTCACTCCCGTGACGCCACTTTTGACGAGTCTATCTCCTTTTACCACCGCTTTCCCCACCGAGGTCTCCCGGTTTCCCCGCCCTTGTTTCTGGTTCCCACTCCCCCGGTAGCCCCTGCTCCCCTCCCTCCCCGTCCTGCTCCGTCTGATGTGTCTCACGTCACTCCCCTCCCGTCGGTTGTCCCGGTCGAGGAGTCAGCTGACTCTGGTGGCTCCGCGGTGCCGTTCTCGCCGCCGGCCTCCCCCCCGGTGAATCCTCCTCCGCCGTCGCGGCAGTCACCGCCAAAGCAGCAGCCGCAGCCATCACCGCCGCCGCAGCCGCAGCACCCGTCGCCGCCGCCGCAGCAGCAGCAGCCGTTCGTGGACTCTGGGGGTGCTGGCGTTGAGGAGGGTGATAGTTCTGGGGATCCTCTCGTGGCTTGTCCCGGCAGGCCTGGGGGTGGCACCAGTGCTGGAGAGAGTTCTCGCTCTGGGGGTGCCCGTTCTGGGGGTGCTGGAGTGGAGTGTTCCGGAGGTAGCCGTCGAGCAGCAGTAGCAGCAGTCGCCCCCGGGGTCCGCCCTTCGCCTGCTCGACCTTCCCTCCCCTGACCGCTCGCCTTCACCTCCCCCCCTGCCCCCTCCTCTTCCTGTCTACAGCCCTGTGTTTCCTCCGCCAGACTCATCTCCGGCGCGTCTTCCCCCTCGTTCCCCTCGTGTGTCTCCTCCTCTGTCCCCTGACCCGACACCTCCCTCTCACGTCTTGTCTCGCCATCCCTCTCGTGCTCGTCATGCCTCTCCTATTCAGCGTTCTCACCCTATGTTGATTCGTTCCCACGCGTCTCGTCCTCCCCTCCTGCCTTCGCCTCCTCCTTCGTTGCTCGTTGTCGCGCCTCCCCCTCTGTCTGACTACCTTTGTGCCGCTCGTCCTCTTGTTCCTCGGAACCTTGCCTCCCTCGTTACTGACCCGTCTGTCCCTGTCTCCAATCTTGACGTTCTTGTCGCTGTTGTCGCTGACTTTCCCTCTAACCGCCACCTTGACTACGCCACTGCTCTGGTCTCTGACCTTGTCTGTCCTCCGTCCGTCGGGGGTGCGTCTGCCCTTGGCAGTGATGTCCTAGAGGACATACAGTACGAGCTTGCTTTCCTGTCAGAGGCTGCTCCCCATCTCTGTTCCATGCTGCTCGTCCTTGAGGGTGACCCTCGCACTTACGCTGAGGCGACCTCGGGACCCTGAACCTCACAGTGGATAGGTGCCATGGAACAGGAGATGACATCTTGGAGATCCACCGGCACTTACATCGACGCAGTTCCCCCACCTAGGGTGAACGTAGTCGATGGCCGGTGGCTCTTCAAGGTGAAGCGCCCCCCTCGATCCGCCTGTGTTCAAGGCGCGCTACGTGGCTTCAGGTAGCATGAGGGGGTGAACTTCTTTCAGACCTTCGCCCCGACCCCAAAGATGACAACTCTTCGGGCGCTGCTACACGTAGCAGCACATCGTGACTACGAGTTACACTCCCTTGACTTCTCCACAGCGTTTCTCCATGGCAGCCTACACGAGCAGGTCTACCTACGCCAACCGCAAGGCTTCACCGGTACCTTCCCTCCTAGGATCCAGTGGCTCCTCCGGCACCCGGTCTACGGCCTGCGACAGGCGCCCCGTGAGTGGCACGATACGCTGCGTGCTACGCTAGCTGACCTGTAGTTCTTTATGTCTTCTGCAGACTCCTTGCTCTTCCTTCATGCAGGTCTAATCCGCTCTACATCCTTGCCTACATACAGTGGCGGAATAAATTGTCCACATGTTCAGCCTTTTTTGGCATTTTGATGAGTGCAGCGGCGTAAACATTAAGCCTTAATGCATGGTGTGCATACACGCAGAGAAGTTCAATTAGCTGATCTTGCACTCGTGCTGATCTTGCATACCCTCTTAGCATCCTAGCTCGCTTTGTGGCCACAGGCAGACACCGATCCCAGCACTGGTCAGCCGCTAAGAGGGTTTTGTGTTGTCTATCAAGTACATCGGGCACCGGGTTAGTGCTGGGAGAATGCAGGCCAGTGGTCCTTACTGGGCACACTGACGCTTCTTGGGTAGACGACGCAGAGACCCTCTGGTCCTCCCAGGGCTACTACTTTATCCTTGGTTCAGGTGCCATCTCGTGGAGGTCCACTTGCTCCTCGGCTGTTGCCCAGTCTAGTTGTGAGGCTGAGATCTACGCCGGTGCCATGGCGGCACAGGAGCTCCGCTGGCTGACCTTCTTGCTCACTGACTTAGGTGAGCGGCCTAGCTCTGCCCCAGTTCTGTACGCTGACAACATGGCCATGATCCTCCTGTGTCAGGAGCTTTGACTTGAGGGCAGAGCAAAGCACATCCAGCTGCGGTACTTCCTCCTGCGCGAGCTACAGCAGCGTCGCCATGCCCGCGTAGTGCACTTGGCCTCCGGTGCCAACACAGCTGATATCTTTACTATGGCGCTTGCGCCTAGAGATTATCAGCAGCACTGTTTGCAGCTTGGTCTAGTTCTTGTAGAATCTCACTTGCTAGGACCTTGATTGTGTACTCCTCTTCTATATATCTTTCAAACTGGCCTTGTGGCTTCTCTTCTAGTGGCCAGAGTAGTAGTGCCGCCCTGGTTTGCTCCTGTCTTGTTTGTACTCTTGCTGACTGGTCTTCGGACCTTTGTCTCAGAGGTTGGACTAGTAGTGCCACCCTGAGCTGTGTGCCTCTTGCTCAGCACTACCCCTTATCTAGCCTAGGGGGTGTGTCAACTTATACATACATTTGCATGTAGAAGTTATAGGGTAGAATAGGTGTGTGTTCTTAGAGAGTACAACCCAAACCCTATATCTCCCTTGTTCTCCCTTCTTGCTTATCATTCTTGTATTCTAACAAGATTGACTCTGATTCGTGTAATACCATGATTGGGGGTGGGGATGGCGTGATTTACCTGTGGGGGGCGCTGATTGGCCCTTAGCCAAAATCAGGGCGGAATGCGTGCTCGGGGCTTTGTGAGGGCGGTTACTGACCCTTCAGCAAAATCGAAGGCCGATGCGTACTTGGGGCTGTGTGAGGGAGCTGACTGGCCCTTCACCAAAACCAACTCCGAGTTTGTGATGCGTGCGGTGTGAGGGGCCGTTTGGCCCTTTAAAAAAATTGCCGAGGTGTGCTGTGGGCTGTGTGTGCAAGGGCGCCCATTGGCCCTTCACGAAATAGCCACCTGGATGGCCCCGATTTCCCTACCTCCCCTGCATTTTTTATTTGCCCGCCCCCCAATTCCTTTCCGCCCCATCCCTCAAATTCGTCCCCCACACGCAATTTGCCACGATCCCGTATCTCCACCAACCAATTTCGTCATCGTACCTCAGGCACGCGAAATTACTTAACGCGGAACGGGGAGGGGGGGGGATAAGAAACTCTTGAAATACTCATATGAAAATTTAAAATTCGTATTTCAGTCTGTCTGGGAGATTAGAAAAAGTAAAAATCTTCTGTCAGGCATGGCGAGAGCATAGTTTTGAACAGGTACATTACCGAACAGGTACTTCTAGCAGATATAAGAGTAGCTTGTATCACTTCAATTATTAACTTGTTCTTCAGTAAATTATGGTCAACACTTACAAGTTCTAAGACTTCTGCTATCTTACTAGTCTACCATTCCAGCAAAGATCCTTGCTCGAAGTCTTGAAGTATCAGAAGGCTATAACAGTGATTCTGGTGTTACAACTTGTTAATATTGGCTGTTATGGGAGGTACTTTCAGTATTACTTTCTACTTCAAGTACTTATGTCAGCAGATTCTATACTTTGTCTCCTGCACCTCTTTTCAATTTCCTACAGAAGGAAAGCCATTCTCGTTGAGTGAAGCTAACGGTGATACCTTGTTGTTGTTTTCATATTGTTCACAATATCGACACACGCATTGCCCTGCCTTTGAAGACTTTGACCGTACTATGTTATGCTCGAAGTTTAAAGCGAGTGCACATAATAACTTCAAGGTTCAAAGTTTTTTTAACATGCCGAGTGGTGAAACCAACGACCTCTCGCACAAAACACACTTGGTAACCCAGTTTCAACTCGAAGGGGGGAAAACTGCTTGGGGGGGCTTCTCAAACATCATGCGACGGCCGTGCGATGCACTCTTCCCACCCAGCAGAAGCGCATCTCCCCACCACGCCAAGATGCAAAACATCTTGAAGTTTATTTTGTGCTCGCTATCCATGCCTCCATACCTGCCATTGTCGCGTCCACGCACAGCGCGATGCCATCAATTTCCAAGTTTAAGGTACCACACGCTGCACATTCTATATCATGTCCGCTATTACAATCTTTGAGGAAAATTTCCATGTATTGACTCTTGTTTTCCGTGCTAGCAAACGGGCTAACGGCAACATTTCTGACTTTCTCATCCAGCAAATCATTCGTTATAAGAGCGACATTGTCCTTGTGTAATCCAAACTTCACGTCCAACATATTTTTTTTTTACGCACCTATTTTTGTGTATACAAAATATGATCGACCGTAAGCAGCGTCAAACGCTTGTTGAAAGCCCGAATATGTGTAAGCTTTCTTATGGTGCTTTACAACAAACTTGAAGTCGTGAGCAGTTGCTCTAACACCGATGAAGGGAGGCTCTGGTAAAATTTGAAGCTGCAACATTGACTCGTAGATGCAAAACTGATCTTGAAGATCGTAGCCAGCTTTCCGTACATGACTTCCTGGCCCATTCAGATGCGACATCCTCTTTTGCTCGCTCTCTGTAACCATTGTGCTCACAGTACGAGATGTATCTTTGCCACATGAAGTGTTGTAAATGTTGACCGTCTGATAAGCATCATCCAAAACATTGGACGACTGGGATCCTGATTTTGAAGAGGCATCATGCAACAAATAGAGAGAAAACACCACAGAAGGACGTGCCCCATTGCTTACCCAGTTTCCAGGTACATGACGATCGCGCAAAACCTCGCACATTCGGAACTCGACTTGTTCTAGATCCATGCTTACTCTATGCTCAATATCACTGTTGCTGTCACATACCTTGTTGCTCCGTTTTTCGAGAGGAACTTTCATTATCTGTTGCTGTATACCATTATTAATGTCACAACATTTCTCATCTAGGCACTTACCATTCCTCATCTGCCGTTGGAAGTCGTGTGAAAAGGCTCCACTCAATGTATTCTTCCTTGGAGCGGTCATCGGAACGTCAATGAGCTTTGTCTCATACAGTCGGTCGTCTCGCATTGCACCATTACTAGACGGTCCTACAAATGACATACGTCGTGCTTCTGATACATATCTAGTGCCATACACGACTCCAAACTCTGATGGAACCAATAAAGAATAGTGCTTAGCTGACAAATCGAAATGTAAATGCATCACTGGTTGAGATGCACTCGCACGGAAACACGCGATAAAATGACCTGTGAAGGGCCAAATAATTGAGTTTGTATCGAAAACAACCGAAAAGGCCTTCACCTCAGTGCTAGAGCCCCACTCGTTACGACGTGAGACGTGTCCATAATACTTGTGATCGGTGGCAAAAGTTTGCCTATACGGAGTGTTCGCTATTGTCGGATAATCATATTCCGGGTTGTTCCATTCTAAAGCCACATCTCAATAAGACGATACTTCACCTCTGGGTAATTACCTTGTGTACCGAACAACCACAAGGATAAGCTACGATAAATGCAATTCCATCTCGAATAATCGGGCAAAATTTTAACCTGTACTGTTTTTCAAACTCACCATCAGATCTCTCACCGGTAACTCTGGCGCTAGAGTTTGATGATGACGCCATGCTTCTCCAAAACCTAGTGGAGAAAGCATGGAGAGAGAGAGAGAGAGAGAGAGAGAGAGAGAGAGAGAGAGAGAGAGAGAGAGAGAGAGAGAGAGAGGAGAGGGAGAGAGAGAGAGAGAGAGAGAGAGAGAGAGAGAGAGAGAGAGAGAGAGAGAGAGCGAGCGAGAGTGAGAGAGAGAGAAGGGGGGGAGAGGGGGGGAGAGGGGGGGGGGGGGGGAGAGAGAGAGCGAGGGGAGTAGCGAGCTATAAAGACCTCTCTCCTCGTTCTGATTCCCCATAATTAGTTTGGCTGATTGAAAAGAGAGCATGTGCCTTGAATCAACGTTTTCAAGAACAGAAAGCGGGTACATATTACAAAACTGGAGAAAACAAAATAGTGATAATTACCGTGTAGGGAGAGTTTACTTGGAAGTGGGATAAACAGGAGTTGACAAGAAAGGGGCAAAGGGAGGAAAGGGGAAAGCACAGAGTGTGATTGAGTTAGACGTGGCGCCGGGAAGAAATAATGAATGAGATGGAGAGAAGGGAGGGGTGGGATAAAGGGGGAGTGGAATCTAAAGGGAACGGGAGATGGAGAGGGATAAGAGAGTGCGATTGGGTGGACGGCGATGGTGGTAGCGCTTGGATTTGACGGAACAAATAGAATGAAAGAGAAGAGGTTGGAAGAGAAGGTGGCAGGGGGAAAGGAGAGGAAAGGAGAGTGGGATTGGGAACATATGCTGGCGGGCATATATAGGGGAAAGGAGAGAGTGCGCTTGTGTGGTCAGCTAAGGCAAGCAGAAATACTGCCTGGATGAAAGGGAGCAAGGGAATAGGAGAGGGGAAGGGGCAAGGGGGGGCGAGGGGACACGGATAGAGTGAGATAGCGTGGGCACCAGTGGAGGGCAGAAGTGGTGCCTGGGAGAAAGGGAAGGAAAGGAAGGGGAGAGCAGGAGGCTGGGAGAGAGAGCGAGAGGGTTAAGTGGCGAACAGGTAAGAGTGCAATTAGGTGGGTTGTGGCAACAGGCAACAGTGCTGCCTGCCTGGGAAGGAGCAATGGGAGGGAAGGGGAGCATGGGGGGTTGGAAGAGGCAGGCAAGGGGGAAAGAGGGGGAAAGGGGAGAGTGCAATTAACTGGGCGGATAAAGTAGTCTGAGATATTGCCTGGGATAAAGGGAAGGGATGGGATGAGAAAGAGCAATTGGCGGGGTTGATGTTGGAGGAGGCAAGGGGGACGGAGTGGGGAAAGAGGTAGCAGCATTGCTTGGGCACCTGAGGTGGGCAGTTGTAGTGCCTGGGATGGGAGATTGGGGGGTTGGAAGAGGGGGGGAAGGAGGGAGAATCAAGGGAGTGAGATTGGTCGGTTAGGGGCAGTTGCCAGAAAAGGTAGGCAGAAAGAGGAACGCCAAGGGAGAAGGAGAGGGGGAGCAATGAATATGGAGAAAGAGAGACTCAGTAGTACAGGGGAATAGAAAGAAGAATAAGAAACGAAGACAGAACAAGAGTGGGGGAGAGGTGGACAGACAACAGGAAAAACAAGGAAGTAACAGAAAATGAGGGACAGAAAGAAGTAGAGACGAAAAAATTAGAGACGCAGGGAAGGAGAGGGGGAACATACCGAGAGCTTGCAGTTTGTCGAATGACCATTCGCGAATACTGAAGGCAGGAACAGAAACAAGAACCCGCCCAATGGAAGGGAAGCAAAGGGTTTGGAGGAAGAAAGAAAGAGTAATTTGGTGGACAGCTGAGAGGGGCATACGTAGTAGCGTGTGGGCTGGAGGAAACTAATGGGATGGCAGAGACAGAGAGAAGGGGGGGGGGGGGGGGGAGGGGGATACACGGCAGCAAGGGGCAGGTGGGGGGGAGGGGGATACACGGCGGCAAGGGGCAGGGGGGGGAAGAGTAGCGGGGCTGTGTGGCGATTGAGGCAGGGGGGAAAGGGGGAGGTGGGCAGGGCGGGATAGGGATTAGTAAGAGAGCGCCACGAGTCCGCGACGAGCGCCACGCTCGCTGCCGCCGTGGAACCGGAGCAAGCCACTTTGGGAGCGGGGAGAGCCTCGCACCCGCTGCCACGGGAGTGCACGGAAGCGCGGCGAGAGTCGCGCTCGCCTCCATGAGTGCGCGACGAGCGCCGTGCTCACTGCTGTAGAAGCGGAGCGAGCGCCGTGCTCGATGCTACGGGAGCGGCGTGAGCGCCGCGCCTGCCACCACGGGAGCGCGCCACGCCACCTGTCGCCACGGGAGCGCGCCATGCCGCCCGCCTCCATGGGTGCGCGACGAGCGCCGCGCTCGCCGCCGTAGAATCAGAGTGAGCACCGCGCTCGCCGCTACCAGAGCGGTGTGAGCGCCGCACTTGCCGCCACGGGAGCGCGCCACGCCGCCCGCCTTCACAGGTGCTTGACGAGCGTTACGCTCGACGCCGTGGAAGTGGAGCAAGCGACGTGCTCGCTGCCACGGGTGCGCGACGAACGGGGTACCAGCATGCCTTGCACAATGCTATGCGCTGGAACTAATATGGCACGTGCCGGTGCTGGGAGTAATGTCCCTATTCTACTAGTTATGCTAATTACTAAGTGAAAGTCCATGGGCTTACCAGAAGATTTGGAGCTGTGAGTAAGTTGCTAGAAATGAGAGTCGAGGTAAATCTGCAGTGATAGATTGAATGTGGAGCTGAAGCAGATTGCAACAATGAATCTAGGCAAGGGGAATACAGAGGAATCAAGAAACGCCCGACCTCCATCCAAATCACGCTTTTATTGATTCAGAACCCAATTTAGGCTGAAACAAAGTAGCCAGCTTCTCACGTAGTTTCTACCGGTTTCAGCATGTGTTTGGACACGTGATCTAACGTGTGACACCTCATACGAAACGGTGCACCTCTGTCCACAATGATTAGGCTCAAATAACTAGGCAGGGGGTCACGGTAGTTGTTCTCATTGTAACCACATCCAAGTTTGCACATTTGAATATTTGAAACTATAACACCGAGTAAAAAAACGCAAGGCCTCTATGCGCCCAATGCGAATAGCACACACCTTTTCCAGCCTCGCTTTAATCTAACAAGATTATTGTACTGCATACATGTGTCTCATCTCTACGACCTTTTTTTTTCACTGTGATTACATGCGTTGTGGTATTCATAATTGGTGCCATGACGATATTTATTCAAACACTCAATCTGCACATTATTTTTCCTATACTTCTCCTACCTGACTTCATTCTTGACAAACCGCGTATGCCATTATCATCTTAAGTACAAAATAATGTTCCTTATGTTGGAAATACCTCGAGGACTTAAGCGTTTCTGAAGTGTAACACAACACTTGAGGAAGATCGTAACGGGTACGCGAGTCAACGGAGGTTACACGAGGGGATGGACAAAGAACACGAAAGGACTCGAAGGGTCGCAACCGGAGGTTGCGACTGACTGTTAAAACTGCAAGGATGGTAACAGAACCGTCAATCGAGTCGCTGTGCGACTCGATAAACCGCTCTTTTAACAGTTCTACTTTCTATATATTGCTGTATGCTTGTTTCCTTTAATCAATCACTTGTTCTCACACACTAGTACAAGGGTTCAACTACTCAACTCCCGCTGCACTACTCAAATTCTCCTTTTACAACTGGGACTTAGTCTCTGGAAAGATCCTAAGGGCATTTTCTCAGCCCAACATGGTATGAGAGCTGGTCAAAGACCAAACTCCCAGCAACTACACTCTATCTACAATCAGCACACCAATGACTTCATTGATTACAAGTCATGGACAGTAAGGGCAAGAAAACCTCTACGGGCTCACCCAGTGCCCAAGACACTCAACCCGGCAACTCTGGACTGCACACTTCAGGACTGCAAACCGAGACCGGCGCTGCTCAAGAAACAACAGGAAGAGCACCAGAAATGGTGACCCCATCACCCTCCTCAAGCGTGGACCCGAACCTTATGGAAAGGTTCTTCAGCTTCATGTCGCACTTCGACCAGCAGCAGCAGACAAGGACACCTGCGCATTCAACACAGAGCAACGGAGGAAACATGGGATTAGCACTGATGAGCCTCGACAACTCATCGTTCGGGTGACACAATCAAGCGCCTACCTTTGCGCCTTATCACTCTTCACCGGGGACGTTCGAGTTCATGCCGCCCCGTGCCCAACCAACAGCAGCTGCATCACAACAGACACCAAACGAGATACTTAGTCTCCAGGCGCAGTTTTCACACGTGATCAAACTGAAGACATCCTCACCGTTCAACGGACACGACTTCTTTACCTGGAGCTTTGAGTTCGAGCTGCTGATGGAGGCTGCGCATCTCTTGGGATACTTCAACGGGTCCCTGCCATTTCCAAGCAATGGCACTGCGAAAGAGCAAGAAATTTTTACATATCAGTCGCTGCCGGCGTACACAGTCCTCCTGCGGAACCTGTCACCACAAGAACAGCAAAGCATCAGAACGTATCGGAGCTACGGAAACTCCGTGGAACTCGCATGGCATCACCTCAAGTGTCTCTATCAATCAAACGATAGCGTGACACAAAGCAGACTCATGCAGCAACTGACAACAATATAGATGAAGACCGGGGAAAAGGCGATGTAGTATATGAGTCGATGCCAGACACTCCACGACCGCCTGCTTCGGTGCGGAGGAACAATCACTGAAGAAAGCTTCGTAACGCTTGTCCTCGTTGGGCTCGGGCCAGAATGGAGAACCACCCGCTCGCTTCTTCGCGCCCACGGACGAATCTCGGAGATGCACCTCTGCGCCGAGCTCCATGCTGAACAAGAGGAGATGGACCTGTTTGAAGAAAGACAACCAAGGAAGCAGCAACCGTTAGTCTTCTACACTCAACGAAGGAACGACAACAACTACAACCGACGCGGCAAGCAAGATCAATGCCGTTCTGCCACAACTGCCAAACATTCGGACACTCCAAAGTCAACTGCACACGTCCCCGAGCTTATCGTCCAGTAGACCCACAAGTCGCTTCCACTCAAGAAAGCCCACCGAGACGTTCCTCCTCATCCGCACAAGGCACACCAAACATCATCAATTGCATGGTACACATCGACAGCTGCGCACCCGGATCACCACCCACTTACGCTCCAGAAGAAGAAGAACTGCCGCCGCCGCGCTCACAAGGACTTCAGGTCAACCCGACATACGCTGCGGTTGCCAACGCCGAACCCACTAGGCGAAACACCTAGTTCTTGGATAGCTGCCGCAGTCAACACATGTGTTCTTCCGGGCGCTTCGTGCAGCGAGAGCGACGCCTCAACCGCGATGTCATCATCACTGTCGCCAACAACGAGAACCTGAAAACAAACCGACAAGGCATCGTCCAACTTCAGTCAATGGAGACGAACGTCATACTGCAACTCAACAAAGTTCTAATCATCGACAACTTGGGATACAACTTACTCAGCGTCAGCCAGTTAATGGCAAAAGGGATTCATCAGGAATGCGACTCGGACTCCAGCGAATTTCGTCTTTACCACGGGAAGGGTGGTCTTTTCATCGGTCGCGCTCTCCTGAAGTCGGGCGTCTTCGTGTTGGATTTCGTCCCCAACCGCGGTACTGCCGACAACGATGGCATCGTGTCGTTCGCCGCATGGACACACCCGCCGGATCTTGACCCCGACTTCACCCCAGATGGTTTCTGGTACTCCAACACCATACCCGCAACAGAGAGAACATGAGCGTTAGCAGTCATTCGACAAGAAAGACAAGTACCAGCAAGCGTCCCTTCCTCGACATTGTTATAATCACAATAGGCTTAGATGTGCCTATAATGAGAGATAGAGAGCACAGTCGGATTTCCGTCAGACGGCTTCAAATATTGATAACGATCTGGTCGCTGAATCAAACGGTGATCTGTAAAATGGATCTGGAGCGCGTTGCTGTCGTCTATCAGCAGCAAGTTGAATCATGAAATTCCATGAAGATTTGACGACGCTATGGCGGTTTGACTGGCAGGAGGTAAAGCAGCCACTATAGTCTTAGGAGTACAAACTTCGCAAGAAGAGTTCGAGAGGGAGATGGTTCCCAGCCTCTACATACCCCAAGAGCCGAGGTCCAGGTTGGTGGTACACCACCACAGTGTCCCCAACCATGAAGAGTCTCGAAACCAACCCTCCAAGGGGCTACACCAAGTGAAATGTAACACTACCCGAAGTAACGTTACTATTTTCACTATTTAATATTTATCCGCGTCCCTTGGGCTTGAAATCTTGAGCTCTTGTTCTTGGATCTGCAAGATAAATTCTTCTTGAGTTGATGGGGGCTTGCTGCACACACCTGCGACACGATGGACACTTCACACTCGACAAAATAGAAAAAACACATGCGACACACAAACGACGACTTGACATGCGAGTTGTAGAAACTCGCTAATGTCTTGACCGACACAAACCACATTGTGATACACCATTCAAACACACACACAAGCACTGGATAGCAATGACATAGACTCACAATTCATTCCATGCCATGCATGCACACACACAAACAAGGACGACAAGCCGAGTGCAAGCCATAGGGTTGCACCAACAGACATCACCTGAAGTAACAGCAGCAGGACCCAGTCGAGTACCATCACCAGCAATCCGAGGACCGCCAACCGAAGCAGATCAACTTATGCCGATCACATGAGAAGTCTGCCGAAGTCCCACCACGGTCGTCGCGTTCTTCTCCAACACCGACATGTACCAACGCTCGCCCGTCCATCGCGCTTCTGACGACATCTGGCACCAACGCCTCGAGCACCCTGCAAACAACACAATACTACAAACCATCCAAGCCGAAGTGTTAGAACGAAACGCTCTTCTTACAACGAGCGGTCAAGAACTTCGACGACCACGCGCACGGTGCTTCACTTGCCCCGAAGCCGATCTTCCCCACCAACCTTTTCCATCACATCACAACCCAAGCGCACCTGCATACGCACCGATGGAAAAAGTTTACAGCGACATCTTAAACATGCCTCGAGACGATACTGAAGCCGACTTCAACTATGTCATCACGTTCATCGATGCGGCAACAAGATATGTCTGGCACTACAACCTCAAGACGCGCGATCAAGCTTTCGAAGCCTTCATGACGTGGCTCCCCATCGCTGAACGAGAATCAAGAACTAAGCTCAAGAGCTTCCAGTCAGACGGCGCACTGGAATACCAGTCACAACGATTCAGGAACTACTTGGCGGAAAGAGGAATCAGACACCTGGTTTCTTTGCCCTATGCTCACCAGCAGTAGGGGGTCGCAGAAAGAATGAACCGGACCTTGCAGACGACGATGCGGAAGCTGCTCCTGGGAATGAGACTGCCCAACGCACTGTGGCCAGACGCGATGACCCATGCAGTCCACCTGCATAATTTTTTATCCTCGTCCTCGCTTCCAAACAACGCATCACCGCATCTGCTGTGGACACGAAAAAGGGGCAGCACAAAATTACTTCGGGTTTTCGGCTGCATGGTACAATACAGACCCCACACAGCCCGAGCAGGACGCTTCACTCAACGAGCACGGTGGGGACTACACCTCGGCATCGCCAAACATTTTCAAGCATGGAAAATCCTCGTCATACAAGACAAAATACCGTGGCATCACGTGATGTGATCTTCTACGAACGACTGACGCTGCAGCATTACCTGGACAACGTCGCCAACACAGACGACCCCACCGACGGCTTCGCGGGCCTTCGCTCCTTCGCCGACTGTGCTGCCGAAGCTGACGCAGCAGAAGAAGACGTACCTGGAGCTTCGGAAGCTGCCGGACCACTCCCTTAGTGTTCCGTGCCTGTTCCACTCGACGAAGACAATCCTCTCGATAGCAACAACCTCGACACCCTTTACCACTTCGCTGACCAAGGTTACATTACACCTCACCCGGTCGACACGAATGTCTCAGAACGCATCGGCCCAAACTTCTTACCTGATCCAGAAGATGGTGACGAAGCAGCCTATTCCGGGAATGAAAATTCCCCTCGACACACACCCACGGGACTGCAGATACTCGGCTTATGGGTCTCCGTCGAGCAACCGCCGCCGCCATCTCCGCGCGAGCCAACGACTCTGTCGCAGGCTCTGGGGGGGGAACATAAGGCGAAATGGAAGGAGGCAATGGAAAAGGAACTGAAAGCTCTGCAAGACCGAAATACATGGAAGCTGGTACCTGCAACGAACATCAACGGGAAGAACGTACTCTCGGGAAAGTGGGTGTACCGCATCAAGACCAATGCGGATGGCTCCATCGAACGATTCAAGGCTCGCTGGGTCGTACGAGGATTCGATCAACGATACGGAACCGATTACACAGAAACATTCGCCGCAGTCTCCCATCACACCTCCTTGCGCATTCTACTCGCCGTCGCGACCACGAAGAAACTACCACTGTGCCAGATCGACATCGCAAACGCCTTCCTGTACGCTACTGTGGACGCCGAGATCTTCGTCGAGCAGCCCCACGGATTCATCGACGACCCCACAAAAGTATGCCAGCTGATAAAATCCCTCTACGGGATCAAGCAAGCTCCGCGGCTTTGGCAGCAGCATCTTCACGGTCGCCTCGTCAGAATCGGGTTCCTACAGCTGCCGCACGACCAAGGCATGTACCGACTTCAGAAGGAAAGGGACTTTATCCTACTTATCGTCTACGTTGACGACCTGCTCTACATCGGCTCCACTACCGACATCGCCACCGGGTTCGAAGGGGAGCTGAGAAGTGACTTGACACTCACGGTGTCTGACACCGTGACCCAGTACCTGGGTCTGAACGTCGTCGAAGACAACTCGGCGTTCTACCTATATGCTGGAAAATACGCAGGCATTGTCGCGAAGAAATTCGGACTAACACCGACTACAGTCACGACTCCCTACTGCTACGGGAACAACAACGACACCTCCGCAAAACTCCCCGCGAAGCAAATCCAGGAGTATCAGCAGAAGCTCGGATGCCTACTATTCGCAGCAGTAACCTGCCGACGTGACCTATCCTACAGCGCGAGCCAACTGGCGACGCATCTGAAGCAGCCGGAACAAGAAGATCTCGAGGAACTAAATCGGGCACTACTCTACTTCGTCTCTACGCCGACGACCGGACTTACCTACTGTAAAGTAACAACATCGTCCGTACAACTACTCGGATACGTCGACGCCGACCATACGGGAGACTAGGAAAATCGACGCTCAAGGACGGCCTACATCTACCGACTAGAGCCTATCGGGACTATCTCCTGGCTGTCGAGCAAATAGGAACTAGTCGCACTATCTTCAGCTGAAGCAGAATATATCGCCCTCTGCACTGCGACCAAGGACTTTACCTGCGAGAGTTACTCGAGGAAGCAAAGATTGCGACCCTGCCCGTCTTCTCACTCCTCTGCGACAACCAATCTGCGATCAAAATCGCGAACAAGGACGGCTTCGCCAACCGAACCAAGCACATCGCCCTGCAGTATTTTTTCGTCAAAGATGAAATCGCGAAGGGGAGACTTCAACTCAGTTACTGCCCCACGATAGAAATGGCTGCAGACTACCTGACGAAGAAACTGGCGAAAGCAAAGTTCGATTACTGCATGCTACTAACTGGGCAGATAAACGTCACCGGATCCGGACACGGCAGCACTCCAGAAACAAAGGGGAGTGTTGGAAATACCTCGAGGACTTAAGCGTTTCTGAAGTGTAACACCACACTCGAGGAAGATCGTAACGGGTACGCGAGTCAACGGAGGTTACACGAGGGGATGGACAAAGAACACGAAAGGACTCGAAGGGTCGCAACCGGAGGTTGCGACTGACCGTTACAACTGCAAGGATGGTAACCGAAGCGACAATCGAGTCGCTGTGCGACTCGATAACCGCTCGTTCAACTGTATTCAACAACTGCTTTACTTTCCTACTTTCTATATATTGATGTATGCTTGTTCTTTTAATCAATCACTTGTTCTCACATACTAGTACAAGGGTTCAACTACTCAACTCCTGCTGCACTACTCAAAGTCTCCTTTTACAACTGGGACTTAGTCTCTGGAAAGATCCTAAGGGCATTTTCTCAGCCCAACACCTTACAAGTGTATGAAGTTTACAATATGTGGTGGAATATCTTCACTCTAAATGTATACAATTAATGTCGCATATATGATGTACCATACGTTTGTTATACTTTCCATCCCTACACTGATCTATTTACAAGCCACAACCCACCCGGCGATTGTCGTCTAGCCTTGTTCCTATTCCTACCTTCCCACGCTCATCTTCCCCGCATGTTCCATTCCACCCGTCACTTAGCCCAGCTCATATCTCCCATTATTCTACCTAGATCGTCGCCATATGACCATTTTTTTGTGTCGACGTCGGTGCAGCGGCGAACCACTCTTACACCTCCAGCCTCGCCTGTCCAACCTGGGCTCCAGCGGCGGCGGTGAGCCGCCAGGGGATGGCGCATGAGCGGATGCAGTGCGCGCTGGCACTCGCATGGTGCCTTGCCGTACTTGCCCGCGGCATGGTCCACGCCCAGCCATTCGAGGCCTCGCAAGGTGAGATGTGAAGCACGTCTCCGTTGCAATCATTGCACCGTGCATGAGGGAGACTGCTGGCGATGCTCTTATGTTGATACACTAACATCGTCGCCCTTGTTCCCTAACCCCCCGTGCTAGTTCCTCATTTTTTTCCCCAATCCCCCGCCAGCCAGCCTCCGTAACCCGTTCCTCTCCTTCTCCTTTCCACCCTTATCCTGCTCAACCACCCCCCAGTGCAATTCCTGCAAGACTGCCAGACAGCATGGAACCAGACCTTCCCGGGGTGGAATGCCTCCAATCCCAATCGTAGTACTGCTGCCAGCATCACATGCGACAGCAGCGGAATGATCGTGAAGATGTGAGAGGGCTGTCATCTCACAGCCCTGATGAGATGGCTGCAGAGCATCCATGCATGGGGATGTCCACACAGTGCACTCATGCATGCACCAGCTGTGGGCGCATAGTACGACGCCTCGGGATAGTAGTATCAGGGACGACTGGTAGTCTGGTACTAGTAAGTGCACGGGTATATCGTTTGGTGCATTGCGACACGATTGTGGGTGGGGATGTTGCCCTGCCAGGCCGCCAGGTGGGCCACGTGTTACAGCCGCCTCTTACACCATTTCAAGCTGACAGTGGCTGATGGTAAACCGGGTGGGGCATGTTTGGGTGCAGAGCCATGCAGTCCTACAAGCTACAAGGGCCCATTCCGAGGTCCATCAGCAACCACAAGCTACAAGGACATCTCTCTTCCCTGTATGTCTTCTGCTACCCTTAGGCCCAGTGGCGAGAAGATTCGAGCAGCGGTTGGAAGATGCTTTGGCCTGTGGGGGTTGCGCTGGGCGCGTGGGAGAGGGAGGGGGAGAGGGAGAGGGGAGACAGAGAGGAGAGAAAGAGAGGTGAACGAATATGTCGAGTGAAAATCAAAGGAGGGTGATGGGACAGTTGTAACGTACCTAGAATGTAAATCGCTCCGCTGCGATCTCTCGGTAACCCTCGTTGTGCCCAGAGCATCACAAAAAAGGTGTGCTCGCAAAACGATTGCGTAGCTTTCGCGCGAATGCTTTGCAAACGTTTTGCGAACATGTGGGTGAGAATTCCTGGCGGACTTAGATTAGAACACTTGGCGAATGCTTCGGCAACATTTCCCGAAACACTTTTTGGTTCACGACAGCGAATGCCTAGCGGTGTCTTCCAGTAATCTCCGTGGTTCGTTTACAAATGCATGGCGGTGTTATTTCTACAACTTCTGCAGTGAACTTGTAAATGCATAGAGAAGTATATGCTGACGATTTTTAGTATTCAGCATGATTTGTTGCAAACGTTTGGCGGTGTTTTTTATGGATCCGTTAATGCAGGCTGCAGTACCCGTTAGGGCATGGTTCGGTACAAATAGGGCATGTGTCGTTTGGATTTAATTACAATGAAGCAAGCTAATTATTTCGTTTATTAAAAAAGCGTCTTCACCACAGTACACAACAGGCCCCCAGAAGTCAGGAATTTTTCCTGATTCAGGAAAAAAACAGGGAGTTTCTCGGTACTTACCCTGATTGTACAGGGTTTTGTAAATGACACACCCTGTTTTTTCAGGATTTTTGTAAGGGTAAACTCTGATCGCTCAGCAAGGTTTCTTAGCGAACCCTGAATTTCTCAGCATTGTAGCGGATCTTAGTCCTTTCCAAAAGTGTGTGTAGGGGGGGCAGTCAAGAATTTCGAGGTTCTCCCCCCCCCCCTTCCCCCACCTCTTGAGGCTGTGTGAGGGCGCTGATTGGCCCTTGGTAAAAAAAATCTCTGCGCTGTATGTTGGAGGTCATGTGAGGGAGGTGTGCTGAGGTGAGGACTGTGTGAGGGCAATTGCTGGCCCTTGGCCAAATTTGCTTGATGTGCGCCTGCCCTAGGGCTCTGCGAGGGAAGAGATTCCCTCCGCCCCTGCAATCTCGTCGCCTCCCCCCCTATTCAGCCCTTCCCCCCTCTCCCCCCCACCAATTGTCATTTCCTGCCCATCCCCCAATCTCGCCACACACGCGCGAATTCGCTACGAATTCCCAGCACCCCCAAAAACCAAGACTTGAACACACAAAATTCATGAACTATAACATGTATAGAAAGATTGAAAAATCAGGTTTTTTTTTTTGAAGTAATTCTGATGGCTAAGGATTTTTTTTTTAGGGGACCCTGAAAATTCAGACTTTTCTGCAGGGAGAATTCTGATGGATCAGGAAGCCTCAAAACCAATCTAGGGCCATGGTACACAACCACTATGGCCCAATCGCCCTTGCCTGCCAGCACCCCTATGTGGGTCCCACTACTGTGCCCTCAACTCACATGCCGCTAGGCCTGCCTACTCCCGCCGTTGTTGATTGCCCGCCATCTCCCATGATGGCTGCCCATGTCACTATCTACTGCTACTACACTCACACCCTCTCCGCTGCCTCCCATGTCTCTGCCTGTCCCTGCCTACTACTGTCGCGTTCGCCCATGCTGCTGCAACGATCCACCGTAGAGCCCTGGCTGAACCTGCCCCCCTTAAAACCTTCAACTACATAATTCCTGCCCTCTGCCCATGAAGCCACATGCACCTGCTATGGCCCACCCTATCAAATCGCGTCACGTCCTGCTGCTGCTGCACTCTCACCCAATCTGCCTCCTGATGGTACTGTGCGACTTGACAACTGCTTCGGCTTCAAGAACTACCCTGGCCAGGATGACTGGCCGCTGGCGCCCTTGCTGCTCCGATCCAGACCCACCTTCTCCGTGTCACCACCCCTCACCCCTTTGCCTTCTGCTCCTCCACCTTACCCCTGGTCGTGTCCTTGCCATCCGTTTTCCTGCCAGTCTTCCCTTTCTTGTCCTTCCACTCCTCCTCGAACCCACTCTCATGGATGTACAGGCCGTGCTCCCCCACTTGAACCCCTTCATTTCCCTGTTGTACTCTCTTGGGTGCTCGTCAAACCACTCAATCACCACCTGGCGCACGAGCTTGCAAACGGCCTCGACCCAAGCCTTGTTTTTGGGGTGGGAGTTGGATAGGGCCATTGTCTGAGAGTTGACGCGCGCCAGCCCCTAGTTGACCTGTCATGGGCGGGGGGTTGGGAAAGGTAAAGGGAGGGGGGGGGTTGGGGGGCATATGTAGGGGGAAACAATGTCATCACCAGCGGCAAACGTTCCATCAAGCACCCCATCATGGCCCATCCCACTGCCAGAAATCACCACCATGAGGATCCAGGCAACGTGGTACGCCTTCAAGCACAGCTTTGCGCCCTGTCGCCACTGCCCAAACCCCTCCACAGCCGCGTTGAAGAAGAGCAAGTTGGCAAAGGGCTGGCCGCTCTCCTCACCCTCAAGTGACTTGGCGTTGCCCCATGTGCTAACCACTTGGCCGAGCTCAGGGTCTGGGGGGGTTAGCATACGCGGGAGAGGGGTTTGGGGCCATTTCCAAGGGGCCATGCACACCATGGTTATAAGAGGCATGCATGGGCCGAAACAGCAAGTCACGTCACTCACCGGGCATCCAGGCCCCCCACCATTTCCTCTTGACCTTCAGGTCAAGGAGGATCTTGCAGGCGCAAGACCACTTCAGCTTCACTCCCAGCGTGGTGAGTATGAGGCGCTTGATGGCAAAGGCGCGCTCGTTCCTCCAGACTGTCCATACCCGTTTGAACGGCTTGTTGTAGTTCTCATTGTTGAGTGACTCCAGGATCTCCACAAGAGTCACGTCGTAGCCCAGTGACACTAGGCCGCGATGAAGCACGCGGCAACGGGTCTTGTGGTTTTCGTAGAAATCGATGACCGCGTCCGGGTTGTGGATGCATATTTCGTCTCGCATCGCCTCATAGTGGATCTGTGATGAAGGGTGGGAAGGGCCAAGTGGGAGAAGGGTGGGTGTGGGGCGGGGTAGAAAAGGGGGGTGTAGGGGAGGGGTCGAGGAGGACGAGCGGAAAAGGAGACAGTTGTGTGCAAGCCCCCCGCCACATCCAAGGCCATGGGCGAGCGTGCAGCAAAAGCCCTGAAAGCATGGGAGGGATGCCGACTTGTGGTGGGGACTTGAGTGTAACGTCGGCTGAGGGGTAGCGGGGCGCGGGGTGGGGAAGGGAAGGGGAATGCTAGGAGGTTTAAAATCGCGTAGGGATCGTCGGAACTTAGGGTCTTGTGGGGGTTCGAGAAATAACTCCCGGGTGGAGCGGTGAACTTAGGATGGAGACAAATAGACACGGACGGGGGTTTGGGAACGCGGTGGAATGGGGGGCTGGCAAACACATGCGGCGGTGGCTGGGGTGTGGACGGAGGGCTGGCAGGAGTCAGAACGAAGAGTCACAGCCACGGGTTTAGGCATTAGGCTGGCGACGAAGCACCGGGCAGCAACCGAGACGTGGTGTGTGCTGAGGGATCTGGTGGCTTGGCGGGCGAGTAGAGCGGGCGAGGAGGTGGGGCGGGGGGGGGGGGGTTCGGGGAAAGGTGGAAACGGAATTTTAGGGTGGGGTGGCAGTGGGAGGGTGGGGTTGGGATCCAAGTGGGGGACCCATCTAAAAATGTATAACGGCATCACACACGTGACTCACCGGGATGTTGCTCACGGAGGGCATGCCACGACGCCTCGTCCGGGGGCGGTTCCCCCCCACGCTCTCTCCGACCGCCTCGTCGTGGTCACTAGATGCCGACGCCAAGCAGGGAAGGTGCTGCCCCCGCGCCCTCTTGAGCTGCAGAATCTCGATAGCCGCCTCGCGCAGAAGCCCGAACATGCGGGCGGCGGACAACTCGTGCGGCACCTCCTCCATGCGGGCCAAGGACTCCCAAGTGTAACCTCCACTGTTAATCTCGCCCCCAAGCATCCGTCTCCGTTTTGCCTCCACGTCGGCATGAACCCCGGCAGCGTCGTTCCCGGGTCGCTTCTGGCCAGCAGCATCCACTCCTTGGTCGGGGCCGCTCGCTCCACCCTCCCATCCATACTCACCCATCGCCGAGGCCCACATCCCGCCAGGTGCGGCTTGTGCTCGGCCCTCTGCTCATTGCTGCGGCATGCCCCATACTTGTGCCGCATCCATGCCCCCGCCCCCCCCTTGCCGCTCGTTCGGAGCGCCTCGGGTGTGAGAGTACGACCCCGTTACACCACTTGTCCTATTCTTATCTCCTTCCTATTTCATTCTTCTTTTTATCTCATCTCATTTGGTTTCCTATTCTCCATTCTTCCATTATCCTTTGGTTGATCCTGCTATTATAATTATATCACCGACCAGGCTTGGGATGTACTGGCACATTATCCAGCGTAATCCTGCCGTAATCCCTTAAAGCCAATGGCCTCGCGTGGCTATACGCAGGGTGATTCTATATTCTAGAAGGGTCTATTCCTTTGGATAGGATAAACCTGGTTACCTGATGTACTCTGGAAGTATAAAATCACCTTGTACTGATCGATAGTGCAATCGATCCTCGAGTCATTCGATCCTGTGACACTTGGTAATCAGAGCTTTTCTCACTCGGCTGCGCTCAACAAAGCAGCAGCAGCGGGAAAACCTGCCTCGAAAAACCGCCGGGGGCGACGAATTCGACGCCGATTCTGGTAAGCACCAGCTCCGCGTTTTGTGAATTCCCCCTCCCGCGCGTGTTTTGAACAGGATGGCAACCTTCGACAACGCCGAGGTTACCCAGCAACTCTTCGCGCGCATCGCCGCTCTTCAGGAGGAGCTGCGAGCAGATCGCGAAGCGTGGCAAAACGAGTTCGAGCGAGTAACTCGACTCGCCGGAGCGCAGCACGAGACGGCAACGGCGACGACGCAGCAGTCGCAGCAGTTTCTCGAGGCTCCGAAACCGCGCCCACCTGAGCCGTTCGATCCGAGCGATCGAAACTCTGACGCCCGCTGATGGATCGCCGGGATGGAGATCTACTTCGCAGCCGTCGGGTGGAGCTCGCCAGTCTGGGACGGTCAACGCGTACGACTCGCGGCGACACTGATGCGAGGGCCGGCACTCGAGTGGATTGGCGGCAACAGCACCTTCATCCACGGTGAAGCCACGTGGCAGCAGTTCCGCGTCGACCTGCTGAAACGATTCGAGCCGATAAATTCAGGTTTCCTTGCCCGCGAAAAAATTCATCGCCATCGACAGTTCGGGAGTGTAGCACAGTACACGCAGCAGATGGAAGAATTTTATAACCGAATTCCCGACCTGACCGAAGGGGAAAAAGTGCAATCGTACCTCGCAGGGCTGAAGACCGAAGTCAAACGACAGGTGGCAGCGTCAAACTACGCGAGCTACAGTGACGTCGTTTCGGCCGCGGAGCGCTTCGACATGGTCAACGCCGGAACACGACGGACGCACGTCGGCAGTACGCAACAAGGCGACCGCTCGACTCACACCACGTTCGCCGACCCGATGGAGATCGACAAATTCGACGGGCGGCCACGTCTGAAAAACACCAACTACACGTGTGATTTTTGCGGGGTGCCGGGCCACCGAATCTTCGACTGCAACAAAATGAAGGCCGCACGCGCAGAGTATCGGGCATGCAACAGTGGCGGAAATCTTTCGGCCAATCAGAAGACAAAAAACGGGAGTCGCCAGTGATAGCGGATCTAGCTGGCGAAAAAGAAAAGATCCGGAAACGGCCGCGGGATTCCGGGAAAATCTACATCGACGAAGCTGATTCGACGCGAGCAGGAGGAAATGATGGGGGAAAATCTCCACCCCACGACCAGTCTTCGCCAGAGAAAATCGCCGAGGAAAAATAAGACTCCGCGAAAAAAGACTCTGCCGAAACGGGGAAACTCCTTGAAGACCCAAGAAATTATAAGAATTCGTTAAAGCTATCATATAAAGATGCTTTAATGAAAACTTATGATTTTCGAGGGGCTAGAGCCTTGGAGAAAATACGGGAGGGACTCCAAAAGAAGCAGAAAGCTGTGGAGATCATACCGGTACCGGACAACATGGGGAAAAAATTAAGGAGTGTGGAAAGAAGCCGACCTTTCCACGGAGTCAACGTCCTCTCCCGACTCCAGCCCACATCGACTACCCGTTCCCCAGGGAAGACGTCAGTGGAGCTGAAGCAGCTTAAAAGGAAGCTGGGGGTCTACAAGAAGCTGCAAAAACCCCGAACTCCTTCTCCGGATGCATCCAGTTCTTCGGCATCAATGACGCGGACAGTCGTCAAAGAAACTCCGGGCCCTGGAGAAGAGCCGTTCTCCAAGCAGCCTCAGCCAGCTGCTAGCTCAGGAGTAGATAGGAACGAAAAGGTGTGTACGGATTATTGGGATGTACCCTATGACCCCATTAATGAAACTATCTTTGGGTACTCCGAGCAACGCCCGCCTCTCGTGCTCGAGGTCATCTGCAAAGGACGACGCCTCCAAGCACTCGTGGACAGCGGAGCATCTCACACCGTCTGTGACAAGGCAGCAATCGACTGACTTCGGGAAGAGTACAAGCCTTCAGGATTCTCTGCAACGATGGTGGATGGCAGCAAGCTACCAGTACACGGCGAAGCAGTGTTACACCTACAAATTGGACCACTACGCTGGAGACCTGCACTCCCCATCACCAACATCAAAGGGCTTGACCTGATTTTCGGGCGAGACTTCCTGAAAAGATTCAACCCCGAAATCAACTGGGTGAACCGCACTGCAAGCATCTACAACAATGGAAGGAGAGTTCAGCTACCAAACTGGGACGATACAGGAGATATCCCAGTGGAGACACTCGCACGATTCGAGAAGGACGTGAAGCGAACCGACACCGGGTTCCTGGCGTTAGCAACAGAGGTGGAAACCGACGGAGAGAAGACCTCGGAACCTCCAGGAGAAATCAAGAAATTGCTGAAGGAATTCCAAGACATTCTTCCTGATGATCTACCGAACGAGCTACCGCCATACCGCACGCATCAACACGAAATCATAGAGGAACCAGGTTCGAAGCCGACCTTCCGAGCACCATATCGACTCAGCCCTACGGAGCTGACCGACATGAAGAAGCAGATCGAGTATCTCCTAGCCAAAGGACTCATCCGACCATCTACTTCACCATACGGTGCCCCAGTACTCTTCACCCCGAAACCGGACGGAAGCCTGCGCATGTGCATCGACTACCGAGCTCTTAACAAGCAGACCATCAAGAACAAGTATCCGATACCACGAATCGATGACCTGCTTGACCAGCTTCGGGGAGCTACGGTATTTTCCAAACTGGATCTGCGGTCCGGATACTGGCAGATACGGATGGCGGACAACTCTATCTACAAAACTGCTTTCCGAACTCGGTACGGATCGTACGAGTATTTGGTCATGCCGTTCGGACTCACCAACGCACCAGCGGCGTTCCAAGCAGAAATGAACCACATCCTACGCCCACTCTTGGACGAATGCGTGGTGGTGTACCTGGACGACATCCTCATCTACTCGCGCGACATGAAGCAGCACGTCGAACACCTGCGACGCGTCTTCGAAATTCTTCGACGGGAACGTTTCTACGTCAAACTGTCCAAGAGCGAATTCACCCTGGAGAAGGTCCAATTTCTAGGACACATGGTGAGCGCTCAAGGAGTTCACGTCGACCCCAAGAAAATCGAAGCCGTACGTACGTGGAAGACACCCAAGAACGTGAAGGAGTTGCAGCAGTTCCTAGGCTTCGCTAATTACTACAACAGGTTCGTGCCACAGTATGCGAAACTCGCGGCACCACTCACGAATCTGCTGAAGAAGAACACGCCCTACAAATGGGAGACGAAGCACCAAGAAGCCGTGGAGCAACTGAAACAAGCACTGACATCCGCACCGGTGCTCATCTTGCCAGATCCCGAACGTGACTACGTCATTGAAGCAGACGCCAGTGATCAGGCCGTGGGAGCAGTCTTGATGCAAGACCAGGGGAATGGACTGCAACCAATTGCCTACCTCAGCAAGAAACTGCACGGGGCAGAACTCAACTACCCGATACACGACAAAGAGGCTCTTGCTATTGTCATCGCCTTCAAAGCATGGAGATGTTATCTCGAAGGACGTCAAACAACAGTCTACACCGACCACTGCAGTCTGAAATATCTGAAGACACAACCAACCCTTTCCAGGCGGCAGGTCCGGTGGATTGACTTCCTCGAGACACACTTCCACTACGACATCGTGTACAAGCCCGGCCACAAAAACAAAGCAGACGCCCTCAGCCGGCCTGCACACGTTGCCGCTATTCAGGCCGAAGGGATGAATCCACTACTCAAGGGACTCTTCACACACGGGTATACCATCGACCCCGAAATTCCCTTGGCAGAAAAATGACATCTACTACAGTGGGGCAATGACATTGCGTACCGGAAAGGATCAACGAAAATCTGGGTACCCAATTACCCTCCTTTGCGCCAGTTACTACTCGAAGAATACCACGACGTCCTCTACGCCGGACACTTCGGTAGCAACAAGACGCTGACCGGTATCGCAAAACACTACTACTGGCCTCACTTGGCAGATGATGTTCAGAACTTTGTCACCTCGTGTGATACATGTCAACGGATGAAGAGCAGTAAGCAGAAGAAAGCAGGACTGCTACAGCCTCTTCCTGTCCCAGAACAGCCATGGCAAGTGGTTAGCCTGGATTTCATCACCGGGTTACCACCTACCACTAGCGGTCATGACGCAATTCTTGTCGTCATCGACAAATTCTCTAAGATGGGACACTTCATCCCGACACACACGACGGCACGCACCGAGGAGACAGCACAACTCTTCGTTCGCTACATCATCTCACAGCATGGCATTCCAACTACACTCATCTCCGACCGAGGCCCCAAGTTCACCAGCAAGTTCTGGAAGGAACTCATGTCTCTGCTTGGCACCAAACTCGCCATGTCATCCGCATACCATCCGCAGACAGACGGACAGACCGAGCGCCTTAACCAGATTGTGGAGCAACTCCTCCGAGCAGCCTGCAAGGACGAGATCTCCAAATGGGACTTGCACCTGCCCGTTCTGGAGTTTGCTTACAACAACGCCACACATGCTGCTATTGGACAGACGCCGTTCTTCCTCTGCTACGGACGCCACTCACTCACACCACAAAAACCGACAGCATCCGCTACAGTCCAACATGCACATGATTTCATCACAACCATGCATCAGCTACCTGGAAGATTCACAACGCCTTCCATGTCCAACTTCTGAAGCCCTATCGGGATCCTAACACGATCTTCGTGGGACGCCAGCCGCCGCCGCCGCCGCCCGTCCTCGTCCAGAACGAACCCGAGTACGAGGTCGAGTCCGTGCTTGCACATCGTCGACGTCGGAATGGCACCGTGGAGCTTCTTATTCGTTGGAAGGGCTATGATCCTTCTGAGGACAGCTGGGTCTCTGAAACCGACATGGGTAACGCCCGTCGTCCTCTGCATGACTACCTTGTCAAGCAGGGTGTTACTTCTACCACCCAGCTTTGAGGGGGGGACGTGTGAGAGTACGACCCCGTTACACCACTTGTCCTATTCTTATCTCCTTCCTATTTCATTCTTCTTTTTATCTCATCTCATTTGGTTTCCTATTCTCCATTCTTCCATTATCCTTTGGTTGATCCTGCTATTATAATTATATCACCGACCAGGCTTGGGATGTACTGGCACATTATCCAGCGTAATCCTGCCGTAATCCCTTAAAGCCAATGGCCTCGCGTGGCTATACGCAGGGTGATTCTATATTCTAGAAGGGTCTATTCCTTTGGATAGGATAAACCTGGTTACCTGATGTACTCTGGAAGTATAAAAGCACCTTGTACTGATCGATAGTGCAATCGATACTCGAGTCATTCGATCCTGTGACATCGGGCATCTAGGGCAGCGGGGGGGAGCGGCGTGAACGAAGCGGCGCCGCTGAGGGTGTTGTCACCATCACGTAATGTGGTCGGCGTGTTGCGGCCGTTGTCAAATTCCCTGTCTCCGCCAGTGAGCCAAGGCCGCCACACGTGTGCAGGCACTGCCTCCTGGGACGTTTGCTCAAACCGCAACTCCCGCCCAGTGGCATAGGTGGACTTCTTTTCTCTTTCAGCACCGCCATCAGCCTCCACCGTAGCCTCCTTCTTCACACCCCTCCTGTCCAGCTCCCCGTCTTCCTCTTCCGCCGACGCCCTGTCGGTTGCATACGCCGAAAACTTGGTGTCACGGTAATCTGTCCGCCGAATGAGCACCGGACCTTCAGACGCAGAGCCGCTCTCGAAATTGTCGCTGCCAGCCGGGTACAGAGCATACACATGCTTGGCGGGCCTGTCCCTAGGCCATCCGCCCTCCCCTCCTCTCCCTTGCTTCCTCATGTCGCCACGCCTTGCTTCCGTCGGCTCCCCCCTTTCTTCCTCTTGCCATTACTCCCCCTCCCCTTTTCCTTCCCACCCTTGTGCCGCCCGACGCAGCAGTCCCTGCCGCGGTTTTTGCCGCGCTTGCGGCCGCCATCAGACTCGCTCTCGAGCGACTCCGGCTCGCTACTTTCGGCGCTCCGACCGTCGTAGTTGGACTCTGACGCCGAGGACTCGCCCGAGTCGGAGTCGCTGGAAGAGGACGCCGAGCCTGATTCCTCAGGGGAGTCTTCGCGCTTCTTCGGTTTCTTCTCGCGGTCGCGGCCTCTATCGCGGCGTTCATGTGATGGGGCAATGGCGTCGCTCTTCGCTCGACAGGTGTCTCCATCGCGACGCTCCCATTCACCGTCCTTGTCCTTGTGGGACGGTTTTTGTGGGCTGGTCATGGCGGCCACGGTCGCGCGGCCTTCCACACGAGCAGGAGTCTTCAGGACGGGGGTCGTGTTAGGATTAAGGACGGAGTCTAGGTGAACTTAGGAGCTAGAATTACTCAAAATATAAATCCGAAATTCTGGACAGAAAAGTCGTCTTTACAAGAAACGACGTCGACGAAAAACTAGCCGTTGGAATGTCGCGAAACTTGGATATGTTGTAGCTCTTAATCTCAGCTACCGTTCCCAATTTGAATCACGTTGATTGATGAAGTATTCGCGACGCTATGGCTTTCGACGCATTAGGGGGTAAGCTGTAGGAGGAGAACTTAACTCAATCTCAAAGGTTCAATCAAAGTTCAAGAATCTCACAAGGAATTAGAGGAGCAAGAGAAAGGTTGGGATAGAAGAGAGGGATGAGAGGGAAGGTCCCAAGAGAGTCCCCAACCAAGGAAACCCCATAAGCACAAAGATTCCCTCCCTATAGGAACCCCAACTTTGACATTTGTCCCTTCCCAACCAATCCATCCAAGTTGGCCACCCTTGCCAACCTAGCTTGGTTGTTCCCAACCAATTTGCAGCTGTTACAGTAGAGTGACGAATTTCCCCAACCCCAAAGGTCCCAACTCCATATAAAGTCACCCCACAACTTCACTTTGTAACCGCCGCAATTGTAACGCAAGCTCATGAACTTTGAATCTTCATAGCTTTCGCGTTCTTGCTCCGATTGACGCGATTCTTGTTGCGTCGGAAAGATCTTCTCAAGATCTATCATCACAAATACCTGCTCAGACAGAATAACACAAAACACATTCCCAAACTCCAGAACACATCACACACAAATTCTTGCACACGTTCAAACCACACATGCAAGTTGAAAAAATATGGGATGGGAGGCAGACAGAATGTGATAGCATATGATGACATCACACAACAATCTCCCCCTCTGGCTGCCAACCATCATCCACCATACCAACATCTCAAGCATGCATACTCAATGCACACTCATCCCAGCAAGCTTCATGCCCTTCCAATGATCCGCCTCCGCCAGACGCTTGGTGAAAATATCTGCTGCCTGCTGATGGGTCTTCACTATCTCCAGCCGCACCTCCTTATCAAGGAGTCTCCTCACCCAATGCCACTTAGGCCTTATGTGTTTTGTCAGCCCATGCAGACAAGCATTCTTGGCGAGCTTCACAGCGGACTCATTGTCACAAAACACAACTGTCGGCTTCTCCTGACCAACTCCCAACTCCTCCAACAAACGCCTCAGCCATACTACTTCCTTGGCCCCATGGTGTAAGGCCATGTACTCAGTCTCACATGAGGACAATCCCACCTCATTCTGCTTCTTGCTGCGCCAGCTCACAGCACCACCTCCTAGCAAGCACACATAACCCCCAATGCTGGTGCCATCCGCTTTCACTGAGTTGAAGCTAGCGTCAGTATAGCAACTCAAGAGCATCTCTCCACTCTTCACATCTGCAGCACCTCTCTGCAACCGCTGCCTCACTCCACTGTACTCCAATCCCACTGATGCCGTAGCGCTCACATAGCGGACCAACCTCTTGGCCGCTTCCAGCTGCTCATGACTAGGGCGTGAGACCACACTAGCCAATCGTGATGTAGCAAATGCAATGTCAGGCCGTGTATGATTTGCAGCATAATTCAGCGACCCAACCATCGAATGAAACAGCTTCCTGTCACTATCACCCACTACCTCCTCATCAGCACATGGCTCCACAGTAAACCCTGAAGGTAGTGGTGTTGCTGGCTTTCCCCCATCTTGCAGCCCATACTTCTCAGCCAGCCCCTCACAGTACTTCCTCTGGTGCAACCTCAGCACACCCTTTTCCACATCTCTCTCCACGTGCATCCCCAAGTAGTACTTCACCTCACCCATCTTGGAGCACTTGAACTGCATCTCCAGCATCTGCTCTGCGCTGTCCAGCAAAGCAGTTGATGCAGAAAAGAGAAGGATATCATCCACATACACCAAGAGCATGAGGATTTCATCCTTCTCCTGCAGCAGGAACAGGCTGGGGTCACACTCACTCTTCTTGAAACCCCCAGCCAACAGCGCCTCCTCCAACTTGTGATACCATGCACGAGGCGCCTGCTTAAGGCCATAGATGGCCTTCTTCAGCCTGCAGACCCTGCCGCTCCCGTCATCCAGCCCCTCTGGCTGCTTCATGTACACCTCCTCCATAATGATCCCATTCAGAAAAGCAGTCACAATGTCCATCTGCCGTATCTTCCATCCCAGGAGTGCAGCTATCGCTAACAGCACCCTCCGTGTTGTTCCTTTCCCCACAGGAGCAAACACCTCATCATAGTCCTTCCCTTTTGTCTGCTGAAACCCCCTTGCCACAAGCCTGGACTTGTAGCGGGTCAGCTCCCCTTCAGGTCCATACTTGTGCCTGTAGATCATCTTGGAAGTGATTGCCTTCTTTCCAGGAGGCAAGTCACACAGGTCCCATGTCTCGTTCTCAATTAGGGACCCGAACTCCTCATCCTCACTCGCCTTCCACTTCTCCCCATTTGGTCCATTCAAGGCCTCCTCTCGAGTCTTGGGCTCAGGGATTGGTGCCCAGTAGCAGTGAGCGATCTCATCTTCCTCAATCTGCTCAACCACACTCCCAGCCTGCACCACATTTGGCTTGCCTCTTCCCCCATAGGTCAGCCTCACAGGAGGGCGCACATCCCTCCTAGGTCGCTCAGGCGGGTGTGGAACTCGAGGTGGAGACTCATGTTGCTGTTGCTGCTCCACTTCAGCTGCTCCCCCTTCTTCAGTCACCCCAGATATCTCCTCCTCAGACACTGCAACCTCCACCTGCCTTGAAGGCTGCTGCAACTCATCTGCCTCCACAATGAGTGGTGTAGATGGAAGCTTCTGTTGCTGCTGCTTCCATTCCTTATAGTACAGGGACTCAAGAAACTTCACATCCCTTGACACTGTCAGCTTCTGGATGGTCAAGTCCCATAGAAGCCATCCCTTGTGATCCTTTGCAATCCCCAAGTGCACACCCCATCTTCCAGAAGCCTCCAACTTCCCTCTTTTCTCCTTAGGCACATGAAACACTACCATGCACCCAAATGCCCTCAGCATATTCACAGCTGGAGCACTCCCATACCACTTGGTATATGGGATCCACTCCTTATCCCCAACTGTAGCCAGCACTCTATTCTTCACAAGGGCGACCTGCCTCAGTGCAGACACCCAAAACGGATCAGGTAGCCCTGCACGCCCAAGGAGAGTGCGTGCCCCCTCCTGCAGGGTCCTGTTGAACCTCTCAGCCACGCCATTCTGCTGCGGGTTGTAGGGCACTGTCAGTTGATGCTGGATCCCCTTCCTCTTCAACTCCCCCTCAAAATCAGCTCCAATGAACTCCCCACCATTGTCACTGCGGATCACCTTCACCTTGTGTCCACATTCCCTCTGAGCTCTCGGCATCCACTCCTTAAGGACAGCCGCTGCCACCTCCCCCTTGCTCTTCAAAGGGTAAACCCACACTGCCCGAGTGTGGTCATCCACAATTGTCAAGAAATAGCGGCTGCCTGAGAGGGAAGGGGCTCTTGTGGGCCCCACCACATCCATGTGCACAAGTGCAAGTGGGGTCTTGGCTGGTCCTGTAGTGCTGTTGAAGGGGAACTTGGAGAACTTGGTCTCCAAGCATGTAGGGCAGCTCCCAATCTCCTTCAATCCCCCTTTACCTCCAATCCTTTCAGGCTCCCATCCTTCACCAACTTCTGCAGCATAGGGAAGTTCACATGACGCAGCCTCTCATGCCATGTCTCCCAATCGGCCTCTCCACTCCTTGATGAAGCCTTAGCCCATGCCGCACTCGCATCCACACCAGCAAGCACCTCACCATGTGTCTGCTGCTGCTGCACTTTCTTGACTGCTTCCAGGACCCCATCAGTTGGTGCAGTTGCATCTCCTCCTGCTGTTGCCTTTGCCGCTGCTGTCGTTGCTGCTGTTGGAGTCTTCCCATTCCATGGGATGATGGGCAGCTGCCACAGGTCCTTGATGCAGCTGGTCTCCTCTTCCAGACTCCACAGCACCTTCTTCCCAAGCTTTGCACGGCAGCTGGTTGGTCCAAAGGTCACTTCGGCCTTACTCTTCTGCAGTCGCCGCACAGAGAGAAGGTTAGCAGACAAGCCTTTAACCAGCAGAACATTCCCAAGCCCCACAAGCTCCCCATTAGCTCCCTTAACCTTGGCATTCCCAACACCAATGACAGGGAGCAAAGCACCTGATGCTGCTGCCACATACTTGATCTTCCCAGGGGGTTTTACCTCATCAAGCAAATCTGCCCGTGGAGTCATGTGACTGGTGCAACCCGAATCAATCACCCAGTGCGTGAGAGGGTGCATCACAACCTTTCCCACAGATCCCACATCACCCTCATGCCCATGCACATCCTCAACCATGAGATACATCCCAGGATAGGCGTTACCTTGTGCACCTTCACCTTGTGCACCTGAGCCTTGCACAGCGCCACCTTGTGCGCGTTCACCACTTGGCGGCTTCATGCCTGGAGGTGACCATCCCTCCGGCCTGCTGAAGCACTTGAACCAAGGATGCCCGACCTTCTTGCAGTACCAGCAGGTGCCCTCCATTCTGGTACTCCCCCTGCCACTGGAGCTCCCATGCCCCTCATTATAGTCACCTCGGCCTCTACCTCTGCCAAAGCTTCTCCCACGGCCTCGGCCTCTCCAACCCCCTCTTCCTCTGCTGCGCCCTGCAGCTCCATACCCCTCAGCAGTCTTAGTGGCAGCACCGCCTCCCACATGGCGTCTGCGGAAGTCCTCCTGCAGAATCTGCTGCCTTAGCCACTCAGGTGTCCATTGATCTTGCTGAGAGTTGAGGGTGGGGATGAGGTTGTCCCAAGAGTTGTCCAACACCGAGATGATCTTGGTGCACTGCTGCAGCTGAGATACACTGCTGCCCGCTGCTGCCATCCTTGCATAGGTGTCCTTGATCTTGTCAAGGACCGGCTTCACATCGTCCCCTGGTCGCATGGAGATGGCAGCAAGTTCCTTCTCGAGCACGATCACCATCAGGAGAGTGTTGGGCTGAATCACATCGCGTAGTAGTTTCCACGCCCTTGGACCCGAATCATCCGCTTCCACAAGATCCTTGATGTGCTCGAACATCTCCTTGTTGACCGATTGAAGGATGAGGTCGAAAAGCACCGTGCTTTTCTCAATCCACCGTTCACGTGCTTCGCCTTCTTCCGGCATCTTCTCTTCCCCAACAGCAATCTTCAGTAGCTTGTAGCGTTTGAAGGCACTCCTCATCCGTCCGCTCCATTCCTCATAGTTGGAGCCATCCAAAGCTTCAACTTTTGATGGCGGCGGCTCACTTGTCTTCTCAGCTACAGCTCCTCTTCCATTAGCATCTCCTCCTCTCTCATTCATCTTCTCCTTGAGAAATGACGAATTTCAGCCCCCCTTTGCAGTCCACACTCAGCTCCCTCGATATTTTCACAAGTGTCGGCGTCCACGAAATTTCGGCAGAGTTTCCCCTTAGCGGAAGACACATCCAACCTTTAGAACACCACTTAGGCACACCCACAGGCCATGGTGGGTCTAGAAGGGTCTTCAAACTTCTGTAGACTCCTCTCAATGTCCTTAATATTGCTCTGATACCACTTGTTAGGATTAAGGACGGAGTCTAGGTGAACTTAGGAGCTAGAATTACTCAAAATATAAATCCGAAATTCTGGACAGAAAAGTCGTCTTTACAAGAAACGACGTCGACGAAAAACTAGCCGTTGGAATGTCGCGAAACTTGGATATGTTGTAGCTCTTAATCTCAGCTACCGTTCCCAATTTGAATCACGTTGATTGATGAAGTATTCGCGACGCTATGGCTTTCGACGCATTAGGGGGTAAGCTGTAGGAGGAGAACTTAACTCAATCTCAAAGGTTCAATCAAAGTTCAAGAATCTCACAAGGAATTAGAGGAGCAAGAGAAAGGTTGGGATAGAAGAGAGGGATGAGAGGGAAGGTCCCAAGAGAGTCCCCAACCAAGGAAACCCCATAAGCACAAAGATTCCCTCCCTATAGGAACCCCAACTTTGACATTTGTCCCTTCCCAACCAATCCATCCAAGTTGGCCACCCTTGCCAACCTAGCTTGGTTGTTCCCAACCAATTTGCAGCTGTTACAGTAGAGTGACGAATTTCCCCAACCCCAAAGGTCCCAACTCCATATAAAGTCACCCCACAACTTCACTTTGTAACCGCCGCAATTGTAACGCAAGCTCATGAACTTTGAATCTTCATAGCTTTCGCGTTCTTGCTCCGATTGACGCGATTCTTGTTGCGTCGGAAAGATCTTCTCAAGATCTATCATCACAAATACCTGCTCAGACAGAATAACACAAAACACATTCCCAAACTCCAGAACACATCACACACAAATTCTTGCACACGTTCAAACCACACATGCAAGTTGAAAAAAATATGGGATGGGAGGCAGACAGAATGTGATAGCATATGATGACATCACACAACAGGTCGCAGCCGCGGCCTGCGAGGGCTTCGCACGATCCGACTCCGCCACCTTACTTGCGACAGTTTCACCCTGAGGGAACTCATCTTGCGACGGCGGCATGGCACTACCAGGGGACTCCACGACGACCATCGCCACGTCCTCAATTGCCGGAGGCGCGTCTGCTGCGGTCGCGGGTGGACACTCGACGGACTTTGCGGCGCTCATCACGACGCGGTTCCGCGTCGGTGCGGCAGCTGTGGGAATCTGAGCGGCGCTCGCGTCCAGCTTCGCGGGAGGGGTGCCGCCCTCCGGGGCTGCCACCACCTTTGCTGCCTTTGTAGTCTCCTTTGATACCGCTGCATCCTCCACTGCTACCGCTGGATCCTTGTCTGCTACCGCTGCATTCTCCTCTGCTACCGCTGCATCCTCCTCTGCTACCGCTGCAGCCTCCTCTACTGCTGCTGTAGTGGCCTTCGCTGCGTTTCTATCGACCCTTTCCCTTGCGGCCCATTTTGTTTTCGTCTCTGCCTTGGACTTCTTTGGGGCCTGAGGCAGTCCATCGTTTCCTGCAGGTGTGCCAGACAAGGCGCAATGTCAGGCAATGGCAAATACGAAGCTTAAAAAAAACTGCCAGCTGGCGGGTGGAGCATCAAACACAACTAGCTCACCGGGGGTGCCGACAAGATCACCGATCGGTTTCTTCCGCTGACCCGACCTCTTCACTGGGCTACAAAGCCCGCCCGGAGCGACGTCCCCGTAAGGGTCCTCCAGGGCCTGATTGTCGCCATCCGGCTCGGAAGAGTTGGCGTCACTTTCCCGCCCGTCGCCCTTCTTCACCGAAAGCTTGTTCGATTTCCGGTATTCACGGACCGCTTCCGCAGTTTCCTCTCTAGTTAACTTCCATTGTTTCCCCCTCCGTTTACCCCTGGCAGGCACCTCGTCTGAGCCGGTGTCGTAGTCCTTTAGATCTACGCGCTCCTTGCGCCGCCTATCTCCGCGTCTGATTTCATCGCGGGTCATGGCTACTGGTGTAGGGGAAAATGAACGCACTCACAAGCCCTCTACCGGAGAGTCTACTAATGCGCTAACGTGATGTCAAATTGAAAATTGAAAATGCGCATAACCCAACGCCACATTTCCGGGACGTTCGGATAGGGTGAGGGGAGGAGAAGGGGTGACCTGCTATAGTGATGAGTTCAGAGCATCAAAAAGCCCCCAGAATCCTCTTGTACCCATTGTTTGGCGAGAGCGCCGCGAAACCCTAGGATTGCATATCGAATGGTGCACAATCTGTTTCCTCGATCTGCCCGAACATGTCTGATTGGTGGGGGGAAACGAACACTGCATGACGTGCGAGAGTAAATTGTTACGTGCGAGAGTAAATTGTGACCGATGTGGTCATGCCCCGTAACAGCATTGTATACAGCAGCCGCTATGCCAAGAAACTGCTTAACCATTGCTAAATCGACCAAGGGTAGAAAAATTACCACACGGATGCATTAACTAGGAGCCCAAATATTCCCCAAGCAAGGGTACATGAGATGTCATTGATTTATAAAATTCGCCAAAGAGTGGTTCCCCACAGTGGTGTGCATTGAACATGAAGCGATCCAATGTGGTCTCTAGGATGTTCAGGACTGAACTTCAGTTGTGCGCTTTGCGGTAGCGGTTATTTGGTCTTGTGAACCCTGTAATCGTGAACGTAACATAACATTGTTGATTGTAGCACGATAATACATGGTTCATCTAGTGAAACAAGTGAATGCAAAGGGTCTGATTCAGATGGACTTTCCAGGGGTTCATTCCCTATGCACCTCGCATCATAGGATCAAAATCGACAAAGTTTAAGGCTCGAGAGTCACTTACAGGCATGTATCAATTCCGTTTACCGTAACACTCCCCTTATTTGCTGAAGTTGCTCGAGCTTGGCGCGCTTGGACACTCCACAGTGCTCGACGCAATGCATGCATTTTGATGTGCCAACTGTTTGGCGAGGAAGTGAGTTGCAATCTCATCAGTGGAACAATACGTCAGGTCCACTTTCCCCTTGTGGGTTTCGTTTTTTACGCAAAAGTATTGCAGGGCGATGTGCACGGTGCGATTGACGAAGCCGGGTTTGTTGGCGATATTGATTGCACTCTACTTGTCGCAGTGTCACTTGAATGTTGGCAAAGTGCTGAGCTTCGCTTCCTGCAGCAGTTCCTGTAGGTGGGATCCTTTGTGGGAGCCACTGAGACTGTTCGCATAGAGATCTCTGGAGACCATCCGAAGGGGAATGGAAGGAAGGAAGAGTTAATGGTGAGTGAAAGCAACGAAGTGTTACCAAATCAGGGATGAGAATGGGTGCAAGGAACCATTACCCGAGGTTAGAGCAGTCAACTCCTGTTTCTGTGAGATCCAGGAGATGCGTCTAGTAGGCTCTCGTCGAAGAGGAACCCCGTGCAAAAACGGCGGTTAGCGGGGTCTGCGCCGTCATCTGCGTCGACGTACCCAGCGCTTTCGAATGTGGGTGTGGTGACAGTGGAGTATGTGAGGCCGATGTGAGGAGTCGAGATGAAAAAGAGAAGAGGTCGCTGTAGATCTGGGGGGTTCTCCAACCTAAGGTTGCCAAGAATGTTGGGCGAGCTGGCTGCCGATGTCAGAAAGTTCGAGTCAGCACGTGACGGGCGATGAGCAGCAAACATCCGCGCTACTGCTGGTAGAGTAGATGGGCTGCAGGTGCGAGTGTTTAGGTGTCGGGCTTGTAGCCAGTTACGGGAGTGCGGTGGGGTGTGGAGAGCGGACCCATTGCTATGTTGAACCTCTTCGCGAGAGTCTAGGCATACTTTGAGGCAGAGAGATAGATGGCTTGTGGCGTGTAGGAGATGGTGGTGTCAACGCGCTACCCTAGGCTATGCTCAAAGTGATTGAGCAGGTCAGAGTTTGTGTCGTTGTAGAATAGGTTGTTGACGTAGACAGTGTGGAGGATGGAGTCTATGCGGAAGTGGAGGCAGTACATCCCGGGCCTGAGAGGTTGCTCGATGTGACGGCATGCTGCGACAGCGTGAAGGATGTGCACGCAAGTGTGGAGGCTGACAGGCGCGAAGGTAAGGTCGACGTCGATGCCCTGACGTTGGTCGTAGCCGCGTAAGACCCATCGATCCTTGCAACGCTCGACGTTCCCTTGGGCTTCTGTTTTGAGGCAAGAGTCTAATTTGCGATAGAGGATATTCCTACCCTTTACTGCATTGCAGTCGACTATGAGACAGGTGTTGGGGTCGCGTAGTGTGGCTATTTTGGCGTCCATAGCATTGCGCCATTCAGCGCGGTGTGGACCGGTGAGGGCCTGCCGTGGTGTCACTGGCTCGATCACGTAGGGATTCCTGTGGACGCTGACTGCCCAGACGTAGCGGGAGGCGGCGTCAATGAAGGTGAGGGTGTAACGCTCCTCGTACAGTCCTAGTTGGGGTGTACTCTCCAGTTGGGGTTGAAAACCATGTGAGTGTGTTGTTCGCATGGGTATGGTTGCCCCGTTTCCTTCATGCAGTCAGGAGCCACATAGGCAAGGACGCGTTCCAAGCATTCTATTGAGTCGTGGGTAGTTACTATGGTTTCCAGGGAGGACCAATTAAAGCTCCATAAAAGCGGTGGTTTGAATCCTTTGCCTGTGCCACTCTTCCTTCATGGTGTAGGGAGCCCAAGACCCACGCTATGCTCCCCGGGACGCCCCTGGACCTAGTTTGGGCAGCAAAGGGCAACGATTGCCGGCGCAGCCATCATTGAGGCGCTTGCACACAGGGTGAATCGTTGCAACTGGGTGTGCAAACACAAGATAAGGCAGATGCATCGCCCTTGCATATCTCACACTGAGCTTTTAAGGTGACGGGGGGATATGGGAAGGCCAGTTGTTCACATCCACCAAGGGCTGGCAGTAACGATTACCTGTCGTGTGCGCAACCTTGGTCTGCACTGGACCTTTTCGATCTATTTAGCGATAAGACTGAAGTATTATATGATGTTAATGGTTGCCGTGTATCGTGTTCTTCAACCGTCGGCCCCAATTTGGTGTATCGAAAGACCTCTACAATCTCGGATGTGATGTACGTTTGGACAGCTCAGCGCAGGGTCGGGCACATGCACGACCATCGAACACTGCCTGATACGGCAAAACCAGTGGTGGAGTCGTCGTCCCACCTGTGGCCCAGCTCTAATCGCCGAAGGTATCCTCGTGCAAAACTTTTATGTGCCCGCCCAACCCCGCTCCCATCAGATTTTTGGGGCCATCTGCTCCACGCCCGTCTTGAGAAAACCTAGGACAATGCATCAGCAATCTCAGAATGCCCACTGTAACGCACGAGTGGAAGGCCTAAACATATTCTGCTCCCCAGTGTCGCTCAGACTGGAACCAACTCGTTTACACTCTTGTGGAACTGCGTGGCTAGCCGACACCACCGAGCGGGCCCATTTCTTGGGTTTTTGAATCTCGTGTCAACCATTTAGTGCCGGTCTCGTTTTGACTACTCCTGTGCTCGGTAAATAGCCACCGCCGCGGCGCAAAAGCAGGACTCATGTCGGGGCCTAAGATTCCGTCCTCCACAGCCTTCAAATCGTTCAGCATGCCCCTGCTGAACAGTGATGGGTGGCTCCTTGTCGAAGAGAGAGACGCGAACAGGCTTCGGGGGAGAAACTCAATCGCAGGAGCCCTCATCGACTGGGTGGGTCTGTGAGTTGCCTTGCCAATGTGGTGCATCGCGTGGCTAATAAAAGATGATTCATTAATCATGACAGCGTTTTCCCCGCAGGATGCTGAGCTATGAGTCCACGGAGAGCCAACCAAAATGGCTATACATGTCGACCTATTTCTGGGAGGTTGCACGGCTCAACGCGGATGGGCATCGGAGGCGGGATGGTCTAAAGGCGGACCCTCTTGAGTACTCATTTGTCTTCATCCCCGTGCACTAGGAGTGAGTCATCTGACAGTATCAGCGTGGTAGGTCACAGTCCGAGTCCGGTGCAGTTCCGCGGAACAGCAAACATCCACGCTGCTGCCGGGCCCCGACAAAACAGCAGTCATTAGCACCAGGCAGGCCCGACCGACTCGCAAAGTGTTTAGGTATCAAGTGTCGATGTTGCGCATGGTCAGCATGTCACAAATCTGCCAGCAGAACGTCTGCAAAGTGTTTGCTCGAACGTTCCGCAAAAGTTCCACATGTCAAGGGCTGCTGTTCGCCCGCGCACATATCTATCATTCCCTCTTGATGTCGCAAACCCCGCCCCATGACGGCTTCTGGCAGATCACACTGGAGCTTGTTGGTGCTCCGTTTGTGACATAAACCGCAATCCCCGACGCCTCTAGACGCGCATATCTGGCACGCGGATTCAAAGGACCTGAATGGGGGCGCGGATGCACCAGTGCGCGAGTAAGTTATGTAGGTGCCCCATCCACCAGGCTCCAGGTTGACCAGGCTCCCCGGTTGTAATGTTTTTCCAGTATCCAACCATTGCAGGTACCTGCGGCGCCTTGTCGTCCGACGTTTTCCCACGTTCAATAGGGTGGAGGCAAAGGAATGGGCTGCATCCATACCCTTCACCCCAATACAGGTGCGTGCTAGGGGAAGGGATCCGGTAGGCCATGGGTGCATGAGGGATCCCAGTGCTGGTTCCATAGGTTTGCCGACCAACCTATTCCCAACCCTTGCCACCTGCCAACCACACTTTATGCTGCCAGGTGCCCAAGCAGGACGGGTCCAACGACTGCAGGGTTTACACCATGCATTTCATGCACCATCTAGTGGAGTCGAGCTTTTCTGATCTCGCGCAAATCGAGCTGGAGGGAGATCCAAGAGCGTGGCGGAGGCATTACCGGCGAGACCTGCGGAAATGGTCAATGTACTACAATGAGTACGAGCAGAAGCTTGCCTGCCTCTCAGATGTCACTGCGCCTAGGCATTGCCTAGAGGGGACGTTTAACCGATGTAATGCCATAAATGCATGTGTGCTGTATGAAAGGTTGCTCGAGAATACCCCTTATTTGCATATCTCGACAATCTAAATCGCGTACAACATACATCCCCAGCCCTGCTTGGCCGAGTTCTGTCATCACTGTTCTTGATTACCGTGAGGCTGTTGATGTGGCCATTGATTTGGCGTTCTCCAAACCCAAACAATCGAACCGCCTCCCCCGCCACTTCACAGCACGTCTGAGGAAGCCTCTGCCACACTGGCAGTTCCCTCTCACACTGTAGCAGTGCGGTCCATTGGTGGTCCTCAGTGTCGAGCCATTCCGATATGAACCAGCGGGTACATTAAGTGCGGTTGGGTGACGTACCTCGCGGCTCAGAAAGATGGTTAACCAAAAACTAACGGTTGGGATGGGTTTGGAACAACTTCAAATGCGCTGACCTGAACCACGCTGTAGCCCCTCCACCTAGTCCCGAAACCCTAATCGTACAGGGCGTCTAACAGAGGTGGCCTCTCGCGAACAGTTCGCAAAGTCAGGTCACGCTATAATATACTTATGGAGCATGACGCCCATGAGATGCTCCTTCTGTAAGCTATGCTTCCTATGCTACCAAACACTAAGAACACACCAGATTAGAAGCAAGCGGTGCAAGAGGTTGCAGAAGCTTGCTAGGGCACATTGGCACCAGTACTGCGTTAGCCTAAGACGCGAGCCCAATGGTGTATACAAGCTCCACGATTATGGTTCCGCCCCGCTTCCCCTTCCGCGCCTTCCAGGGTCAGACGATGCATTGCCCCGCGGGTGGCCCGCAGAGCCCGTACCACCGACAAAACCCCCTGAGCCACCGCTACCCGACCCTGGCGATGTCGCGGATGTAGAGGAAAAGGAGCTCTTTGACCTTAATGCCGAGATCTGTATTTTTGCCCGTAACTTTGGCCTAAGCAATGCCGCCGTTACAGCTTTGATCCAGATCTTCCGACACCCCGACCTCGACCCGCGGCAGATCGATGGCTGGAACAGCCATCGGGATCTCGAGAAGTACAGTACGAGGAGGAGTTCGAGGTCAGCGAGGAGAATGAGTGGCTGGAGACCGAGATCCCTGTGGACCATGAGGTTGGGTTCCTCATCTTCCGACACCGCAGGGTACTCAAGATAGCACACACAAGCATGCGGGATGCATTGTAGCTTGAACACCTGTCTTGCAGATGTTGGTTCCTCTATGTAGAGGAGCATGCCATCGATGCTTCATGGCCTTGTGCCTGTTTTCCCCACCACTGTAGGTGTTGGAATCTTTCTACAAGCGGCAGTCGGGCGTCTCGAGCTTCCTGCATCGCGCGGAGGAGTGGAAGGTGGATGGTGTGCGTCGATACAGCACGCCCATGAACACGGACTTCATGCTCAAAGCACAGGTACACGGACGATCCGAGCCTACTCAGTGACCCCTATGGTCTCCGTCTTCCGCATGCTGCAGCTTTCGACCGACATCTGTACTCTGCTCTCCACCCTCTGGTGACGCTGCCCCTAACCGTGTTTGAAGGTGTGTTGACTAACGCAGGAGCACATAGGGGACCGTGGGTTCCCCCTCGGCATCATTCTCTTCAGCGATGCGACGAACCTCTCCAACAACGGCAGGAAAACTGCCCATCCCGCGCTGCTGGCTCTCTCCAACACGCCCGAGTGGGCTCGGTGGGGCGAGGACGGCACCGAGATGCTCGGTAACTTCCCAACCATCCCTAGCAACTTGTCGCCTGAGGAGAAGTGCAGGGCATTCCAGGCCGGCCTTGATGTCCTGGCGGGCCCCATAATCGAAAAGTCCAAGCTTAGTGGGTGAGCCATCACTGCGTTGCGGTTCTTCCCTGGGTTGCCACTACACCCCACCCTTACCATCTCCTCTGCCGGTCTCCACACGCATCCGCATCCCGTCGCCATCGATCCGCACTCTCAGCCCACCACCCCCCGTCCCCTTCCTCTCCTCTCCCCCCCCCCCCCCCTTATCCTACTGGAACGTCCCTCAGTGGCGGGCTGTTGTTAGAGGATCACATGGGAAACCGCGCAATGGGGTTCCCGGTGCTGTACGCCTACGTCAGTGACCACCCCGAGTCCTCCAAGGTCTCGTGCACCATGCAGTGCTAGTCGTTCCGTCCATGCTCAATGTGTCTAGTGGAGCAGTACAACCTGAAGAAGATCCTCTCGACAACTCTGAATCGCACCGTGAAGGGCCAGAAGGCGGTGTACAGGCTTCTCAAACGCTCAGAGCGGGTGGAGACGCCGAGCGCCCTAGCTGCCCTCAAGTCGAAGTACTCGACGCACGCCGTGCCGGTAAGTGGTAGGGGACTGGTTCCGCCCCTTTTCGCGGGAGATGGGGGGTGTTGGTGATCGAAATTCTACGGAAATCGTAACGCCATTGAAACGTTCGCAAAGTGTGTGCGGAAATGTTTTGTAAACACTTCGCGAAGCGTTTTCATATTGTCGCATCAAAGGTCAATGTGTTGTCCCGCATGCTCGCCGCATATTTCCCGCAGCCCGATCGACGGGTCACTGTCTCTTGTCAATTCGCCGCCGCGTATTTCCCACAGCCCGGTGGACGGGTCGCTGTCTTTTAGTAGTCATTGCAGCTGGCTCGACGTTGCTCGTTCCACGGCATTCCATTTAAACCTTGTTCCATTCTCGGTTTCGAGTCCCTTGCGCGCGGGGTATGGCGTACCGCCGAGATGCACCACATGTTGATCTGCCAGTTGCATACTGTAACGGCAAACGCCCGCCATCACCGCCCATCGCGTACTCGCCGATTCGTGCGCCCGCGCTGCCCAGGCAAGTCCGCATACCCTTGCCTCGCTCTCCCACCTTCCCCCCCCGTCCTTGCTCTCAGCCGCCACATATCTTTTCCCAGACCCCAAGCCATGTCCATCGGACGTTGCTGTCCCATCCGTTCATGCACCCCCCCTTAACCCAGCACCGTCCTCTCATGTACCCCCCTTCTCCCCCCCCCTCCCTAAACCCACGGGCTATGCCAACCCGTCCCCACCCCTCCTCCCACCCTAAACTAACCCTAATCCCGACCCGCCACGTGTGCCCGTGTCATGGGTAATCCACAGTGCGCGTTGTGGGAGTGGGAGTTCTCCACGACGCTGTGGGGGAACATCTACCTTGTGCTCCCTCCCTGCATCATGCACATGATAGAGCAAGGGTGGTGGCTGCATGCCATGAAGTGCCTGGTCGCTAAGCTCACTCCAACAGAGCGCGGCATCCTGCTCAGGTGAGTTGCTTCTTCACACACTGTGTGTTGCCTTTTATCTTCTCCATATCATAGTGGTCCTTGTAGTCCGTGACGTCCTTCCACATGTCCCCTGCCTCTCTTGTCTTTCGCCCTCCACCCAAACTTTGCTTGTGCTCCCCCCTCCCCCCAGCCGATACTCTGCTATCAAGGCAGTGACGCCGTCCTTCCTTCTGCGTCTGCCCGGCGGGTGGATGTACTTTTCCACGACCGCCGGGTTCGCGGCGTCTGAGCACCGTGCAATGATGCAAGTGCTCCCCCTCATCCTCATCCTCGACAAGCGGGAGCCATAGCGGGAGGCGGTCGTGTGCATGGTGACGTGGTACAAGGAGCACATCCATGCGGAGTACCACACCGACGAGTCGCTAGTGAAGCTGACGAGCGACGGCAAGGAGTACGTTCACATTGCTTTCCTGCACCCACTCCTCACTCCCACCAACCTTGGTCCCCCCTTACATCCGTGGTATCCCAGGCCTCTGCCGTGCCTTTGTTGTGCACCCTAATGACTATCACACCTCCTCCAGCCCGCCCACCCCCCCCCAACTTCCCCCACCCCCAATCCCCCATGACCCATTCTCTGCCCGTCTGCACCTCATAGCATGGTCGACTCTCTAGACACGGCGTTCGACAACCAGAAGTCGGGGTGGGGGATTGTCAAGATCCATGACATCTGCCACCTCTCCGAGACGATCAAGGCATGTGGGCTCCCCCACGAGTACTCCAGCAACTCCTACGAGCACGCCCACAAGACCACTGTCAAGCGGCCGTCCCGGGGCTCGAACTGGAAGAATGTCGACCAGAGGATTGTGAAGAAGCACATTCAGCATGCGGTCGTGCGGCAACTGACGAGAGAGGTGGGAGGCGATGCCACCTATGAGACGGCAATGAAGCACGTATGCCCCCTTCTCCCGTACCCCCTGTTCCCCCCCTCCCCCCCCCCTTCCCTCCCTCCCCCCCCCCCCCCCTCGCCCCCACTCCTCCACCCCATCGTTGGGGCTATCGCCCTTGTATTCAGTAGGTGTTTCACATTCGTGCACACTCACATCTGCCTCTCTCCGTCCTTGAATTCACCCTCCCCCAATCCGATCTGGCCATCGGCAACTCTGTTCGCAACCTCCACAGCACGTATCCCCATTCCCAATCCTTGAGAGCACACTTTCCCACTCCGATTCACCAGCCCTCCTCCCCGAACTCCCCCTCCCCCAACCCCATCCGCCCTCCACCCCCTTGGGTTTCACCCACCCCCCCTGCTGTTACCCTTCCCTGGCATCTCCCTTCCCCACTCCCTGACAGCACACTCCCCCATCCCCATACTTTATCCCCCATCCTTGAAATCAGCCCTCCCCTCTCCCACCCGCCATCCTACTTCCATGCATTTATCCTACCCCTCTCTTGTCTGCCTTATCACCTCATTGGATTCCCCCTTCCCCACTCCCATCCGCCCCTTCCCCTCCGGATTGTCCCTAAACCCACCCCGACCCTCCCAAACGCCCTAACCACCCCATGTACCCGACACCGTCTCCCACAGGCGGCCTTCCTTGGCAAGAGGGTCATGACGAAGACCTGCATGCGCATGGTGGTGGGGGACAAGCTGGACACCGTTTTCATGTCCTACATACGTACTGCTGGTGTGGAGGCGATGCGAAAGATGGCAAACAAGATGGACCTCGCCAAGATCACGACGCGCACTGTCTAGGTAAGTGCTTACCATCCCAACTCCCCATCCGCCTCCCCAACGCTCCTGTGAACTCGCAACCCATACCGGTGGGAGGTGCTGGTGTTCATGATTCCATGAAGTGAGCCCTCTAAACCCGTCTAGTCCTAAACCATGCCGGTCTCGACCCTGACCGAAACCCTATCGCGTATTGCTTTATCTCATCCACCCCCCACCCCTCCCTCCCAACACCACCATCGCATGTGCATTACCCTCATTTCCGCTGAGCCCTTCACCGCATGTCCCCCCCATCCCCGCTCCCTAATCCCGCCTTGCTGTTCCGCCCGTCCATGCCACTCATACCCGTGTGCATGCAGGTGCACACGGCCATGGCCATCCCCCCCCACGACCGCATGGAGTGGACGGCCAAGGGACAGTTTGTGAAGGCGACCCCGCATGAGTGGCTCTTCTCCGACGTCTCTATCAAGCCCGCAGATGGAGTCGGGCCACCGTGGTACGGCCGGGCCCTCGTGCTGTTCCACTACCTTGATGATGCAGGTGTGGAGGGTCGTGCCGCCTACATTCAGTACTACACCGAGCACCCGCGGCCATGCCCGGACACCGGGTGCAAGCGCCTGAGCCCAACGACGGGCATCGACAACTACGCTGTCATTGACATGGATTGCATCCTAGGCCTTGCCCATGTAGTCCCAAGCTGTACAGAGCCTGAGTACCGGCTTGTTAACCGTTTTCTCTTCTGACTTGGCCTGCACGTGTCCCCTGCCACCCTGACTTTATAAATTACTTTGCATGGTTACGCTTTGACCATAGTATGTGCTAATAATCACACCTTCGATTATTATGCACGAGCATGCTAGTGGACGTGCCATGAATTGCTGCTGCACTGTGAATGACAGACCATGCAATGCAAAAACCCTTTAACCATTTGTATACAATAACCCTGCTGAAAATTAACACTTCTATGAGCCGTTAAGTTACACAAGTACAGCAATGCAGTAAGGTGTAACCTTTACAGAACAATGCATCCACAAAGCATCTCAACCGCGCAACACTCGCAAACCGTTTACGTCAGACGAAACGATGAACAAATACTTGGCGAACACCTTGCGGATGATCTCCAATTTTGTGCTTCGCCCAAAATGGCGTAAACGTTTTGCGAACGTGGCACTTTTTGCGATGAGGGCAGAGGCGTTATACTGGTTTCAGGGCCTAGGGTCCGAATCTGGTTACATTTTCCGCCCTCAACGAGAATTTGAATCCTCCCCTCCCCCTCTTCCCTCGCCACCCCATCTGCTTCCTGCTCCCATCCAGTTCCGTCCTTCCACCACCCTTCGTCACTATTCCTGCGTCGCGTCCCGTTTCTTTGCTATGGTCTGCACACTTTTCAGGGACAATGTCTGCACACTGTTCTAGCAGGTTTTATTTCGCACACGCAAACGTAGGTTCTCCTATTTACTGTTCTCCATGGGGTCTGGGCCTTTATGTCGCACATGTATTTTATGATCATCACAGATATCTTCCGTACAATCAGCTTACTGGGTCAATCCCCGCTGAAATCGACAATCTTGCGAATCTGACATACCTGTACGGCCGCTACATTCTTCTGCTCTCCCATCACTGTCCCTCCTTCACCCTTACTAGTTGTACTTCCTTAGGCGCCAGTCTTCTCCACACCTCCGTCCCACTTTTGTTCCCGTTTCCCCCCTCTCTTCCCCCTGCCCCCCTCTTTCCTCCTTTGCATTCTCCCCCATTGTAAGTGTGGACGACACCTCTCAGAGCAGGCAATGAAGACCTCTCTCCTCGCCTCTACTACTCCTCCTGACCATCCCCTGCTACTGTCTGCTACTCTCTGCTACTATTTGCTACTCTCTGCTACTCTCTGCTACTCTCTGCCACTCTTTGCTACTCTCTGCTCTCTGCTGCTCTCTGCTACTCTCTGCTACTCTCTGCCACTCTCCGCCACTCTCCGCCACTCTCTGCCACTCTCTGCCACTCTCTGCCACTCTCTGCCACTCTTTGCTATTCTCTGCTACTCTTTGCTACTCTCTGCCACTCTCTGCCACTCTCTGCCAGTCTCTGCCACTCTCTGCTACTCTCTGCTACTCTTTGCTACTCTCTGCCACTCTTTGCCACTCTCTGCTACTCTCTGCTACTCTTTGCTACTCTTTGCTACTCTCTGCTTCTCTCTGCTACTCTCTGCCACTCTCTGCCACTCTCTGCTACTCTCTGCTACTCTCTGCCACTCTTTGCTATTCTCTGCTACTCTCTGCTACACTCTGCCACTCTCTACCACTCTCTGCCTCTCTCTGCTACCCTCTGCTACTCTCTGCCACTCTCTGCCACTCCTTGCCACTGTCTGCTACTCTCTGCTACTCTCTGCTAATCTCTGCTACTCTCTACTACTCTCTGCTACTCTGCTACTCTCTGCCACTCTCTGCTACTCTCTTCTACTCTCTGCTACTCTCTGCCACTCTCTGCCACTCTCTGCCACTCCCTGCCACTCTCTGCTACTCTCTGCTACTCTCTGCTACTCCCTGCCACTCTTTGCTACTCTCTGCTACCCTCTGCAACTCTCTGCTACTCGCTGCTACCCTCTGCTACTCTCTGCTACTCTCTGCCACTTTATGCCACTCTCTGCCACTCTCTGCCACTCCCTGCCACTCTCTGCTACTCTCTGCTACTCCCTGCCACTCTCTGCTACTCTCTGCTACTCTCTGCTACTCTCTGCCACTCTCTGCTACTCTCTGCTACTCCCTGCCACTCTCTCCTACTCTCTGCTACTCTCTGCTACTCTATGCCACTCTCTGCTACTCTCTGCTACTCGCGGCTACTGCAGACATGTCCATTTTTCCGTCCTCGTGCTTCTGCAGCCACATACTGAATTTCGCCTACCGGAGTTGCTGCTCCAGCTTATTTTTCCGTTTCCATGCAAACTCAAACTCTCTGGACTTATCTGCCTGATTATTGTTCGCCATCACAGAATTTTTGAAGGCAACCTTCTCACTGGCTCAATCCCCGTTGAAATCGGCAATCCCACAAACTTGGCATACATGTGAGGCTTTACTTGACTTCCCACATGCAATTGCAATTTGCGTTGGAGACATGGTGAAGATAAGTTGCCTCGGGATGGGACCTAGCGAGAGGGGCTTGAGCGCCCCCAGGAGTGCACCCAGGAGTGCACCCGGGAGTGCACCCGGGAGTGCACCCAGGAGTGCACCCAGGAGTGCACCCGGGAGTGCACCCGGGAGTGCACCCGGGAGTGCACCCGGGAGTGCACCCGGGAGTGCACCCGGGAGTGCATCCAGGAGTGCACCCAGGAGTGCACCCAGGAGCGCAGCCAGCAGGATGTTGACATGGTCAAGGGGAGAACGAAATGCTAAGCATGCTGGTTCCACCTGACGTGTAACATGTTCAGTAGCTGCAGAAATCGGGTTGCCGAAAGGAACAGCGAGTATTACCGGATCTTCCATGGCCCATCCTGAGGCACCAGAAGGGGGAGAAGGGCAGGGCATTGGCCATTAGCAGGAGAGAGGGCTGTTTCGTTTTTTTTTTTTTTTTTTTTTTTTTTTTTTTTTTATGCAACTAATGTGACATTCTTTGACAGCAAACCCCAAAATAATTTTTTATTCATCCTATATTCCATTGGGTCTTTGCCTGGGCTCTCGCCAGGAGCATGGGCGGCAACCAGCTCTCTGGATCCATCCCTGACTCCATCGGCTCCCTTAAAAACCTAGAAAATATGTATACCTAAGTTGTCTCAAATGCATCCTAAGTTGGCTTTCCTCGCCAATTTTGTTCTCTATTGCACGCACAACAATATGGATTCATCCATCCATCCCTACCTAGGTAGCATGTCCTCCTCCCATTGACCTCGAGCTCCTCTTTGCCTTTCAAACCTCACTCTTCCTTTTCGTCATCCTCTATCAGCAGTCATATCACCACTTGCCCGGCCCACACGCACGCCCACCCCTCCCTTCCTTGCATTTGAAGCCTCTAGCCGTTCTTGAGACCACGATATGCAGAAGAAACAAATTTGCACACTGATTTGCACAGCTAGACTCACGTACCATGCACACTGACATCCCTGCTTCTACCACCACTCACTTCCCATCGCTCTTCCTCCCTCCCAACCCCTCACCTTGCATTGTCCTTTCCTAAAATCTTCATTATACCCTCTCCCCCAATGCTCCAGGCTTTTAGCCCGCAATCGCTTGGCAGGGCCCATCCCCCCATCCATCAGCAACTTGAAGAAAAGTTGCATACTGTTAGTGCTGATGTAGCCTGTACCATTGTTCATCCTCTCAACCATCTTTGCAACTTCTCTTGAGAAGACTCTTGTGGCTTGCCTGACTGTGATTCACTCCACTCCTCTTTGCCAATATGGCCTGCATAGTAGCTTGATAAGGTGTTTGGCAACTACTATGATTCTCTATAACCTCAATCCCCTCCCAGCGCTGTTGAGACACGATGCAGCTGCTCCTATCTATTGCTTGTTTCCACGTGAACTGCCTATTGAGGATTTTTCCTGTTTTTTTCGGCCACATGCTGGATTGATGCTCACAGGAGCCTTGAGAACAATCAGCTGACTGGGTCAATCCCCTCTGCAATCATCAACCTCACAAATCTTACATACCTGTACGACCATTACATTCGTTTGCTCTCCCATCCCACTCATCTCTGTCCCTCTTCACCCTATCTGGCTCTACTCCCCTAAATGCCAGTCTCTTCCGCACCTCTCATTTCAGACTCAAGCCTTCCTTTCGGATTGCTGTTGGTCCCGTCCTCGTTCCCCCCTCCTTGCGTCTTCCCTCCTCCGTGCAGTCTGCATTCTCCCCCATTTTATGTTTTGATAAATCCTTCTTCGAGCAGGCAATAAATTCCTCTTTCCCAGCCATCGTGCTTCTGTGGCTATTCTAGGAATTTGTACAGTTCATGCGTACGTACTGGTGTAGGTGCTCCAATCTACTCGAGCTCTCTGCCTTCATATGTAGCATGGACTATTCCCGTTTATCGTCGCAGAAATCTTGAAAAAAATCAGCTCACTAGCTCAATTCCCGCTGAAATCGGCAATCTTACAAAACTGGCATGCCTGTGAGGCCTCGACTTGGTTATGGTCTCCTTTCTCTGCCTCTCCCTCAACCCTTTATCCCTCTTCTGGTGTTTTTTCCAACCCTTGCTCACAGCTGAGTCCTCTTCCTTTTAATCCTCTCGTTTGAAGTCCAGTCACCACCACCCTCTCCCGTCCATAATCTTTAGTATGCTGGCCATTTGCCAAGCCTTCCAAAAACGAGTTCAAGTCCTGTCCTTCGCCGCTCCCTTGTGGCTCTCTTATCGCCCCCTGTAATCGTTTTGCGAAACCAGTTCACTGGCTCTGATAAACTACTTGCCCCTTGAAAAAAATAGATTTTTCTGTCTAAATTATTTTCAACCGTGTCTGCACCCGTAATGACTTTTGGATCCACCATCCTGGATTCTCAGGGTTTCCTTGGTGCATTCCCCACCCACCTTGTGAACAGATCTCTCACCTCAAATCAGCTCACTGGGCCTGTTTCTTTCCTTTCCTCCCTCACAGCAATACATGAAGTGTAATGCCCTTTCCTTTATTTTCTTGTTGCGTCTCTGTTGTGTTGTGAAAATCCCATTTTTTCCCATTACTGGGGTAACTGGGGGCCTTTGTTGCCATAAACGCGTTTAGCATTTTATACGATAGCGTGTATACGCTAAACGCGAGGAAGTGGGGGCTTGTAAACGCTTGGTAAACACTAGTCTGCGCAGGCTAACGTTTTGCCCAGGCAGGAGTAAAAAAAATCGGGGGGGATGGGGAAAGCAAGGGGGTTCTGGCAGCATACCTTTTCACTCCAAAAAATTCCAACTTATAAAGATTAAGCATGCCCAAGTAAATGTCAACCACGTTCTTAAGTCCATTCTGCCCACAACCGCTCCTATGCGCAACCTAGACATGGGCAAAATGCGATTGCGATTTAAATTGCATCGCATTGGGGGGCGATTTAATAAAATGCGATGCGGTTTAAAATCGCATCGCGTGATTTAATTTCTGGAAAAAGATATATCGCACATCGCATTTTGCGCGCGATGAATATTAAAACCGCATGCAGTATTAAATCAAATCGCGCGATGCGATTTTAAATCGCATCGCGTTTTAAAACGGAATAAAAAAACGCCCAAAAAAACCAGAAAAAAACCATGGCTGCCGGGAAATTGAATCACGGGCAGTCGTAAGCTAGAGTGCAAATAGCTAGTGTGGTTTCGTAGTGGGTTTCAGATCAGAGTGGGTTTCAGTGCAACATCGCGCGCGATTTTTAAAAAATCGCATATCGCATTTAAATCGCGTTTTTTCAGCGCGATTAAAATGCGAGTTAAATTAAATCGCGCGATATTAATTCATCGCATCGCGCGGTGATTGAAAAAAAAATGCGATTAAATGCGATGCGATGCGATTTTTTTTGCCCATGTCTAGCGCAACCCCGTCTACTCACTCCCCGCCCCTTCCCCATCCCTGCCGCGTGTCCTCCATGCTACTTAGCCCACTCCACCTCCTCCACTTACTTAGTATCAAGCTCGTACATATTAGTGGCTGCGGACGCTGTAGGATTAGCGTCCGCGTTTTTCTCTGGGGTCGACATGAGCGTGGTTTCTTAAGTTCGAGATTATTAGCGGGTAAGCTAAGACGTTCGACCGCTTTAAGACGGGCCTCCGGGTCGCGAGGCCCGTTATTGAATTGAAAGGCAACACGTCGGCGGGCAGCGTGACTCGACGAGGTGGGGTCAAGATTTCCGACCCAAATGTCTGGATTTTATACCCCGCAAGCCATTCCGCCCTACTCTAAGTTACTCCTTAGCCCACCCCACCCCTCTCCGACGCATGTCCCACGTACCCGCAAGCTTCTTTTGTGGAGCGTTTTTAGAACAAGTTACCTTGTCTAAAAACGCTAGACTATGCCCGATACAGTTCAGGTTAGTAAATGCAAGCCCATTATCCTCTGATTTCGGCCCACCTTCTCCCATTTCAGCAACATTCGTTCAGAGTATAGGCCAGTCGTTTGTGGCTCCGCCCTTGTGCTTTCTCAGGCATCATCTGCCTTGTGGGTCCCCTACGTGTTTGTACAGACGTCTTAACATCAACCAGCTCAGTGGCTCTATTGCTTCGATTTCCTCGCTCCCAGCATTGCATTATCTGTAATGCCTTCTCCTTGAAAAAATGGTTCACGTGTGCCTTGTTGTTCGGCTACACATGTGTACGGAAAATTCTTATGTAATACAATAGCCAGTAAGAGAAAGCGCCCAAAAACACTCTTGAATGGTTGCGACACCGTTTCCTTGTGACTCCACTCTTCTGCCTTCTCAGGCGCCCTCTGTCCTGTGCGTCCCCTACCACTCGTGCTTTCCACAGATATCTGGACAGCAACAAGCTCACGGGCTCTATTCCTTCTCTCACAGCATTATCAAAACTGAGAAACCTCTTTGTTCCGTTTTCAGTAGCGCAATTCGTGATTCTTTAATCAGTATACGATAATTTAACTGCCAACCACAAAAAATGATGGTTACCCTTCGAAGCAGAGCAGCACTAGTCTACAATGTAGATTGTGGTGAGTGAGATAGAGTGGACACATGCCAATTTTGAGACATCATAACCTTCTCGTAGCAACGCCACAAAAGCAGATGCAAAGGAGACACAAAGCATATCCACAGATGGCAAAAGCCAATGAGGAAAAGAACAAGCGAATGGGGAAACACAAATTAAAAGAGTGGCATGTATCCCTCATCGTATCCCTTGTCTCGTCTCGTTTTGTCCTCTCGTTCTATCACCTTGCTCTCTTTTCCGCTCCCCATTCCTCCTCTCTGCTTTGTTTCCCCAATTTTCTTTGTGCATTCTAAATTCCATTGGGTCATCGCCTGGGCACCCGCCAGGAACTTGGCAGGAAACCAGCTCTCTGGATCCATCCCTGACTCCATCGGCTCCCTTACAGACATAGAATTGCTGTACGCCTGCGTTGGTTCTGTTCCATGCCAAGGTGTCTCTCTTTATAGTGTGTTCTTGACTATGTACGTTGTGCCTTCCATCTCTAGCGTGAAATCCTTTCATTGACCGCAGGCTTGTCTTTGCATTGTGAACCTCCTCTTTGTTCGTGCTAGCCTCCTACCAGCAGCAGCTCACCAGGCCAATCCGCCCCTTTCTTCTCACTTGTGTATGCAGAAGTAGGTAAGGCGCTCCGCAGATCTGCACATCCATACTCGTACACCATGCACTAACATCCCTGTCACTCCCACTTTTGCGGGGTGTTTTTGAGAATTCTCCCCTGACTGACTCTCCCACTTTCCATCTCGTGCCTTCTCTCTTCCTCCCAACCCCTCGCCCTCCGCTGCCCTTTCCTCAACTCATGCACTTTCTCCAGAATTTTAAGTGTCAATCGCTTGACAGGGCCCATCCCTTCATCCATGAGCAAATTGAGAAAACTCTATATGGTGTTAGTGCTGCTATCACTTATCCTCATCCTGACCTCATCTCATCCTCACTTCTCATTATCTGCATCTTTCCTATCTGTGTTGCCCACCTGTATCCACATGCCCGTTCACCTGGAAGAAAGGCCTCTAAAAGCAAGCTTGGTTTCGGCGTCTGTAATTCTCCTAGCGTTCTTGAGACCAACCAAACTCCCAATTGTACACTCGCTCACACCAGACCCATTTCAATCATGCACAGTCTTGGATTCTTGTTTAAAGTAGTATGTTTCACTTGTAACCCTCACCATATCCTTTTTTTTGCAGATTCATATGCTGTAACGAGCTGGAGGGCGACATTCCCGAAAGCTTCTTCACGCTTGATGGGCTCTTGGAGCTGTAGGACGCAAAAAACTCACTCCTTCAGCATCGTTTGCATCGCCTCCTCCATTCAGCCTTCGACTTCAAGCAGTGGCTCGTTATTGTTTCGTCTTCAAATTTGATGAAGTTGTTTTGCATGCGCCAGCTGCTGAGTATGGTGTGCACTGAGTGTGTACGCCTCCGGTTGCTGCAGGTTCCTGGACATGAACAAGCTCACTGGCCTATCTCATCGATTGGCAAACTTACATGGCTTCACAAACTGTGAGTTGTATCCTCTCATGGTTTCCTGACTGTCTATTTTGTTTTGGTTGTTTTGAGTGACCACTTGCATTGCATCGCACCACAGGCCCAATCCCCCTGGGTTCTCCTCCCACCTCTCTCTACCCCTATCTCTTAGAATGTGGTTCTCTCCTGCTGCCATTTCCACTAAATCCTCATCCATTCTCATATTTGCAAACCTTCTCGACTATGATGATCTTGCATTGGATTATTAGCCACCTTCAAGAACAGCACTCCCTCCCTCAAGGCAAACGGCCCAAAAGCCAAACCACAACCTTGAATTTGAAGGGGTCTCTACTCAACTAGGGTTCTTTGTGTTCATAGTGCTTGTTTCCCGTGCTCAAGTCTCCAAGAACAGCAATGAGGTGATTGTTAGCACAATCGTCGGTGCACCAAAACTGTCAGTTAGTTTATCCACAAATCTTCCGTTGGGGAGTTTGTTTAGTATCGCGTGTGTTGCGAAAGATGTGCAAGTGTGCATTAGGGGGGGAAAGGGTTTTTTGGGGGGGGGAATACATACATACGGACCAGTTTGAAACTTGGCACATTACCCAGGTAACAACTCCTGACCACGGGCAATAAAAAAAAACCCATAGGGGCATGGCAATGCAATCCGCCCCTAAGGGTTTTAGTTTTTTCCTGCCTGCGGTCAGGACCCAGTTTCCAGTTTAAAACTCGCCCCCGGGACTTCCAAACTGGCCCGAATGCACTGAGCAGAAGGGTGCAAGGCGAGAAATGTTTCCAGGGTACTGTGCGATAGTGATAGTCCAATGACACCAAGTATCTCCACCTATTTGAGCCTTCGAGCAGTGTGTTCATGCCATGCCATGGGAGGCGATGCGAGGTGCTAGAAAATCTGTTTGCACTGCACATCGCAATTTCCTTGCTTCCAAAAGCCTTGTTGATATGGCTTAGGTCAGCCACAACTAGGCATGAGCTTGAGGGTCAAACTTGACTCTGTTCATGCGAGCCTCGAGTCGACCAAGTCTCGAGTCGAGACTTGGCTCGACTCAATTCGAGTCGGGCATCCTGACGCCCGACTCGCCGACTCAATTTTGAAGGGCGAGTCGGGACTAACTCGGGTCGAGTCAGGCTAGACTCATGATGCGCTGATCACTGGCCGAAGTGCTCCGATCCACGCAATGCCACATCCGTGTGGGTCGGCGGTCGAAACACTCCGATCCGAGGAGATCGGGTGGCAAAGCGCCAGATCTGCCAGATTGGGGGTCAAAATGCTTCGATCTGCGCGGATTCCTGTGGGTTTTCCGCACGAGTTGAATTTTCGACTTGGTCGTGTCAATTGTGGCTCGACTCAAGTTGTAAGGACGATCGAGCTGAGCGATACTCAACCAACTCGACTTGAGTAGAATGAGAGGGTGAAAAAGGACGAGTCGAACCGACGGACTCGCCTGCTCGCACCTAGCCACAACAACCACGTAGTGCAAAAGTTGAACGAAGACTTTTCTACGTGAGGTGTGGTGAGCGGCGAATTCAAGTGACTGAATCAAATCAAGGAAATGCTGGATAAATATACGCCTCTTGATGACGACGACAACCCCCCTGATGAACGGGAAGCCCTGCTGGCCTGGAGTGACTAGCAAAGTAAGCTATTTCAGGCCAAATCTCCCAGATTCCCAGCATGGGGCCTATAGTTTATGACCTTGCTAGGCCTCTTTATTTCTCCTATGTTCCCAATTCCTCCTCTCTGCTATGAATCCCTCTTTTTTCCTGTTTACCCTTCTACTTGTTCTATTTCATTGTTTACCCTTCTACTTGTTCTATTTCATTGTTCATCCTCCCCTACTCTCGCCTTCTGTAACTTCTAGCTGTTTCTTCTCCTCCTGTATCGAAGTCACTCCTCTTTTCTCTTCGTTCTTTTCCTTTGTTTCTCTTTTCTCTCTGCATCTTCTTTCATCTCCTCACCTCTCATTTCATCCTTGCTCCTTCCATGCTCCCCTTTTTTTGTCCCATTCTTGGCTCTGTCTTCTCTCCTCCCCTCTTGTGCACACTCCTCCTTAGAGCAGGAAAAGGAGAACTCCCTCCCGTCTCACTTCTCCTACCTCATCCCTGTACAAATTCTGGTCAAAGATGTCAAATACGCTGCCATTGTGATTTAGTATTCTTTCATTTCACCAACCATCGTAGGGCTCCTGTGTATGTTTCACTTCCATGTGAGCTGAATGAATACTCTGCCTTTTTATATCGCATGCCTGTTTTCTCTTTTTATCACAGAGATCTCGGATTGAATCAGTTCACTGGTTCAATTCCTGATTCAATCGGCAAACTCAAAGAGCTGACACGACTGTACGGCATTGACCTTTTTCTTGTCCTCCATCTCTGTCCCTCCAATTGCTGCTTCTTTGATGTCACATTCTATATTCGCTCCATTTTGTCTCCTTTCTTGTCCTTTTCTTGTCCTTTTCTTGTGTCTCCCCTTTCTCCTCCCTCCCCCCCACTTCCCTCCCCTCTACCATGCAACCTTCGCTGCTCCCACCTTGGAGCATGGGAGCAATACCTCTCTCCTAGCAAATCGCAATAACAATTCCATATGCTCCCATCGTCCTTCGATAACCTTGTTGCCTCTCGAGGTAGATGCTCCTATTTATGCAAACTTGAGTTGAATGAACCCCCTGCCCGCATCTTTTACATGCCCGAATTCTGTTCATCATCACATCACAGAGTTCTCCAAGGAAATCAACTCAATGGCTCAATCCCCGCTGCAATTGGCAACCTTACAAACCTGGCAGAACTGTGAGAATTCGACTTTGCCATACTATCCTTTCTCTGCCTCTCCCTTCCCCTTTTCTCCTTTTTTATGCTAGGCAATCATGTCCCCTTCTCACACTGTCTCCTTCTCACACTGTCTCCTTCTCACACTGTCTCCTTCTCACACTGTCTCCTTCTCATACTGTCTCCTTCTCACACTGTCTCCTTCTCACACTGTCTCCTTCTCACACTGTCTCCTTCTCACACTGTCTCCTTCTCACACTGTCTCCTTCTCACACTGTCTCCTTGTCACACTATCTCCTTCTCACACTATCTCCTTCTCACACTGTCTCCTTCTCACACTGTCTCCTTCTCACACTGTCTCCTTCTCACATTGTCTCCTTCTCATACTGTCTCCTTCTCACACTGTCTCCTTCTCACACTGTCTCCTTCTCACACTGTCTCCTTCTCACAGTACCCTTTTTCCTTGTGGACCTCGCATCTGAAGCCCACTTCCCACCACCCTCCCCTTTGCTGTATGTTCTGTGTTTTGTGCTAATATAGATACGCTAGATTGCACGTTTCTGGAGTAATCCCAATGTAATTTGTAAGACAATTGAGACAGCTGAGTTATGCCAAGATGTAGTGTCTGTGGACATTCACATTTTCACATATGCTAACCCCTCTTCTCCGGTGGATAGGGAGTGCATTGCAAAGCTGGCATCTAGAGCCAAGAATTATTCCCAGCTTTGCGCAGATTCTCAACGAATGCTGTCGAGGCAAGAGAAGAGTTCTTTGTGAAGATAGTACGGTGGGAGTATCCACTACCTAACGCGCAGACGATCCAGTGGCAAGGTTCAGTGGGTTTATCTTGGGGATGCAACGAGGACTTGGAAACCAAGAGAGTTTCTGCAGACGTTCATGGACCTGGGATGAGAAAATGGGCTCGAATCGATAAGCAATCTTCCTCTTTTCTTCTATATATCTTGGTCGCTCTAGAAGAGGCTAACCCAGTCAATCAGTCACATTGGTGTGGCTAGCTGATTTATTTTTCAGATTTTGACCAGAATTTTTGGGATCGAAAATTTCCATCGAATTATTTTATAATTTGTGTAAATTGGATATTGTTATGACTGGAACGCCAAACTAATTTTTTTTCAGGCTAATGGCTGATGGCAAGACCGCAGTGATCTGCCAATCATGGCTGACTGCCCTGATTGGCAGATGATTGCCCTGTATCATGACCGCAGTGATCTGCGCAAAATGCAGTCATGATACAGGGCAAACGACAGGTTACCCATCAGAACAATGCATGTCATGTTTGGGGAACATATGGCAGGTACTTTTTGTTTTACACGTCTCATCATAATCTTGCCGATTGTTTCCTAAATCAACCGAGAAAATCCTGTGAACCAGATTATTTTCTTGGTGGGAAACCCTATCCTCCCAGTGTATGAGAATATCACAGTAGATGGGTGGGAAGAACGGTGTAGCTGAGTTATCAAGAACAAAATTCCAAGAACGGGCGACAGACCCTTTCACCCTTTTTGGTATGTTGGTTGTCTGCACTTTCCCACCGCTCTCCTCTTTCTCTAGCTACTTGTCTTGTTGTTAGATTTCTGATTCCTCCCAGTTGTCACTCGGTCTAGACTTGCCAGAACAGCTCCTAGGTGTTCTGTTTCAACCTTTTGGTCTCTCCCTTTTTTTATCCCTTGTGCTAGAATGCATTGGCGTGTATGTTGCCATGCCATGTATGTCCACCTAGTAGCACCCTGTGGATCACATGCCAAGGACGTCCATCCTGTGTGGACGTCCCTGTGATGGCGGCTATGTTGGAAAATTCGCGTATCGCGTATTGTACGCCAGCGTATATTCGCGAGCGTATATACGCGATACGCTTGGGAAGGGGGTATGCGATACGCAAGAAATACAGAGGGCCGGGCAGGGGATTTTTTTCGCCTGCAGGGAAAAAAACAGTCGCGCTAGGAGAAGTTGTGGGGAGGTCGACACGACATGCTAGTTAGAAACTCTGGCATGAGAGCTAAGCGACGGAATTACGATTGAGAGTTACGACATGGAATTAGGTTTGGAGCTGCTCCTCTGCTGTACGATCTCCTCTGGTGAACACCAGTCGTGGAGAAGAAAGGTTGTGTTAGGTAGATGTGAGATTGAATGCGGTTGGGGGGGATTTTTGGTTTGGATTCCACACCTGATTAGGTTGGTTTAGGGAGGTGATGTGAGGTTGAGTGCGATGGGGAAGGTTTTTTGGGTTTGGAGAGCATCAAATCAAACTCAATGTCAAACAGGGGAAGCGTGGGAAACATCGCCAGCTCGCAATTTGTCGCAAAAATGTTTCCCAGTTTCTTCCGTTGGCAGTTTGCGCATCGCATATCGCATATCGCGTATCGCATATCGCATATCGCATATCTACGAAAGCGTATATACGCGACACGCTGACCCCCCCAAGCGTATTTTCCAACTTAGGCCCTAGGTTATAAAGTTACAACATGGCTTACGTCTTTCTTGTCCTTGTTAACTTCTAGGTTAGGGTTGAGCATACTACCCGCCCGGGTCGGGTACCCGGTACCCGGATCCGCTTTTAGGGCGGGTCGGGTATCGGAAATCCTGAATATTACTCGGCGGGTCGGGTCCGGGTTACCCGGGCGGGTATTCAATACCCGGTACCCGAAATGCTACCCGACGCGTCGGGTAGCGGGTACCCGACCCGAAATCGGGTAGCGGTCTACCTGACGGAACCAGCGAGACATTAGTCGCGCTGGTAGAGAAATTTCATCAAGTTTCTAGGTTACGTGAGCTGCTAGGTCACTTAGAGCATTGTAGATTGGCAGGGGTTGGGTTTCGTAGTTACAGATGCATTCAGAGTGGTTGAATTGGGGGGAATTGGTTGGAAGTCAAACCAATTGAATTTCCCCAATCGAATTTCCAACCCAATCTGAATCCAGCCAACCACACAGCACCACATTGGTTGGAGTTCCAACCAATCGACTCTGGGGGTCAAAGAATCAAACCCCCAAAAACCGCACACAACCCCATCCAACTAGAAAACCCAACCAACTCCCCACTCAGGCCCCACTCAAGACCCACTCACCACACCAGAATTGTTAAAGATTTGGCGCACCTCATACTCCCTCCCGCAACTCACGTTTTTTTAAGCACTATCTAGGTCGTAGGCTTAGTTGCCCAACAGGGTAGAAAAACGCGGGTAATACTACCCGCTTTTCAAGGAAACCGGGTCGGGTATACCCGGACCCGCCAGGTGGGTATTAAATTACCCGCCCCCAATTCCCGGGTCCGGGTATTGGTCCTGGGCATGTTACCCGACCCGTACCCGACCCGAAAATACCCGACCCGAAGTCGGGTATAGCAAAACCGGGTCGGGTCGGGTAAATACCCGGTTTTGCTCATGCCTATTCTAGGTGTGAACAACGGCTGGTCGCGGGCAGGGCTGGCCCGCACCCCGGCCCCAGGCCCATAGGTAGAGGACGGGCTGGGGTAAGCCGTCTTCAGGCCTGGATGGGCCTAGTGGCACTCGGGCCCTTGGCGTTACGACCGCCGATTCATGCAGATCCCGCGCTGTGCCCGCTCAGTTAGACATGGTCAAAATGCGATGCGATGCGATATCGCATCGCATTTTGACTTATCGCGCATTATATCGCAGCGATGCGATATCGCATCGCCGCGATATTTTAAAAAAAAAAAAAAAAAAAATCGCATATCGCGTTTTAGGTGCGATATTTGTAAATATCGCGCTGTAGAGTGCGATATATCGCGCGATGCGATAAAATATCGCATCGCCAGGGCTAAATTTCAGGGTTAAATAAAATACAGCAGCAATTTGGATAGTTAGATAACTGGGAACTGCCGAAGGGTTTCAAACAGGGGCACAACACACCATTACAACGTCGCTCCTAATAAAGAAACAGCAAAAAAAAAATTGGCGAGCTCCAAATATCGCGGACGATTTTTAATATCGCAAATCACATTTTATCGCGCCCAAAGAAGTGCGATATAAACGCAATAGCACAAAAATCGCGCGATATAATCGCATCGCATCGCCGCGATATTTGTAAAATAAAAATAAAAATCGCAATCGCAAAATGCGATATAATGCGATGCGATGCGATATGACCATGTCTATGCTCAGTTCACGTGGATCGATGCATATATTCAACCTTAAGGTTAAATAAAAGACCCGCACGACTCGCGGGTCACGCAGCACGTCGACTTGTCACGCTGCACGTCGACGGGCCACGCTGCACGTCGACGGGCCTTTCGGCCCACTTGGGCCTAGGCCCGCCACCTTGGGCCACACCAGGGCCCACTTGGGCTCAGGCCAGGCCGGCCGGACTGTGGCACGTCCCATCCCTTGCTTATAGACATGAGCAACGAGGCGAGGAATTCCTCGCCTCGGAATTCCTCGCCTCGGAATTCGGCTATTCGAGGATTCAAACTCGGCGAAATTCCTCGCCGAGGATTCCTCGCCTCGCCTCGCCGAGGAAACGAGGATTCGGGTTTCCTCGGGTGCGGAATGTCGAGGAATTTCATTCCTCGCGAGGAATTTTTGCCTCGCGAGGAAAAATTCCTCGTGTCATTTTTTTCCAACGCACCTCGGAGCACGTTGGTACAAACACAAAAAATGGGGGGTCTGCCGGGGTTTGGTCATGCACAAATTAGAAAGCATGGGGTGTGCATGGCATAAACTGCCCTACTAGACTAGCCATATGGTTAACATTAGTGCTGCCCGGGGGTGGGGGGCGACTTTGGTAGCAAAGGTGTACAAAAACAGTCGTTCCTCTAGGTGTTTTGTACATTTCTGCCTAATTCCCAACAAAATTGCCAAAACGAGGCGAGGATTCCTTGCCTTGGGGCGAGGAATTTTCCCTCGGGGCGAAGAAAAAAATCCTCGCCCCCTAAACCCGAGGGACGAGGATTTTTTTTCCCCAAAATTCCTCGGCGAGGAATCCTCGCCTCGCCTCGTTTGGGGGGCGATGGTTGGAATTCCTCGGCGAGGAATCCTCGCATCGCCTCGTGCTCATGTCTACTTGCTTATGCCTATTTGCATTTCATTGGTGAGTGTTTGGAGGAGTGATTCTTCTACTTGCTCTTTGCACATCACCCTGGGTCACATCCCGGCATCTTCTAGGCGCATTTCTGGCAACCAGCTCTCTGGATCCATCCCTGGCACCATTGGCGCCCTCACCAACCTAGAATTGTTGTACGCACACGAGGGTTGGGTTGGGCTTCATGCCAATATAATTGTCTTCTCCAATGTGTTGTATACAGATGGATGGAGGGTGATGGCTCCATCCATCTTTAGCATGACCCCCTCTTTTTGGCCACGATACGACCTCCCCTTTGACTTGTGGGCTTCCTCTATTCTTTTCGCTTGCCTTCTATCAGCAGTCAGCTCACCTAGCCAATCCCAATCCCAATCCCAATCCCAATCCCAATCCCAATCCCAATCCCAATCCCAATCCCAATCCCAATCCCAATCCCAATCCCAATCCCAATCCCAATCACAATCCCAATCCCAACCACCCTTCTATTTCTCCAAAGGATCTAGCCAGTTCTTCTCACCTGCATATGCAGAAGAAGTAATGATTTTTCACAGTTCAATCAAGCACCATGAACCGACATCCCTGTCTCTCCCAGTTCCCATCACTTTTCCATCCGCTTCCTTCCAACTCCTCACCTGTCCTATTCTCAATTGTTTTTTAAGCCCTCTCCCATCTGCTCCAGGTTTAGTGGTGAGAATCAATTGACACTCATCCCTCCATCCATCAGCAACTTGAGGAAACTAAAGACACTGTCAGTACTGTTATGGCAATTGTTTATCCTCAACCGGCCTGACCTCATCCTCAGTTTCCATGATGTGACACGTGCCTGAATGGGATGCTCACGTTCGATAGAGCTTAGAGCTGAATGGGATGCTCACGTTCGATAGAGCTTAGAGCTGAATGGGATGCTCACGTTCGATAGAGCTTAGAGCTGAATGGGATGCTCACGTCCGATAGAGCTTAGAGCTGAATGGGATGCTCACGTTTGTGCACATACCCATTCACCTGTCTTGCCTCTCCACGTATGTGGGTGGGTTTTGTAGTCAACCTTGATAGTGCGTCTGGCTTTTGCTGTGAACTACCTCTAGCGTGCGCTTGAGCCACCACCAATCTCTCACCTGCACACTCACACCAGACCTTCTACTTATTTGCATCTTGCTTGCGCTGTCTCTAGTGAACACTCTGATTCAAAAAGTGGCACCTCGCGCCCCTTCTGATCCCGCTCTGTTGCCTCTGGTCCCGTGCTTGCTTATGATCCCCTCATGGCACAAACATTTCTCACTGATTGCCTGCCTGCTGCACTTCTCAGCATGTCCTCTAACAATCCCTGAGGCTGCATGGCAGGTATTTAGACCAGAACAACCTGGAAGGTGACATGCCAGAGAGTATGTTTGAACTCGAGAATCTGCAGTGGCTGTACGAAGAACTTCCCTAACCATCCTTCCTTCACATCGCCTCCATTTGCCCTTCATGTAAAACCCATGAGTTTTTCACCTCGTACTTGCCGATTTTTTCCGTCAACTGCCATCTGCCGCACATGGCATGCATTCAGAGTGTGGCCGTCTGGTTGCTGCTTGTACCTGTGCAGGAGCCTCAGAATGAACAAGCTCACAGGATCAATTCCTTCATCAATCAGCAAACTTTCCAGTCTTACAAATTTGTGAGTTGTAAACTCACTTTAATGGTGAGATTGAGATTTCCCGATTGGCTTGCGGCATGTCCCGACCCCTGCCGCCACCCCTTCATGCGTGCGCTGGTCCTGTGGGTGGCAGCCTACATTCATCTGACACCATGGGCCATGACCTCTCCTGCCATCACCTCTCCAACACATGCATGCATGTGGCACTTCATATGGTGGAGTGGCCGAAATTTCCTGGAATATCGTGCGCTGCTACTTACTTTGTAATCTTTGTAGTCTTATGTTTCCTGGGAATATCTCAGACTGACCTGCACGTTGGATTTCGCTCTCACGCATTTGCAGGGCGCTTGGACGTAATCATCTTGGCGGAGCAATTCCTGATACGATTAGCAGAATGACTAATCTACTCTACGTGTAAGTCGGCACACCTTCCTTCAGTGTACATCCTGCGAATTTTCTACAGAAATGAATGCTCGCTAAGCTGCGCAACACCCAAAAACTCATGTTCAAGCACATTTGCAGCATCCCTCAATGTGCAATACTCCATAGAACAAGTATAGTGAACGCTCACTTCACTTGATTGTAGAGCGCACCCCCCGCAACTGTCAGATAGGGTCCTAAACGGTCTGATGGTAGATATTCTTGTTATTGTTCCACAACATTTTGTCCCGAGCCATCATCTGACCCTCCACATCCCATTTAATCTGACAGTTAGGATCCGTAACGCCCACATTTCTTGTTGCAAAGAATTTCGCCCATCCCTTCTCGTTTAGGTTCCGTGAGACTTCCGGCTTGGGCTCAAGCGCATTACATAAGAACCATTTCGGCGCGCTTTTTTAACCTCCAGATCTTTCAAGTATTGCATACACATCTCCCTCTCTTGCATTGCGTGCCTCCCCGTTAGTTAACCCTCATTATCCCCCCCCCCTCCGTTCATGACCATCAGGTCCCTCGCCTACAACCAGCTATATGGAAGCTTACCAGCTACACTCACCCAGCTGGCAAAGCTGAGAATTTGGTAACTATCACACATGAAGCACCCAGGCTCGTCACTATCACACATGAAGCACCCAGGCTCGTCACTATCACACATGAAGCACCCAGGCTCGTCACTATCACACATGAAGCACCCAGGCTCGTCACTATCACACATGAAGCACCCAGGCTCGTCACTATCACACCACTCTTTACTCCACAGGAAGCACCCAGGCTCGCCACTATCACACATCTGGATCTGTGAGTAAACCACATCTGGCAAAGCAAAGCTACACACACCACTCTTTACTCCACAAGAAGCACCAAGGCTCGTCACTATCACACATCTGGATCTGTGCTTCTATTCCGTCATAATATTCATAGTATGTTCCACAGATTCCTCCATCCTATCATGCGCTCTCAATCAGTGCTGCACGTGATGCAGCAAAGCGTTTCAGTGGTGTCAATTGTTGTCGTTTTACCATCTTCCAACCTGTGTAGCTAGCAATTGATGCACAGTACCTTACCACATGCATTGCCTCAGATGAAGAAGGTGGTAGATCAAGTGTTTCTTTGATGAAGGCAGATCAAAGCAACAGAGTGCCTCCTCCTCCTCCTCCTCCTCCTCCTCCTCCTCCTCCTTCTCCTCCTCCTCCTCCTCCTCCTCCTCCTCCTCCTCCTCCTCCTCCTCCTCCTCCTCCTCCTCCTCCTCCTATTTCTCTTCCCGCAGCACCCCACTTCTTCCCCTTTCCCCTACTCCTCCTAGCCTGCTTCTACCCGTCCATCTTCCTCCAATTGCTTTTTTTTTTCAACTGGACCCCTTCTTCCTCCAATCAACTCATACCATCCACACGTATCCAAACTTCATTAAAAGCTCTCGCTGTGCCGTCCCCTGCAGAATTTCGCACCTCACCCGCCCACACTTTCGTTTCCTCCTAGTCCCTCCCTTGCAGCGATTTCTCTCACAACTACCTCACAGGCCCCCTTGTCAACACTCCATGGATCACCATGGACGTTTCCAGCAACTACTTGACAGGTCTTTTGCCTCAGTTGGACTGCGGCCAACACAGGCGCTTTGCCAATTGCTTTGAGCTTCCCACGGGCTGTGGCTCCCAGGAACAGCGCCCTACAGCAGAGTGCGTGGCGTTCTGCGGCATCTCCAAAACTAGCGCCGCTTGTGGTGGCCATGGCGTGTGCTATCCAGACGGGCCCAGCTTGGTGCCAAACTGCTTGTGTGAACCGGGATTCGTGCAGCTTGTACGAGGCGGCTGTGTTCCGGAAGGTAATGGATTACTACTAAAGCATTTTGAGTGCGCTTACCACCACCATGCTGTGAGAATAAAGCACAAGACGTCACCCTGTAGAATATGTGGCACACAGTGCCACATATTCGTTGGTTGTACAGTCGTCGTCACCCTTTCCATGTTGCTTGGCTTCTAGTCTCTATTACCATTCCCTCTACTTGCATTTATTTTCACAAGCCTTTTGAGTCGACTCAAAAGTGGTGTTCACTCGGTCTCTATTACCATTCCCTCTACTTGCATTTATTTTCACAAGTGGTGTTCACTCAGTCTCTATTACCATTCCCTCTACTTGCATTTATTTTCACAAGCCTTTCCACCACCCTGCCACCACAAACTGGTTAGCACATTTCACTACTCATGCCTCTGCTGTGCCTACTAGCCTGACCACACATTCGTTACACAAAATGCGCACCACTCATGGGTTAACCCAAACCCACCCCACCCCACATGGCATCGGTTACCCTCAGCTGCGTTCGCTGAGGCTGCTGTACAGTAGCAAGGGGGCCATAGGAAGGAAAACAGCATAGCCCATTCCATGAGTAACCCTACTTTTATATGTATGCATATGCTTCTGTTGCTCTGCAATGTCTTTGCACTTATTGCTGCACATACATCTACATTTTCCAGCAGTTTACACTAAGCATATGTTTGTTCCCCTGATCGATGATCGCCACCCTCAAAGAGCTGACCACAAGATTTTTGTTCAGCCAGCTTAGCAAACAGCCTTTCTCCGCCCCTCCCACCCATTATTTTTCCCCATGTTGCCATCTACCTTTTCTTTCCAGACTTGGTCCGAAGCCTCTTAATCAACAGGCAGATTCTGCCCCTGCACACTGTGCTCACCAAGGGGACACAGCGGGAGACAGCAGGGAGGTTTATGGCAAAGCCAGTGAACCTGTTTGTTAACCCGGTTGGTCTGAGCCCTGGATGTGGGGTGGAGTTGGCTTTCAGTGTCAACTTCACTTTCTTCCTGGTTCCCCAGTCTGGTTATGTCGGGTCCAATGGCTTTGCCTTTGTGATTGCGGCAAATGCAAGGGTGGGGAAGCCTGATGGTGTAGGGTATGGTGGGTTGGGAACTCGAAGTATAGCTGTTGAATTTGATACGTTTCAGAATGGCAAGCACAGTGATGGGAGCGAACAGCACGTGGGGCTGAACGTTAAGGGTATGGATACATCCTTGGTTGCTGTGGAGTCACCATTCATGCTGACAAACAGCGATGCATACACGGCATGGGTGGATTATGAGCCTGGGAACCCTGGCACCATTCAGGTGTTCCTGGCTGATTCTAAGGCGAAGCCAGAGGAGCCACTGCTGCAGCGGGGGCTGTCGCTGTGTGCGGTACTGCAGGATGGTCTACAGCAGCAGGCGTTCTTCTTTGGCTTCGTGGCATCCACCACTGTGAAGCCCTTTCAGATGCATGTCATTCTCAAGTCTGCCGTGGAAACAGGTAAAGATGTGTTGAGTGGGATGATGGTGATGGTGGTGACTGTCTGGATGATGAGAGTCAGTCACCCCTGAAATTAAGGGGTGGCCGTGGCGTGGTGTTGCAGTAGTGGTGGTGGCAATGAGGACGATGGGGTCTGATGTTACTGGTAAACACAAAGCTGTTGCCACCACCAGCAATGTAGTGGTGGCGGCAATGAGGACGATGGGGTCTGATGTTACTGGTAAACACAAAGCTGTTGCCACCACCAGCAATGTAGTGGTGGTGGCAATGAGGACGATGGGGTCTGATGTTACTGGTAAACACAAAGCTGTTGCCACCACCAGCAATGTAGTGGTGGGGGCAATGAGGACGATGGGGTCTGATGTTACTGGTAAACACAAAGCTGTTGCCACCACCAGCAATGTAGTGGTGGTGGCAATGAGGACGATGGGGTCTGATGTTACTGGTAAACACAAAGCTGTTGCCACCACCAGCAATGTAGTGGTGGTGACAATGAGGACGATGGGGTCTGATGTTACTGGTAAACACAAAGCTGTTGCCACCACCAGCAATGTAGTGGTGGTGGCAATGAGGACGATGGGGTCTGATGTTACTGGTAAACACAAAGCTGTTGCCACCACCAGCAATGTAGTGGTGGTGGCAATGAGGACGATGGGGTCTGATGTTACTGGTAAACACAAAGCTGTTGCCACCACCAGCAATGTAGTGGTGGTGGCAATGAGGACGATGGGGTCTGATGTTACTGGTAAACACAAAGCTGTTGCCACCACCAGCAATGTAGTGGTGGTGGCAATGAGGACGATGGGGTCTGATGTTACTGGTAAACACAAAGCTGTTGCCACCACCAGCAATGTAGTGGTGGTGGCAATGAGGACGATGGGGTCTGATGTTACTGGTAAACACAAAGCTGTTGCCACCACCAGCAATGTAGTGGTGGTGACAATGAGGACGATGGGGTCTGATGTTACTGGTAAACACAAAGCTGTTGCCACCACCAGCAATGTAGTGGTGGTGGCAATGAGGACGATGGGGTCTGATGTTACTGGTAAACACAAAGCTGTTGCCACCACCAGCAATGTAGTGGTGGTGGCAATGAGGACGATGGGGTCTGATGTTACTGGTAAACACAAAGCTGTTGCCACCACCAGCAATGTAGTGGTGGTGGCAATGAGGACGATGGGGTCTGATGTTACTGGTAAACACAAAGCTGTTGCCACCACCAGCAATGTAGTGGTGGTGGCAATGAGGACGATGGGGTTTGATGTTACTGGTAAACACAAAGCTGTTGCCACCACCAGCAATGTAGTGGTGGTGGCAATGAGGACGATGGGGTCTGATGTTACTGGTAAACACAAAGCTGTTGCCACCACCAGCAATGTAGTGGTGGTGACAATGAGGACGATGGGGTCTGATGTTACTGGTAAACACAAAGCTGTTGCCACCACCAGCAATGTAGTGGTGGCGGCAATGAGGACGATGGGGTCTGATGTTACTGGTAAACACAAAGCTGTTGCCACCACCAGCAATGTAGTGGTGGCGGCAATGAGGACGATGGGGTCTGATGTTACTGGTAAACACAAAGCTGTTGCCACCACCAGCAATGTAGTGGTGGCGGCAATGAGGACGATGGGGTCTGATGTTACTGGTAAACACAAAGCTGTTGCCACCACCAGCAATGTAGTGGTGGCGGCAATGAGGACGATGGGGTCTGATGTTACTGGTAAACACAAAGCTGTTGCCACCACCAGCAATGTAGTGGTGGTGGCAATGAGGACGATGGGGTCTGATGTTACTGGTAAACACAAAGCTGTTGCCACCACCAGCAATGTAGTGGTGGTGGCAATGAGGACGATGGGGTCTGATGTTACTGGTAAACACAAAGCTGTTGCCACCACCAGCAATGTAGTGGTGGTGGCAATGAGGACGATGGGGTCTGATGTTACTGGTAAACACAAAGCTGTTGCCACCACCAGCAATGTAGTGGTGGTGGCAATGAGGACGATGGGGTCTGATGTTACTGGTAAACACAAAGCTGTTGCCACCACCAGCAATGTAGTGGTGGTGGCAATGAGGACGATGGGGTCTGATGTTACTGGTAAACACAAAGCTGTTGCCACCACCAGCAATGTAGTGGTGGTGGCAATGAGGACGATGGGGTCTGATGTTACTGGTAAACACAAAGCTGTTGCCACCACCAGCAATGTAGTGGTGGTGGCAATGAGGACGATGGGGTCTGATGTTACTGGTAAACACAAAGCTGTTGCCACCACCAGCAATGTAGTGGTGGTGGCAATGAGGACGATGGGGTCTGATGTTACTGGTAAACACAAAGCTGTTGCCACCACCAGCAATGTAGTGGTGGTGGCAATGAGGACGATGGGGTCTGATGTTACTGGTAAACACAAAGCTGTTGCCACCACCAGCAATGTAGTGGTGGTGGCAATGAGGACGATGGGGTCTGATGTTACTGGTAAACACAAAGCTGTTGCCACCACCAGCAATGTAGTGGTGGTGGCAATGAGGACGATGGGGTCTGATGTTACTGGTAAACACAAAGCTGTTGCCACCACCAGCAATGTAGTGGTGGTGACAATGAGGACGATGGGGTCTGATGTTACTGGTAAACACAAAGCTGTTGCCACCACCAGCAATGTAGTGGTGGTGGCAATGAGGACGATGGGGTCTGATGTTACTGGTAAACACAAAGCTGTTGCCACCACCAGCAATGTAGTGGTGGTGGCAATGAGGACGATGGGGTCTGATGTTACTGGTAAACACAAAGCTGTTGCCACCACCAGCAATGTAGTGGTGGTGGCAATGAGGACGATGGGGTCTGATGTTACTGGTAAACACAAAGCTGTTGCCACCACCAGCAATGTAGTGGTGGTGGCAATGAGGACGATGGGGTCTGATGTTACTGGTAAACACAAAGCTGTTGCCACCACCAGCAATGTAGTGGTGGTGGCAATGAGGACGATTTGCCACCACCAGCAATGTAGTGGTGGTGGCAATGAGGACGATGGGGTCTGATGTTACTGGTAAACACAAAGCTGTTGCCACCACCAGCAATGTAGTGGTGGTGACAATGAGGACGATGGGGTCTGATGTTACTGGTAAACACAAAGCTGTTGCCACCACCAGCAATGTAGTGGTGGTGGCAATGAGGACGATGGGGTCTGATGTTACTGGTAAACACAAAGCTGTTGCCACCACCAGCAATGTAGTGGTGGTGGCAATGAGGACGATGGGGTCTGATGTTACTGGTAAACACAAAGCTGTTGCCACCACCAGCAATGTAGTGGTGGCGACAATGAGGACGATGGGGTCTGATGTTACTGGTAAACACAAAGCTGTTGCCACCACCAGCAATGTAGTGGTGGTGGCAATGAGGACGATGGGGTCTGATGTTACTGGTAACACAAAGCTGTTGCCACCACCAGCAATGTAGTGGTGGTGGCAATGAGGACGATGGGGTCTGATGTTACTGGTAAACACAAAGTTGTTGCCACCACCAGCAATGTAGTGGTGGTGGCAATGAGGACGATGGGGTCTGATGTTACTGGTAAACACAAAGCTGTTGCCACCACCAGCAATGTAGTGGTGGTGGCACTGAGCACTGATCTTGCCTTTGCCAGCCAGTGTTGTGGTTCTCCCCTCGGCACAAGACTCAACGAAACTATCATCTCAACTCTTGGCTGCTCTCAATTCTTTCTTGTTTGTCTCCTCACAGGCTTTCGTCCACCCAAGTCAGTCCAACTCGAAGAGCAAGGTCAGTGGTTTGCTATGTGGCAACCTATAATTATCGTCGCCTCATGGCAATGTCAATAGCAAGCTGGTAGGATGAAAAAATTGACCAGCAGGGAAACCCGAAGGAGAAATGAGAATGAGTTCAGTGCAAATTCGATTTGTTGAGGAAGAACTTGCATGTGTGGCAGCATCTTCCAACCAAGTCTGATCCGTACGTCCCTCCATCGATGGACATATATATCTCTCAATTCACTCGCTTTGTCTACCCCTCCTAACCTCTAGCAGCCCGTGGCCTCTCGTTATCAGTGGCCACGTTTGCCCCACCTTTAGCAAGCCCCTTCTCGCGCTATGTGAGTGCGGACTACGTTGTGGCGGCCAACAAGCAGGACTCGTGGCGCATCCGTGACTTCCACACCTGGGACTCCGTGCCCTTCCTGGGCTGGCCTGTCAAGAACCAAAAGGATTGCAGTGAGTGGAAGAGGGTTAGCATGTGAAGTGAATTGTGTCTCTACTTCTGGTTCAGGGCAGCCTTTCCATTTCACTATACTACTGTTTATTTTATCACATGCTCGTTGCTTTTTTTTCTTTATCTACTTGTTTTTAGGTGCCTGCTGGGCGTATGCGGTGGTGGCAAGTGTGGAGGCAGCACACGGCATTGCAAGGCTACAGACAGCCCCCCAGCTGTCAGTGGAAGCACTCTTTGCAGCCATGGGGCTGACCGACACCGACAAGTGCACGGCTGGAGGCTCCCCAACAGAGGCCTTTGAGAAGCTGGTCACTCTTGATGGCAGCAGTGCCCTCATAGGAGAAAGCAACCCGGTAGGGCAAACAGAATGAGAATGTCCTAAGTGAGGTGACGCTTCTGGTAGGTGGATGCCTTCCACGAGACTTGCTGGCTTGCTCTTTCAAGACTTTCAAACTTAAGGTAGTTCACCTCATTCGACAGAACAGGCAAGTTCTTGGTCAGTGATGTGTTGAGCCATCTCTTGCTGTAAGATGTTTTTTCCTTCTCTTATTTCCTCGTGCCACATTACCTTTCCTTGTTTGTCCTTCCTTGATCTCGTTTCCTTTGAATTTGCTTTTGGTTTTCCTTTCCATTCTTGGTTTTCCTTTCCATTCTTGGTTTTCCTTTCCATTCTTGGTTTTCCTTTCCATTCTTGGTTTTCCTTTCCATTCTTGGTTTTCCTTTCCATTTTTGGTTTTCCTTTCCCATTTAGTACCCTCTCAGAATCACGTCCCTTCTTTCAATTCTTCCTCCACTAATACTCCTCTCCCCTCCAACAACCATGCAATCTCGTGGCCCAAGGCAACAAGGTATCCAGTGCAGGCATTTGAGCGCTCGCAGTTCAAGGGGTATGTGGGGCTCATGCTGGCAGTGCAGCGCCAGCCAGTGGTGGTTCACATCGAGGCTTCTGCTGCTACGTTTGTCAGCTATGATGGGGTGAGTCATTGCCGGACTCACTTGGTATGGTGCATCGTGATCCTCTTGTAAATGGCGCATACATTCGCATATATGCTACGCATACAGACAACTGTCAGCATTGTAAAGAGGGGCAATCCCTGTCTCCAAAACCAAGCAACAAAACGCCAGCAAGCTTCACTATACTTCTCGAATTCATGCTCTTGAACATGGATGTGCCGGCCCCTTATTACTGCAGACGTTCAAATACCAAGATCCTCAGTGCTACACTGGGAGTCTGAACCATGTTGTACTCGTTATTGGGTACTTCATCACAAGAGACGATGGCAGCCAAAACCGCATTGCTCCTCCGTTTTGGATCATCCGCAACTCGTGGGGAGTGGAGTGGGGTGACATGGGCCACATGCGCATCGACATTCAGGGAGGGGATGGCGTGTGTGGCATCAACGTGCTGCCTGGCATCTACCCAATCATCAAGAGTGAGGCATCTAAACCTTGGGTTTAAAATTAATAATAATAATAATAATAATAATAATAATAATAATAATAATAATAATAATAATAAATAAATAAATAAATAAATAATTGAATAAATAAACAAACAAATTAATTAATTAATTAATTAAAAAAAATCCACCCCATTTTAAGACTGAAATGTCTTCAACTTTGTGAAGAGTAAAGAGTGAGCAGGTCTGCTAGCTGAACCAGCCATGGGTCTGCTGGCAGTAGGACTTGCATTATTGCATAGCGCTTCCTCATTCATTGTTTTATGAGTCTATTTTTTAGTCGACACAAAAATAGACTCATAACACACCGCTGCCAGTAGGACTTGCATAGCCCTTCCTCATTCAATTTCGCTGGAACTTACTAGCCGCTGTGAAACGCTGCCGTTGTTGGTGTGTTTGCTGTTTAGGCATCCACACCTGGGCATAGAAGCTCACGTGCTCCGGTCGATGTTGGCCGTCGTCCTCCTTACAGGAGCCACCCTGTTCGAGGGTTCTGTAGCTAGTGAGTCACGGTTTAGAGGACCAAGTGAAACTTACATAGGTGAACCCGAGAATAGACACGGGTAGAGGGATGGGACCACGGCTAGGTGAACTCTTTTGTTGGACCTGGCCCAGCTCCTGGATGACAATGACAATGACGAGCCAGGGACAGAGTCTATTTTTTAGGCTCCTAAAAAATAGACTCTTTCGTTGAGCCTGGCCCAGCTCGTGTTTTGAGGCGCCTCAAAACTGGCCCAGCTCGTGGATGACGATGACAATGACGAGCCAGGGACAGGCCGGCGAGCTAAGTGGCCCGTCGATGACCTGCTCGACCTGAGTCGTGCTGAACTATTTTTTCAAATATAAGGTCAAAGCATTTTCCAGATCCACACGAATCGGGTGGTGAAACTCCAGATCCTCACGGATCGGCAGGCGAAACGATCCAATCCGCGGGGATCGGACATCAAAACGCGAGATCCACATGGATCGGTAGGCAAAATTATCCAATCGGCGTGGAGCGGCCAGCTGAATGCCAGGAATCCCGTGGATCAGGGGCAAAACACCAGATCCGTGCGGAATGGCAGACGAAACGCCATGGGCCCGAGGCGAGGGCGGCCGCCTGCCCCGTCCTCTTTGAGGACAGCCCGGGATGGCTCGTGACGGGCCGGTATGAGCCCATCCTGTGATGATGTCTACCCTAGGGTCTTGGTTGTAGGTGGTATGGTCAAGAAAGTGTCGAGATACAGTCCGTAGTGGTGGTCTGGGTGAAAGCCCATTTAAACCTAATTTGAGCCATAATGTTTATGTGAACATTCGTTCACGTTAACAGAACTTCCCAGAAATTACTAAAACCTGACGAAGTTATGGGCAATTGGCAATGTGAGCCCCTCGTTCTTTCGTGTCCCTAAAAGTTACCCGGCAACAAGCCTTACCGTCAAGTTCGCAATATGCAATGCCTTTCTTTGGCGGATCATTGGTATGCCGAGCCTATGCATGAATTTCATGAAGATGTTCTGTGCAAGATCTGGTCTATTTTGGGGTGGCATCTTTGGACACATGCATTTTGGAAGAAACAGCGTGTATTTTTCTATACCTGGCTGGGTTTACATACGTAAACTTCATGTGTACAGTTATTTTTTTAATAGGCTGTGTTGTCCGGATAAGGAGAAATCCTCAACAAAGTAACCTAAACTGACCTGGAATAAATAAACTCAATACTTGCCTGTCCATATCAGGGCCAAGGCCAGCCTGTTATCCAACACACCCCAGGCTAGGTGAAGCTGTCCATTTGGTTCGTCATGGACCTCTAGTATTGGTTAGGTAAGCTTGGGGCAAAGACGGGCTACTCAAGTGCCCGCACTGGTTATGCGTGAGTTATGAGTCTATCTTTTAGTCAACTCAAAAATAGACTCATAACACACGGTTGGTTAGGTAAGCTTTGGGTAAATATGGGATATTTAACGTGCCAGCACCGGGGCATGCGTGAAGACAAGCTTGGCAGACTCATATTTTTACTAATTAATGATTAGTTGCTGTGACTCCTGGTACAGTGGCATGAACTGTACGCTCCATTTCCTGCACCCTTTTCGTTGCTCCGTGGTCTCCAAGTTCATGTGCGTCTAGAGACTAGTTTTGAGGCGCCTCAAAACTAGAGTATCACGGATTCCTCCCATCCCCTCCTACCTACCCTCTATCACCTTCCAGTTCCGGGGGACCCCTGTGGCCAAAACAGCTTTCAGGGCGATGGGGATCTGCAGCCCAGCATGAACCCGTGCGGCCGGTTTGCATGCAAGGCGACTATAGATAGCGGCAACAACTGCACCTGCAATATTTACGGAGCGACCATCCAGCCTTTTGTTGAGGTTGCGAATGGATATGGCTCCAACACATGTGCATATGGTAAGTTTAGGCTGTAATGAAGTGTGAACTTCCGCGACTTAGGCAATGAATTTGCGCAATGGTGGTTTAGACCATCAACTCAAACAGTCTCGTTCACTCCCATGCCCCTGTGCGCTCATGTCCCTCTTGTCCCTATACCCCTCTCTCATCTACCTCTCCCCCTCTATCCCCTTCCACCACCCGATACGATTTTGGCAGTGGACGTGTGCGGGTCGTACTTCAAGAACCCCTGCTACGTGGGCACATGCATCAACGATGGCAGGGGCGCCTACTCCTGCATCTGCCCTCCCAACTACATCGAAAGCACTACTGTTTACAACTTTCCCACCTGCGATCCAGGTGAAGCAACCTCAGCTAACTAGATTGCTTTGAAACTAACTACCTTGTCTCAGTCTTTCTCTGACTTTAACCCCCCCTCCATTCCATTTGTTGATGCCCCCACTCTCTATTATGTCTCAGCTAATACCACAGCCACCACCATGACAGTCAGTGGAGACAATTGGTGGTGTTCGGATATTTATCCACTTGTCGGCCTTCCATTGGATCAATTCACACTCCAGAATGCGGTAAGGATTGGGTGAGGGAGCAGTGGGAAGAAGGGGCTGTATTTATCTAGGACAGAGTGGGTTGTGGGCTAGCCTTCTTTCGACTTGCTGACTTCACTTCAGATTTGAGCTTCTTCTCACTTCATTGCGCCTGTTACTTCTTCTAGGAGGCTTGGTGAGAGGTGGATAGGTACATACACCACACTTTGCCTCGTAATATTTTCCACACTTGTATCAAGCCTCCCACAAATAAAGAAGAAATATAATCGCAGCATTTTTTTTCCACAAGCACATTCAGTACAAACGCCTGAACCTCCATGTTGTGAGGCGTGTCGAATGCAAGCAGTTACATCACCATTTTCCTAGTTGTTGCAAATCCACTACATATAGTATCAACCGCCAATAACCGGGACACTTTCAGGCTTCAGCTCTGTCACTCACTTGACGTTTTCTATCGGTTCGTAAGGTTCTGACATCTTTACTCTCTAGGGCCTGTTAGGAATATGTTTCTTTCATCACGCTACCACATTCCTTGCCTATGGTTCACAATGCAGGTCATTGATTGCGACCAACCATTGCCCTTGGGTATTGCCCTTCAGCTAGATGGCACTCCCACCACACCCTGCACTGCCTTCTTCTTCACCCTCAATGTGAGATATGGTGCCCTTGATTCACCACACCATGGCACTCAACCAGCTTGTGCAGTCAAATCAGCACATTGCATTATTCGTATTGTCAACACCAATGAGCATGCATGCAACCAGCGCACTCTCCCTGCCTGTGTTCAACTATCCAGGGAGACACCTGTTCATCCGTCAGCAAGCAGCTCAACTTGACTGAGGGAGATCTTGCCGCTCTCAACCCCGGCCTTGACTGCTCCAAGCCTATCAAGGCGGGCCGCTCAGTGTGCCTCGAGCGCAATGCTGCATTCGCCTTCACCGTGCCCGAGTGTGTGCGATACGGCTTGCTGACACCTCAAGACACGTGCGACCGGCTGCTTCAAAGGAGCTCGGAGGTCAGCCGAAACTCGCGGGCTGAACTCTACCGTAACAATCCCGGCCTTACCTGCTCCCACACTATTCCTGCATCTGCCTCTGTTGTGGGCAGCAAGATTGGCGTGCAGGTGAGAGCGGTGGGGCAAAACTTTTTTTGGAAAAGGGATAAGGGGGGGTGGGGGAAGAGGGTGGGTTTGAGAGGGGGACATGAAAGAGCATGGAGGAAGTGGATTTTGTAACTTTATGGGTACGTGGTTTTTTTGTAGGGCGCCATCATGTGCGATTCAGAGAACAATCGGGGAGACTATTGTGCTCGCTGCGATTTCATGCATAAGAGTTTTGTCCTCATCGCCTTTCCTCGATTCTTATTCTCTTATCAATTCTCATTTGCCAATCCCGGGCTCTCCCTGTGCGCTGATCTTCATGTTCACCTTTCGCATGATTCTTGCTATCCCAGATTTGCCTAAGAGCTGAGTATTGGTCATTCAGTTTGGGCGCGTGCAAAAAGGGCAGGGTTAAGCCAGTCTCACCAACAATGGCGTGTTCAGCAGCTTACCGCTTCTATGGTGGAACTATGGCTACAGCAATTCCAAAATTCTACGACTACAATGCGAAAACGTGCTCTGGGACTGTAGGATCCAAGTTTATCTGTGTGCCATTATCATTTTGAATGAAGTTTGAGAGATTTCTCGGTTTAGTTTGAGATGTAGTGTACGTAACTGGTTCTTGAGATGGGGGTGTACGTGATTCGCAACAGAATCAGGTTCATAATCGTTTCACGGGTTTCTGTTTCTGATGCAATTTGGGTGGTTAAACAACATACACCCTACCTAAATACGGTGCGGTCAAGTACCAGAATACCCCAGATATAACACCCTGGGTACAGTACAAAATTCAGGCAAAATCAGGAGGGTGGGTGCTATAATTTGTGTCTAGGCTCTATCAGCGAGCGAGCTGGCAGCGGGCTGGCGGCAGTGCCCTGCGGGCAAGCTATTGGTGGCGGCTAGCTGGCAGCGACTAGCGCGCTGCTGGCGGCGGCGAGCTGGCGGCGGCTGGCAGGCAGCAGGGCCTCAGCTAGGATTTGGGGCATCCTGTCTACTCAGGACTAGGCCTTGAAAACACATGTACTGGTCAGGGTTGGACGTCAATGTTCATACTGTTTTGTCAGGGTTGGCATCCAGCACTTAACTGCAGCCTCAGGGTAATCTTCAAAACAGCCCAAAATGTTGCTTTAAGTATACTAATAGCAGCATAACACCAGAGACAATCAATATTCACAGTACAGCAGCGTACATGTGGCTCGACTCAGAAGTTTCCACCATCCTCATCATCACTAGAACTAAACCCGCTGCTGGAGCAGCTGTTCTCATCATCCGCTCGTGCCTCATCATCATGCTCCTCTTCGGACAACACCACCACTTTCTCTTTGCCCTTGGCAGACTTCCTCGCACGCACTTCGCTCTGGTGGGCCCTCCTTGGCCGTCTCTTCTTCATGCCGCGCCACACCTCAATGACCCTATCCCAGTTCATGTCATACTCCAGCAAACTCATGCACATCAGATCCTCCAGCTTCCCGTTGCACAGACTCGTCCGGTTCCAGCTCTTAATCACATTTTGTCGTGAGAATCCCCTCTCGCACTCAACAGTGCTCAGAGGAAGCACTGTCACAGCCACCCACAGGCGCACGAGATTCGGGTAGCTGCGCGGCCAGTCGCTGGTCTCCAGGATGGCTGCAAGTCCGGCATGGAATGGCTGCTCCTCTTTTGGCACACCAGCAAGCACTGGCACGAGGGTGCTGAGTTCCTTGCATGCCAGCCACTTGTCGACTCCTGCCAGACACATACAGGAACAGCAACACTCGTAAATCAGCACGGGGATGTGGAGGCATCAGGAACCAGAACAATGTACTGCAATATTTCCGCACGTTGGGCATATAATATACATTGGCATGGATCACCTTACCTGGCAGAATTTCAACGCGGTCACTGGCGTGGAAGAGCTCGACCACGCTGTCAAAGTGCTCAGCGCACTCCTCGTCCCTCGCCTTGTGTTCTGCGGCCATGTTCGGGGCATCCACAGCTTTGACCCGTTGAGCCGCTCAAGGTCGCCGAGCCGCAGCTGCACGTTGTAGATGAGCTCGGTCGCGTAGGAGCGACAGGTGAGCGTGCAGGAAGCTTTGTCGCCGCGGGCAGTGGTGTAGTTTGGTAGCGGCTCCTCGTGAAGCTCGAATTGATTCACTCGCTCCACTCCGTCTGCATCAACGCCCTGCACGATCACATCTCGGCTGCTGGCGTGGCGCTCCAGAAACTTGGACAGGCGATCGTTGTTCGTGCTGAAGTTAGGCCCGCAGCTGACGTAGCACGAACGAATGAAGACGATCGTTCGCCGTACCTGCGACTGCACGCCCATCAGGTCGATCTGTAGGAGGTTGTCGTGGGATGAAAGAAGAACAAGAGGCAGTAAGTATTTTTTTTAATTGACGGCAGTATGATATTTTTTTGAATTGGTTGGAAACCATTGCAACCGCAGTGGCTCACCTCGCGCTTTTGGAACAGCAGATTGAGGCTGTTGAGCTCCTCGTGCACGTCGGCGAGGAAGTACAGGAAAAAGTGAAACTTGTACGATGTGACAATGTGGTACATGGGTTTGTCGTAGAGGTGCAGTAGAACGATGACGGCAGGAAGCACCGCCACCAGCCTCAGAATGGCGCCGCCACGACTGAGCCACCGAACAAGGTGAGTCCCTTGCATCTCCACATTTGTCGCCGTGAAGATCTTCTGGAGCTCCTTGAACATCTTGTGCCAGTTGTGTGAACGCCCCAGCAGCTCAGCAACCGCGCGGATGATGGCATCCACAATTCCCAGCTCAGGCAGCGCGTTGGCAGCATCTCTGGCAGCGAGGGCTTCCCTAGATGGACGTGAGTAGAAACGCGACGAAACAGTGGTTAGTGCACAGTTTTCTAAACGGGATATGAAGTCTATGCATGAACGAACCGATGCGTTATGCAGTGTATAGAAACCACATGCGGGATCTGCTGTAGAAGGCGCCCAACGACCCCGTTCGTGGCTCCAACCATCACGGCGGCACCGTCGGTGCTGATGCCCGACACCTTTGAGAGACTGATGCCGATGCTATCGAGGTAAGCAACAAGAGAGCCTTCCAGAGAAGCTGCATCACATTTGTCGACAGGAAGAAGCGTTAGAAACTCTGTGACAACGACGCGCTTGCGGAGGAAAGTAGCAAACACAATCATGTGTTTGCCACGAACTCTGCCGGTACTCTCGTCACAGCTCAAGCCAATGAACGGGCTTGACTCCAAGTACTCCCGTTGACGAGCTCGAAGGTACATGGCTGTCGACTTGGTTAACTCCTGAAAGCCATACCTGCGCAAACCATGCAGGGAGATTAGTACATGCGAGAGATCAACACATGTTAAATAGTAAACGAATAAAACACCCAAGGACTTACGTTGTGAAGTAAGACACGTAGCCTCGTTTGGGAAAACCAGGAGTACGTCGCTTCGAGAGGTGCCGCACGAGTTGCACCCACATCTCGATGGGCACGTCGGACTGACAGATGAAAAGCAGAGTCTCCAGCAGTGCAGCAACACGCTCGCGCTGGACGGTATGTGTTTTCGCCAAGTCCTCCATGCGCAGCTGCCCCTCAGCGATCGCAGTGGCGGTGGCTTGTCTCCGCATCGCTCTCTTATGCTTCCGCGTGCGCTGGTGGTTCTGCATCGCCTGCGTCTGGACGTCGGTCGCACCTTCTCCGCCCTTGCCGTAGTTTGTTCCGGCCCCGCCATGTTCCATGCAAATCTTACACTTCAAAGCCGGGAATCCTGCACGGGTTTGATTAAGCACAAGCCAAGGAAAGTCAGTACTCCACCGCTTCTTAAATTGCCAGAGAGCCTCCTGGTGCTTTCATTCGGTCACGTCTTCAAGTTCGATGTCCGATGACGAAGTCGGAGCTGCAGATGGTCGTGGAACAATGGGAGGGACGACATGCAGACTCGGAGGGGGAGTGTTTTGCGACCGCCCGAAACTCAGGGCTGCCTGCCGATAGCGTGAGGGCTCGAGTATCTTCGACGGCGGTCCAATACGGGTCGACCCTTGATTCAAAGAAGTGCGGGGCGTAGTGCTTCACTGAGGTGGTGTAGCTACAGCAGGGCGAGATGCCTCCTCTACTACTTCTGCGGTGTGCGCTCGAGGGGGAGGTGCCGATGCGGGAGGATTTCTTCGCAGTAAGTCTAATCCTGTCATGGCACCAGGGTGGGACGCTGTAGAAGGATCGTCGGGAGCCTCCTCCTCCTCGTCAGTTCCTGACGTGAGCATAGTGCCCCCTAACGAGGGGGCAGTTTACAGCAGAGAAACAGACCAATGAGCATAAGTTCTGTCATCTAGAACAGAACATGGAATGGTTGGATGATTCAAGTTCAACCAAGGCATGAAAGGGAGCTGTGGGGAGGAAGGACCATCGGCGATGGCTTTTCTGTCGAGACGCGGGGATTTGGTCCTCCCTACATGGAGTGGTTGGCCGTCCAAACATCCCTGCATGCAATGCTGCTTCAGCGAGTGGACAGCAGCACGCCAACACCTTCTGAGGCCATGTTTCTCGTGGTGCGGTGGCTGCTATACTTAGCCGCTATTGGCCAGAATTTCAGGGTTTGCAGTGCACGCGGCAAACTGGTCATTTCGCGGCAGCAATCTACAGGCAAAATGTGCGCTGGCACGAAATTTATGGAACTATGGGCAGTAAACAGGGGGTACACCCGTAGCGCCCCCCCTGAAGCCAGATTTGAGGTATCAGGGTTATCCCGAATTCATACTGAGCAGTCAGGGCTGGTACACGAACACTATACTGTGTTGCCAGGTTTGCCATATGATAACCATACTGAATTTACAGGGTCAGAAATTCCTTTCCTCATACTCATCCTGAAAATCAGGAATTCATGATAAAACATCCTGATATATGAGGCCCTGGCAGGCAGGCTGGCGGCAAGATGCGAGCAGCACGAAGGCAGAGCAGCAGCCTAGGACGAGAGCTTATGCTAGGTCGCAGGCTAGAGCAACAGCCTGAAGTCTAACTAGGAAAAGGAGGTAAGCTAGGGTGGGAGGGGAGGGGAGTGGATAGCGCCTTGGGCGGAAGCGTGACAGCTAGGAGTGAAACCTAGCTCTATACCATGTCGAGAGAATTGTTTTTTCAAGAGGAGTGACACAAGGGCATATCTGTTAAGTTGTCGAGAGAATGGTGCACTAAGGGAAAATGTCGAGGGTAACAACGGTAGGTCTGTACCCTATCTGAACTGACCTAACTAAGGCTATAACAAATATAAACTAGCTAGCCTAGATAATTATACTTATTGACACACCCCCTAGCCTGGATAGTGGCAGTTCATAACAAGGAAAAATAAACTAGGGCAGAACTACTAGTCTGACCACTGAGACAAGAGGCCACAAGGCCAGTCGGCAAGTGTAGCAAGACAAGCAGGTATAGTATGACTCAGGATACAAGGAGTGGTGCTGCTACTGAGGCTAGACCAAGATGAGTACAGAAACGCTGATGGTCATGAGGCACAAGTGCCTTGATGAAGATATCAACGGTGTTGGCCTTTGAGGCCAAGTACCATACGAGCCTGACCGCGCAGCTGCAACTCACGCTGTAGGAAGTACCGCAGGTGGATGTGCTTTGCCCTGCCCTCAAGTCGAGCCTCCTAACACACGAGGATCATGACCCTGTTGTCAGCAAATAGGACCGGGGCAGACCTAGGTGGCTCACCTAAGTCAGTGAGCAAGAACGATAGCCAGCAGAGCTCCTGAGCGGCCATGGCCCTAGCGTAGATCTCTGCCTAACAACAGGACTAAGCTAGAGACGACGACCTGGTGGACCTCCACGAGACTGCACCAGCACCAAGACTAAAGCAGTAACCCTGAGACGACCTGAGCTTCTCTAAGCCGTCGGCCCACGACGCGTCTGTGTGTCCAGTGAGCACCAATGGCTCCCGTCCTCCTAGCACAAGCCCTAGTCCTGATGTACTCGCCAGATACTATAGTACCCTTTTGGCAGCCGACTAGTGGACTGGTCGGTGCCTGCCTGTCGCCACAAAGCGAGCAAGGAGACTGAGAGGGTACGCTAAATCTAGTCGAATGCAAATCATCAGGTACATGAGGCAACCCACGAGCTCTGCGTATGGACCACTAGCCTCTACCGGCTCAGCGGGAATAGGAGTAAATAACTTGTGATTCACAGGTAGAGGGGTGGGCTGTGCTGAGGAGAACTGGAGACTAAACCTCTGGAGGATCTGCTGTACCATATGGAACTGGGAGAGTGCGATCATGCGAGCGGCACGATCATAAGAGATCTCGAGACCCAGATAGTGCCTCGGTTCCCCCAAGTCTGTAAAAGTGTGTCTCCTAAGTAACTCAGCCTTCACTGAGGCCAGTGCGACTATGTCAAAAGTAGCAAAGATAAGATCATCTACATACACTAGGATGTAGAACGGGGGTGTCTGACCCGTACGAACAAAAAGAGAAGGATCAGCCAAGGACGGAAAGAACTGCAACTCAGCAAGTGTGGTGCGAAGCGTGTCGTGCCACTCATCGGGCACCTGACGAAGGCCATAGTCAGGACGGCCCAGGCTCCACTAGGTCCCAGATGGGAAAGACCCTGAGAAGCCTAGAGGCGCATGAGGTAGATCTGCTTGTGTAGACTACTGTGCAGGAAGGTTGTGGAGAATTCGAGTGAGTGAAGCTCGTAGTCACGCTGCGCGGCTAGATGGAGGAGCACCCGAAGAGTAGTCATTTTTGGGGTAGGGGAGAAGGTCTGGAAGAAGTCCAAACCCTCTCGTTGACTGAAGCCTCTAGCCACGTAACGCGCCTTGAACTTTGGCGGCTCTCCAGGTGTGCGCTTCACCATGTAGATCCACATGTCATCAACTATGTTCGCCCTAGGCGGGGGAACTGCGTTGACGTAAGTGCCTGTGGATCTGTAGAATGTCATCTCTGCCTCCATGGCCTGTATCCACTGGGCTGCCCAGAACCCCGACACTGCGTCAGCATAAGAACGCGGGATAGGGATGTCGAGTGCATATGGGTTGCCCTTTGGGGATACAATTTTGGAGGAAAGATGGGGTACAGTGGCAGCAAGGTAGGCCAGCTCGTACTGCCTGTCCTCTAGCATGTCAGTGCCAAGGGCAGGTGCACCCGTGACGGATGGAGGACGGGCTGTACCAGCAATCAAAGTGGCAGCGTAGTCAAGGCGGTGGCTAGCAGTGAGGTCAGCTACAGCAGTGAGAAGCATGGAGACAGACTCAAGAGAAGCAATAGGGTCAATGACAAGGAACGGAAGCAAGCGTGAGAGGACTGGACGAGCAGTGCGAGCAGAGTCGGAGGGAGGAGTAGGAGACTATGGGAGTGACGACTGGGGAGGCAACGGAAGGATTGGGACTGGAAGAGCAGGTAAATGAAGGACCATAGGGTGGACACTAGGACGGGGAGAGACAGGACGAGCACCTAAGGGACGACGAACCCAGTGGTGAAGAACATGTGAGTGGGGACCAAGTGGGGGAGGTGGACAAGTCAAGGGATGTAGGAGAGCGTGGGGGAAAACAATCCGGAGAGGAGTCCGGGGGAGGGAACAGCGGGTCGAAAATAGGGGCACGCACTGGAGGAGGGATAGGTGGTCGGTCAGGAGAACCAGGAGCAAGACCAAGGAGAGGAAGGGCAGACTACGGCTACTCCACCTGCTGCGGTTGCGCCTACTGCTGCGGCTGCTGCTACTCCCTGTTTTCACCAGCACCTCAAGCGGGACCTCTGCTACCACGCCACTCCCCGAAACAGTGTCCCCAGGACTAGCACCCCCAGACGCACCACCCACAGAATCAGCAACCCAAGAGTCAGCACCCCCAAAACTCGCACCCCCAACACCAACACCCACAGAACCAGCACCCCCAAAGCTCACTGCTCCCTGCTGCTCCTGCTGCTGCTGCTGCCGTTCAGTCTGTTGTGGCGGCTGCTGCTACTACTGAGGCAAGGGGGTAGGCGGCTGAGGTGACTGGGGTACTGAGCCTGGGGGAGGCGCCACAGGGACAGCAAGCGTGCCCCCAGCAGTCCCCCCCCCCCTCCCAAGTCAGCCGAATCCCCCACAAGCGCAACCGAGAGGAACTGAGTGGTGTGGGAGACACGAGACAGGGCCGGGCAGGGTGGGAGGGGTGCGGCAGGCAGGGCAGGGACAAAGAAGAGAGGAGGAGGAGGCACAGGGGTGCTACGGTGCGGGAAGCGCCTGTAGAAGGGGAGCATCTCGTCGAAGGTAACGTCACGAGAGTGGTAGAAATGGTGGTGTGACGGGTGGTAGAACAACCACTCACAAGCGTCAAGGAAAAACTCCAAAAAGACACAAGGGTAGGGGCTAAGAGCTTGTCCGCGCGAGTGTCGCAGGCGTGAGCAAGGCTGCCCCAGGCGTGGAACGCAAACGCTTCACCAGGAGACACAGTCTACAGGAGGGTCGACGAAACCTGTGGCCGCTGGGAGCGCGGCCACATGTTAAGCAAGTGAGCAGCGTAGCGCACGACGAACGGCCACAGAAAATGGGGTGCACTGGCGTGGACCATGGAGGTGCGAGCTACCTCCATGATCAGGCCGATGCGTTGCTCAGCAACCCCATTCTGCTGTGGGGAGTCCGGCAGTGTGTACGTCTGGCGGATGACCTCTGCACGAGAGAACTGTCCTAGAGTGCCAGAGGCAAACTCACCACCACGGTGAGAGTGTAAGCGAACTACAAGCAGGCGGTGGTGGGTACGAAAAGCAAGCAGCCAAGGGAGGAGAACAGTAGGCATATCGGCCTTGTGCTCCAACGGGAACACCGTGATGAAACGCAAAAAGTCATCAACGACGACGAGATTGTAGTGCTCCTGACTAAGACCATGGACTGGGGTAGGGCCCCAAACCTCCATGTGCATTGTTTGTAACGGCGCTGTGGTAGAAGGAAACGAGGAGGAATGAGGGGCGGCGCGCTGCCGACCCTCGACGCAGGAGGTGCATAGGGCGGGGAGCGACGCAGGGAGACCAATGACTAGACCATGCTGGAATATGTGCCTAAGACGTGGGAGTGTAGGGTGACATAAGCGGTGGTGCCACAAGAGGGTCGGGTGGGCAAGGGAGCGACAGGAGCAGGACATGGCTACCTCAGCAGACGTAGCAGCCGGCTGGGACTCACTGTGCAGCGTGAAGAGACCGGACTGTGGGTTACGCTCAAAAGTGGCTAGTGGCGACCGGTGGCTGTGTCTGTGCAAGTTGCGTGTCTCACATGGCCAGGGAACGTGGTGGTGACGCCTCGGTCCCAGAGGTGACCGACTCCCGCTAGGTTCCTGGCGAATGATTGGATGTGCAGACCAGTAAGGGAGCTGGAAGGGACAGCTGCACCAGCAGGCCAAAGTGACGGCGGTAGAGATCGTCGAGGCGGCGGAAGTAGCGGGCGGCGGTGTGGCCCTGGCATAAGCAGACCTGGCCTGCTCGGGGGCCGGTCAGCAGCCGATACGTGCAGGTTGCCGCACCGACAAGACCACTAGCACCCTGGCTCGCAATGGAGCCATGCCCCCCCAAGGGCACTGACTGTCCCGGGGCCCAACCTCCATGACCACCACCATGGCCACCACTCCCAGAGCCCGCCAACCCCCACGGCAGTTGCTGCTGCTGCTGCTGCTGCGGCTGCTGCGGCTGATGCTGCTGCTGCGGCTGCTGCGGCTGCTACTACGCAGTCCCAAACTCCGACTGACTACCCTCTCCGTCTCCACCCGCACCCCCTCCACCCACTGCTACCGACCCCCCATGGCCCTTGCCCCCCTTGCCCTTGCCCCTGCCGCCAAAGGAGCCGCCTGGGGCAGAGGCAGCCACTGCAGCCTCGACGACAGAGGCAGCGGACGGAAGGACAGTTACCTGGGAGGGAGCGCTGCCCTGGAAGATAGGGACTGCCGGAGCGCCAGTGGAACCAGCGATGGCACGGAGATGGTGCTCTAACTCAGTCAGGGAGGTAGAGAATAAGTAAGGGCATGGTTCACGTAGATCGTTTTGCCGCTTAAATGATCAAGCGATGAATTTTCTCGAGCTCGCACCCAATCCGAAGCAGTATTTTGCTGGCAGAACTTCCGCGAGTTAGGGTTACCCGCTAAAAAAATGATCTGAACGCCAAAGTGATCTACAGGAACTGCGCCCTAAAGGGTGAGCTTAGAGGGGTGGCGAGCAAGGACTGCGTTGTGGGCAGGGGCAAGGTCGTTAGGGAGGCGGGTGACAAGGAAGTAGATAGTGGCATAAAGGGGGGGCGAGATGAGAGTCAGTTGGGCCTTAGTACGGGTCGCATGCTAGCGGCCCTCAAGGGAACGCAGGTGCTCGACAAAGTCTGCTATAGTGGTGTGGTCGGGGTAGAAGAAAGGGAGGAGGAGATGACCAAGAGTGGAAGACGACGGGGTGGAGTACCTAGCAAGGATAGTCGTCCAGAGGGCGCGGGTTGACGCAGCACCCACAAAGTGAGAGTGCTCGTCAATCGGCAGGCACCTGAGGATGACTACACGAGCAGCGGCGTCATGGGATGCCCAGACCGAGTAGGCAGTGCGGGCACCAGCGTGTGCAGCCTGCTGTGCGAGCGCCGCGTCAGTAGCGAGAGTGCATGGGTGGGGGAGAGCAGGGAGCTCACCAGTGACGTGGGCAGGGACTCGTCGTCGATGTGCTGACTCGTGAGCTATAGGAGAGCTGCCTCATGCCAAGCGGCGAAACCGGCCGCCCACCCCTCTCCATCCAGGCGCAGAACGAAGACGCTGGGCGACGCCATGCTGGCGGCTGTGGTGGCAGCTGTGGCCGTGAAGACGGAGGCGGCAGGAGTAGGGACAGCGACGGCAGCTGCTACAGGGGCAGTAGTGAAGAGTGCTGCAGTGGGAGCGGTGGCAGCGTCTGCTGCTAGCTGGCGCGGGGTGGCGATGGTGGCGGGCCACCGGCTAGCTGGCTGGCGGTGAGGCGCGGCTGCTGGCTAGCGGCAGCAGCGGCAAGCATAACGGTAGTGGCGGCTGCAGCTGTAGGAGCAGCGGGCATAGCGGCTGCATTGGCAGTGACAGCAGCGGGAGGAGCTGGGGCAGTGGCAGCTGCAGCGGCAGATGCGGCAGTGGGAGGAGCAGCGGCAGCGGCAAGAGCAGTGGCAGCGGTGGCTGCAGCGGCAACGGCGGAAGCAAGAGGAGCAGCTGCAGCAAGTGCTGTAGCGGCAGGAGCAGTAGGGGGAAGGGCGGCTGCTGGCGGCTGCTAGCTGGCAGGCCAGCGGCGAGCTGGCTGGGGGCTGCTGGCTGGCGCTGGCAACTGGCGCTGGTACTGGCAGCTGGCTGCTAGTGCTGGCGGCTGGCTGCGGGTGCTGGCTACTAGTGCTGGCGCTGACTGCTAGCGGTAAGTGCAGCTGGTGCTGCTGGCAGTGGCAGCTGGCGGTCAGCGGAGGCAGCGGGCGTTGGGCGCTAAGGGCTGGCGACGAGGTACTGACGCTGCCAGCTGGCGCTGGCGAGCTAGCCGGCGGCAAGCTGCGGGCTAGTGCGGGCAAGCGGCGGGCTGGCACTGGCGAGCTGGCTGGCGCTGGCTAGCTGGCCAGCTGCTGGCTGGCGCTGGTGAGCTAATGCTGGCGAGCTGGCGCTGGCGGCTAGCAGCGAGCTGGCACAAGCTAGCTGGTGCGGGCTAGCTGGCGCTGGAGAGCTGGCGCTGGCGGCAAGCTGCTGGCAGGCACTGGCGAGCTGGCGCTGGAGCTGGTGCTGGCGGGCTAACGCGGGCGAGCTGGCGCTGGCGAGCTGGCGGGCTGGCTGGCGCTGGTGAGCTGGCGCGGGCTAGCGCTGGCCGGCGACAAGGACTCGCGGGGCGAGGGAGGGAGAGGCGAGCTACGAACGAGCGGGGAAGGGGGGGACTGGCGACTAACGAAGGCGCCAGCTGGTGCGGGCTGGCGGCGGCTGGCGCTGGTCGGCACTAGCTGGTGGCGGCTGGCGCTAGCTGACGCAAACTACGCGACGAGCAGGGGAGGGCAGGGAGGGGACGAGCTACGAGGCGCGCAACTAGGGACGAGGCGCGTGACTAGGGACGAGGCGCGCTAGGCTACGGTGTGCTACGGCGAAAGCGTGAGCAGAGGGCGAGACCTAGCTCTAGATGCCATGTTCGGTTGTCGAGAGAATGGTGCACTAAGGGAAGATGTCGAGGGTTACAAAGGTAGGACTGTACCCTCTAAGAACTAATCTAACTAAGGCTATAACAGATATAAACTAGCTAGCCTAGATAATTATATTTGTTGACAATATCTACCTAGATGTTGTACCATATGTAGCCTGATCCCTAGCCATACTACAGTGTTTATATATGAACGCTCACACATTTCGGGCTCTCAAGAGCGAACAGGTTCCTGAATGTTCGTTTACGCCTTGATCCAAGCGCTGAACTCTGAATTGGTGGTGGATGAATAAATTAAATGCAGTGGAAGCCAGCTAGCATAGCACACGGAGGGAACTGGCATCAACCAACTGAGGCCACTCCGTCCTTGCCCCTGAACACTGATAAAGTATATCCACGGCTAGTGAAGGTTGCCTCCCTTTTGCTCTCCCCACCTCCACTCCATCGCCGAACCAACTGCCGAACCTGAGCCCGCTTGCTGCTGGTCCGGCTTCTCGAACCTGCGCGGATAAGGAAGAAGCTGCCAACAAAAGTTTGCTTGCCTCGGTAATTCCTTTGGCTTTGTTCCTGCACTATGTCTGTGGCTTGTGACTGTGACTGAATCGAAAGTGCTTCTGCTACCAAGCTGTCCTCCCTGCCCCTAGAAGGGCTGCTGCTGGTGCTACAGTCGCTGCTTCTGCTGCCACTGCTGCTGCTGCTGCTAAATAAATCCCTATCTGCATCCTCGTTACTGCTGGACCCGTTACTGCTGCTGCAATCTTGCACATCGCTACACCTCTCATGCGCTCCTGTAACGAAATTAGCAATTTCTTTTCTCGCAGTAGAGTCCCTCGCCGAACCGCCACAGCTTTCCCGCCCGCTTGCGCTCGCGTCACCGCTGCTCAACCGGCCAATCAATTCGACCGGACAGGGAGCATTTACGGAGCAGAACGACGCAACGCGACGCGCGCGCGAATCGGCGGAGGCGAAGGGGATCGCGGCGGCGGAGGCGGAGGAAGCGGATAAGGCGGAGACGGAGGAAGCGGAGGAAAGGGGGAGCGAGGGGAGGAAGGGGAGGAGCGCGGAGCAGTCGTGCGCGGGAAGGAGGAGGAGGTGCGCGTCGACGGAGTGGCAGCAGTCGACGAGGGAACGCGCGAAGGAGAGAGCTGTGCCGGCGGACGGCAGGCGAATGGCCTCGAAACGAACCTTCTCTTGCGATCCAACGGCGGCGAGCTTCAGGAGCGTCGATCGCGACTTCTTGTCCCAATCGCCGAAATCGGCTTCGAGCGGTAAACCCGGCACGACCACTGTGTTCTTCACGACGGCCGTCGCCTTTCCACTCGCTGCCGCCATCGCGTTACCACTACTGGTGATTGCTGCCTTCGTCGCTTGTCGCACGTCGCCCGAGTCGCCGCCGCGCTTGCTTGTGCGACTCTGCGACGAAGGCGCGGCGTCCAGTGACGTCAACGACGACGACCGGTTGTGGCGACTGCCGCCGGCGATCGCTGCGACGATTCGGTCGTCCGGTTGCTGGCCGTCGCGCAACCACTGTGCGAAGGCGTTGCGACAGTCGCGACAGCCGTCCAGCCCGATGACGACAGTTCGACCTTCGCCAACGCTGTAGATGGTCCCCAGAGGCACGGTCGATGCCGCGAATAGCTTTCGCAACGCGCTGGGAGACATGATTTCCAGGTGAAACTCGAAATAGAATATTGAGGAGCCTCGAAATATTTCGCGGTTCCTTCTTTCACCACCCACGGGAATAACTTAATTTTTCTCCGCAGCAAATTCCCTGTGCTACTAATTCGGCTTTCGCCCTCCCAACTAGCCAGTCCTTCGCGTCGCTGTTACGAAACCCTAAACGTCGCGTCGACCTGGAGAAAATCGACGCGTCCTGGGTCAGTCAGCTGCTTGATATGTGCGAATTAGTAGCGACTCAGCACCCACTTAGCACGAGCTCCTACAATGGCAGTGGTGCCCGAGTGATCCCAAGCTCTTTTAGCACTACCAACGAGACGTATGAAACTCGAACGGACTAACGCGCCGATGCAGGCTGCGAGACGAGGAGAGAGAAGTGCGATGCAGCACCCGTGTTCTCGCCTTTATTATACTGCGCGCAACCCCCGTCCGGGCCCTCGAATGCACAGTGTCCGCTTGCGTTGTGAGGCTCTTCTCAGTCTCGCTGATTCGAGTCAGCTGACTCGCTTCAGGCCGCTTCGCCGCCTCAGGTCCGGTTGCACTCGACGCGGTTTCTGCGTATTAGCGCTACATATGTACCTCGGCTGACAACTGTATGCGACGCGGATACGGTCGTTACTTATTTCGTCGCCTTCCTTCCCTCCTCCACTCCCGCGCCGCCGCGCCGTCTCACTCCACGTGTCCATGATTACTCTCAGGATTCTTCGTGCGTTGAGAGTGACCTGACACGCACATTCAGTACTGTACGGCTACTAACGGGGACTTGCCCAAAGCTCTCCCTCTTGCCTCCCCCTTTTCTCTCGTACACTGAGTTGGCAAGTGAGCAGGGCAGTTGACTGGGCGGAACGGATCCCGTGAGCAGAGCAGAGGTGCGTGTGTTCATCTGTTTTCCGTCCAGAAACCCACCATCCCTCCCTCCCCCAGGTGCCCTCAATTCCCGCCATTTCCCCCAAACCTTCTCCACAACCAGCAGCCTGCCTCATTATCATCTCCCCCCCCCCCCCTCCCTCCCCCGCCCCTCCCCCACCTCGCCGCCAGCGCAAACGCGAAGCTCAACCCCAAGCTGGCCGAACAAGCAGGGGAGCGAGCGACAGCCCAGGTTTCAAGCGCCATGCATGGATGGCCCTTCGTCGCTTAGCGGCGTGTGGTGCTGCTCAATGGGGGATGGGCGGGCAATCGGGGGCAGGCGCACCAGTGGTTTCTGCGTATAACTTCTGTCTTTCGCAACAAACGTCTTCGCATTAGCGCATTTGGTTGGATGGTTATCGCACAGGTTTCGCAAGTCGACTTGCGTGTGGGGGCATCAAGCCCGAGGTGAGACCTGCGCTGCGACGGGAAGACAGTTTTGCGAGTTACCCACACAGTACGACAAAGCAGGAGGCAGTTTCGGGAACAGTGAGCAGTGACGGCATCGTGTGCAAACAACAATCAGCGGAAGACAAGACGAGACGTCAAATCCAATCCAAACCGTCCCGCGGCAGCTAAGGGGAGGTTGCGTCCGAGTCAGGGAGACGTAGAAAAAACTGCGAGCGATTGCTGTACAAGTTGTTAGTCAATGCGTACACCAAGTCCCACTTTCATCCACCCTACCAAATAATTCAGTCCCATAGTTAAAAGCTTATTAGACTACCTTTCGAAGGCATGTACAAACCCTTTTATGCGCCTTGTCCCTTCAACTCCAGCCGACATCAACAAAGGTATTCAGAAAAAACGTTGACGTTTCTTAGGAGGGCCCTTCCTCATCATGGTGCCCACTAGCTCAGCCAGATAGCTGTCTTCCGTCCACCAATCAGGCTCCTTCCCTGGAAGCACTTCTTGAGAGCACAATGTGAAGTTGGCACGTAGCAGGCCCTACACATGAGAAAGGGCAACGAGAGACGACATTTGAAGGGGAAGTAAATAAAGAGAAAGAGGGCAATGTAAATGTGACACCATTGAGTTGTTTGCAATCATACCAATTGTAAGCATGCATACGATCTGGAAAAAAACATGGATAATGGTGAAGAGGATTGTACGTGTGCGTATAGGCCAAGAACCAGCTCGTGGAAAAAATGTCTGACGCTGCATGGAGCATAGAAGCACATATTGTGTAAGATCCCAAGGGACTAAACCACCAGGCAGAACGAAGTACATCGCTAAGGGTGAAAAACGATTCCTACTTGTGAGAGGCAATCAGACATTGGTGCGAACCTGAAAGTGGTTGAGGTAGGCTACATCGGGGGTCAAGTGAACACCGCCCTCCAATGGCTCGATGGGGCGATGAACCTGTGGGGGGAGAGAGGGAGGCGGATGGGAAGACGTGTGGATAAGACATGGGGTGTTAAAACGTGTTACAAGGGGAAAACGTGCAAGGTCAAGTGAACACCGCCCTCCAGTGGCTCGATGGGGCGGTGAACCTGCGGGGGGAGAGGAATTTGGGGGATGGATGGCTCAATGCGCCCCCAAGCGCTCTAGTGAACACCGCCCTCCAATGGCTCGATGGGCCGATGAACCTGCGCAGGGGGGCGAGATGGGGGATGGATGAAACACGCAATATGCACCCCGAAATGCTCAAATGAAGGGAACACCACCCTCCAATGGCTCCATGGGGCGGTGAACCTGCAGAGAGGAAGAGCGAAAAGGAGAGCGAGCGGGAGAGAGATGGGGATGGAAAGGCGAGGTGGTCAGACCATGAAACACGTTACAAGGAAAAAACGTGCACGCTCATATGAATGCCGCCTCAGGGATCAATGGAGCGATGAACATACAGGCATGGGGGGAGGCACAGGTAGGGGTGCTCTCCATCCACACGGCACAGATTTTACACGGCACAGATATTACACGACTACAGTTTTTTCGCGACACAACTATTATGCGCCTTCAACAAGTGTTAAGTGAGTGGTCTACGCGTGACCATACATGTCATGGATTTCTCCCTCGTCTCACCTGCCCCAGTCACACCTCCACCAGCCTCACCTGCACCAGTCTCACCTGCACGACCCACACTTGTCATGGGTCAACCAGCAGTACTTCTGGTGCCCATAGAAGTTAGGGCACTGGGACGGCGAGTACCCCATGTCCTTCTCCCCCATGCAGTACACGTGGGGTTGGTGGGAGAAAAAAAGGCCTGCACCAGTCTCACCTGCACTGCCCACACTTGTTGTGGGTCAACAAGAAACTTCCGATGACCGTAGAAGTTGAGGCACTGTGAGGGCGAGTACCCCATGTCCTTCTCCCCCACACAGTACACGTGGGGCCAGTGGAACCGCATCCGCTGAACGGGGAGCGCAAGAGAGGGAGTGGGTGGTCTACAGTACTCCACCGACCACCACACACTCCCGAACGTGATAAAAGCCGACCCGTTATGCTTCTTAAGGAGTTCTTGTAGCGACCCCCCTGCTATATCGACAGGTTTCGGCTTGGTGTGCCTTCGTCGTTTTTTTCTTCGCTTGCGGCCTGACGGAGTGTACTCGCCGTTTTCCTCCTCTTCTGGCTCGGGCGGCGGGGCGGGCGGCGGCGCGATGTACAGTAGCTCGTCGAAGTCCATGAAAAGCACCCAGCGGGCGGCGGGGCGCAGGCGGTACATGCAGTCGTTTAGGGTGAGCACGTTCTGCTTGTTCTCGAATGCGTACGCGCCGCGAATGTCGACTATCTCCATAATGTGGGCAGCTACAAAGGGGGATAGGACCTGGGTGGGGGAAAGTGAAGAAACAAGGGGAGGGCAGAGGCGACACATGCAATCATTTAGACTGAGCAATCATTTCGTTCTGATTGTTTTCGAACGCATACGCGCCGCGAATGTCGATGCTTCCCATTATCCTGGCAGCTACAAAGGGGGATAGGACCTGGGTACGGGAAAGGTAAGAGACAGCGGACAACATGGCAGAGGAAATACACACAGCCGTTTAGGGTTAACGTTCTGCTTGTTCTCAAATGCTTCGCACCGTGAGTATCAATGAGCTCCATAATGCAGACAGCTACAATGGGGGATAGGACCTGGGTCGGGGAAGGGGAAGAAAAAAGGGGAGGGAGAAGGCAGTGCAAGAATGTAGTTAAACGCGAATGTCGATTATTTTCATTATCTAGGCAGTTACGATGTGGGATAGGACCTGCGAGAGGTAAAGAGAATGGGGTGAGATGAAAGGAAGGAGGATGGGAAGTTTAAAAAGGAGAAAATAAAATTATTACCAAAAAAAAAAAAAAAAAAAAAAAAAAAAAAAAAAAACGGTCTTGAGGTCCTACGAGATTGAATAGTTTCCCAGCAAGCGAACTGGTTCTAGAAAGAGCAAGTAAACACATGCTTTGTGGTGTGACACAGGGCTCCAGTGGTCGTCGTCACTCATGGAGTCATGGTAGGAAGGGCAGCAGTGCGAAGCAGTTCGCTTGAGCAAGTTTGAAACAAGAGTTAGAGATCCAAGCAAGAGAATCGCACGAAAAATCGTTCCACTCAAAATTACCAGGTCGCAAACATGTTTCGGCTTACGGGGATCAAACCCGCAGAGCCTTCATCAGCGGTTCATTAGGCTTTGTGGTGTGACACAGGGGTCCACTTCACAATTAGCCACATCACAAATCTCCGTTACATTCTAGAAATCCCCAAACTTCAATATAGTGTCAATTATATCGCACCTTCATTATTGTGTCGTCCACGGAGCCCCCGTCGCTAAGCACAAAGTATTCCACCTTGAGATAGTGGTAGGCCACCTAAGGGGGTGGGAGGGGTGGAATGGCAGGGGAACTGGGAGGATCGAAGCAGTGCGAGAGGGGTGCCGAAAGGGATAGAAAGAGTCTATTTTTGAGGCGCCTCAAAAATAGCCGTAAGGGATAGAAACAGGAAGCAGCGAATACTCCACCCTGAGATAGTGGTAGGCCACCTGAGGGGGGGGCGAGGGAACAGAGATGAGAAAGGGGACCTTTCAGTTGGCTCAGGTCAGAAGCCAGCCCGAGGAGACAGCCGAAATACTCCACCTGAAGAGAGTGGCAGGCCACCAGACGAGAAAGAGAGGGGGTAGAGAATAGGGAGGGGAGAGCGGGGCGAAAGGGGAGAGAAGGGAAACGAGAGATGGGAAACGAGAGATGGGAAACGAGAGATGGGAAACGAGAGATGGCAAACGAGAGATGGCAAACGAGAGATGGGAAACGAGAGATGGGAAACGAGAGATGGGAAACGAGAGATGGGAAACGAGAGATGGCAAACGAGAGATGGCAAACGAGAGATGGCAAACGAGAGATGGGAAACGAGAGATGGGAAACGAGAGATGGGAAACGAGAGATGGCAAACGAGAGATGGCAAACGAGAGATGGCAAACGAGAGATGGCAAACGAGAGATGGGAAACGAGAGATGGGAAACGAGAGATGGGAAACGAGAGATGGGAAACGAGAGATGGGAAACGAGAGATGGGAAACGAGAGATGGCAAACGAGAGATGGCAAACGAGAGATGGCAAACGAGAGATGGCAAACGAGAGATGGCAAACGAGAGATGGGACTTTTGACTTGACTCAGAAGGCAACACAAAAAGGCACCCGAAAAAAGTGGAGAGGCATGGGAGGCATGAGGGAGAGGCATGGGAGGCATGAGGGAGAGGCATGAGGGAGAGGCATGGGAGGCATGAGGGAGAGGCATGGAAGGCATGAGGGAGAGGCATGAGGGAGAGGCATGAGGGAGAGGCATGGGAGGCATGAGGGAGAGGCATCTAGAATACTTCTGGGGAAAGAGATGAGAGATGGGGCCGCTACCTTCACCTTGGGATGGTGGTAGGAAGAGCAGGGTGCGATGGAGTTAGGTGGGAGGAAGGTTAGAGAGAGGCATGGCAAGGCATGGCATGGCATGGCATGGGATGGCATGGCACGGCATGGCAAGGCATGGGATGGCATGGCACAGCATGGCAAGGCATGGGATGGCATGGCACGGCATGGCAAGGCATGGGATGGCATGGCATGGCATGGCATGTCATGGCATGGGATGGCATGGCAAGGCATGGGATGGCATGGCATGGCATGGCATGGCATGGCTGATGGGAGGGATGGACATTGCAGTTGCAGCCCACATGTGTTGCGTGGAGAATGCGTTAAGAGTGGAACGATTGAGCTCTCGGGTAGCAAGAGAGGGAGGAGGGGAGACGAGCAGGAGAGCGAGGGTAGTGAAAGAGAAGGGGAGAGAAAAAAGGGAGGGGAGAACGCACCTGCAGCCACACGTGCAGCGCGGAGGGGTTGAGGTCCCGGTACATGGGGAACGAGCAGAAGGCCAGATTGTACTCAAAAGATGGCCCATGCCCAATCGCTTGCCAATGCGTGAAGCCGTAGCCTTGTTTATGCGGTTGTGTGGCGTTCCGTTTATTGCCATGGGCCGGGGCATGCGTGGCGGCATGCGTGGTGGCATGTGCTTGCCCGTGAGGGTGTGCGGGGAGCAGGGAGGAGAGGGCTGATGCTGGTGCAGGCGGTTCACTGTAGATGGGCACATCCATACGGTCTGCAGGGGAGGGGAGTGGAGGGAGGGGAGTCGGACCCAGTGAAACTTTATTAATACCGCCCTTTTGAGGCGACTCAAAAGCTGAAACACTGTTAACGCCTCCCGGCCAGGGCAGGGCTCGTTTTTCAAGGGTAATTACCCGGAAAAAAACAAAAACATTAAGAGTTGGCTTTGGCCTGGTTCCGGAATTTGAACGGGTAGAGTTATCGGGGTTTCCGGAATTTATAGGAAGTGGTGTAGCGGGGGGGTCCGGGCGGATCAGAATTTCGCGGAGAAGGCAATCCGGATGCACCCACCCCATCCCTCCCCCCCTTCACCACCCCCCCCCCTTTCTTCCCCGGCGCCAGAGACATATTTTTTGTTTAAGTCCCCAACATCCAGAAACATTCCCCAGAGACCCCCCGAACGCAGAAAATTCGGCTAAGTTCAACCCGCAACCCAGAGAATTCGACGAAGTAATTTCCACACAGAGATACTCCTCCCACCCACACCCCCCGGAAACCCAGAATAATGGGCTAAGTCCCTCACCGCCTGGGAAATTCCTCCTCCCTCAAACCCCCCCCCCCCCCCCCCCATGCCCACCCACCCAATGAAGGAAATTCGGCTAATTCCCAAACAGCCAAAAGGATTCAGCCCAACCAACCACCCCCCCCCCCCCAACCCAGAAGGTTGCAAAGGTTGCTACCTGCCAGCCACAGAAGAGGCATTCATCTCACATTCCTCCATGCCCTGCGTCTAATTCTACCCAGCTTTAACGGAGCTGTTGAGAGAAGCAGCGAAATAAGTTTTTGAGAATTCTTTAAAAAAACAAAAAGCCTATCACACCGTACTTTAGCCGAGCTGTTAAAAGGAGTAGCGAAATAAAACAACCCTCAGAACGTGGTACACCCAAAAGCCACTCTGCCATCTTCGCACGCCGCAAAGTTTACCCCGCATTGACCTTTAATATCGCGACTTCCACCCCGCCTGCCCAAGTCAATGTTTGTTGTAACTCGGCTAAAAGTAACTTCGTACCCAAATCCGGATGAAACAGAAAATCAACTACCCTGAAACCCGGACGAATCCGGGTGCAGGGGGGTGGGGAATCCAGGAGAAGCAGAGTTCCAAAAAAACTTAGCGTGAGCCCTACTCCTAAGGGTGTAAATTCGAGTACGAATACGAATACGAATGTTGTAACCGAATATTAGCCGAATATTTGGTGTTTTGGTATTTGATCGAATGGTAGGTCCTTCACGAATACGAATACCATCCGAATGGTGCCGAATACCGTCCGAATGCGAATGTATTCGAGTGGTATGGTGGTCACAAAAAAATTGTGTATTTATAGGGGCATGCTGGTATAAATCAAGGTTAACCAGTGGGACGAATTTACCAACTTGTCGAAACCAGAGAAGTATTTACTCACTCCCCACACCAGCGAGTCGAAACCCTGGCCTATGCCCTTTTTTCACATCCCAAGTTGAAAACATGGAGCGCGATTTATTATTATAGCATGACATTGCATAACAAGGTGGTGGTTGAATAGAGAGGCAAAGGCTCTAACACACATAGCACGAGACAATCTCAGCTCCATAGAACTCTAACTACCTCTGCTCAGTTGAGGCTTTCCAGCATCTGAATTACTTCCCCTTGGTGGAAGTCTCTTCATCCTCCAAAGCGTTCCAAGACCGCAAGCATAAGCACGCCCGAGCAGTTTCGGGCTTCAAACTATGCCTGAAATCCGTGAACAAATGCAGTGCAATGGAAAATGAGCGCTCGGAGTCGGCGGACGTTCCCGGAATCGCCAAGTAATCACGAGCCATCCTTGCAACATTCGGGTAGTGATGGCAATGGAGACGCCACCAATCCTTGAATGTAGCAACCGACTTCTCATTTTCCACGGTGACCCTCTCCTCGTCAAGGTACTTAGAGAGTTGATTCTCTCCACTTGACTCCCCCCTCCCACGGACTGAGAAGATGCCGCCAAAGATCGTTGATTGCCCACTCCCTCCCTCCACCGTTTCCCCTCCAAGAGGGCTTGAACTCTCGCCCATGACTTCCTCATGCGGCGCCACCTCCTCGTACTCGGCGTAAGCCTCGGTAATTGTGGCTTTCACCACGGAGGTTGCCGCATGATGAGCGCCCCCCTCCATTGCACCCAAAGCATAGTACCCTAGGTTGAACCTAGGGTCCAAAAGGGTTGCAATAGTGTAGTCCTCCGAAGTCCGGTTGTAGTAGTTCTTCAGTTTGGCGTGAGCATTCTTGCATGGCTCCCAAAACTCGCCCCTGGCGGCCACCTGGGCTTCCAACAAATCCATGAGTGAGTTCACCAATGGAACACACAAGGAAGTTGTTGGGTATCTAGACCCCTCCAAAATCCGTTGCACTTCGGCAAACGGAGCGAGAAGTTTCTCAAGAACGAAGAGGGTGCTCCATTCGTCATCCCTCATTCGGAGCTCCTCAAATACCTCCTCCTCCACCTCGGCCACCAAGTAGGAGTTAATGGCCGCCTTCAACTTACGTGCCTTTACCACCATAGCATGGGCACTTCCCCACCTCGTTGGGGTGTCATGAGCAAGTGAGGTCTTATGCCCTTGCACCTTCTCAATGCAATGTACCTCAAACTTATCATGCCTCAAGCTTGACCCACTAAGGTGGGTTGCAAGCCCGCGGACCTTGGTGAGTGCACCATCCACCTTAGGTGATTTCAAGATGCATTCCACCACAAGTTGGATGACATGAGCAAAGCACCTTATGTACCTTCCAAAGGAAAAGTCGTGATCCTTGACGAGAAGTTTCACCATCTTCTCATTGGTGGAGGCATTGTCCATGGTGATGGCCATGATCTTGCTCTCAAGACCCCACTCATCAAAGACCGCTCGCACGAACGCGTTCTTGATGGCCTCACCCGTGTGGTGGAACTTGAGATTGATGAAGTCCAACAAGATGCTCTTGTTGTTAAAGCGCTCATCAAGCCAATGCGCCGTGATAGCCATGTAGGCATCCAAATTGGGCGCCGTCCAAATATCACACGTGAAGGATACCTTTGATGGCAAACCTTGCAAACGCATCCTCATCAACACCATCCGCTCGTTGTAAGCTGTGTGAATGTCACTTGCAATCGTAACCCGACAAGGGATGGTTACCTTCGATTCAAGCCACTGCAAGTATGCCAACAACTCGGGGCAAGTGAGAGCCCTAAAGGAGAGAATCCCCTTGAGAATCACCCTCACCAAACGCCTCCTATTCTCCTTGTCCGTGTACGGGGTGTTCCCACGAATCGCCTTCCCAATGTCTTGGTTACCACCAGCTCCCACATCCTCACCAGTGATTGCTGTATATTGAGGTGCGTGGTGACTCGTAGCATGGTTCTTCATTGCGGTGGTGCAGCCGCCATTGCACGAGATGGTCACGTTCGACCCCTTGTTCGAACAAAGCATGCACCGTGCCTTCTCCGTCCCTTCGATCTTCTCAAAAAACATCCACATGAGGGAGGTCCGCTTCTTGGCTTTCTTGAACGGCGGCATGTTGGAGTCAGCATCAGCAGGACGGTTGGCATTAAGGGCAGTAGGGACGGCCGTTAAACGACTAGTGGTAGGCACGCTTGTTGAAGGACGTGGTGCACTAACACCACCTAGCGTAGACTGCAAGGTGGTAGAAGCCATGGCTACAAAGAAAGTGCTAGACGAGGCTGGAGGCAGAAGATGAGGCTGGCGTCAATACTTCGGAAGTAATGGTTCATAATCTGTAAGCATCCGGGAGGAGATTTGGAGTGTGTGAATGGTAGGATAAGCGGGGAACCCAAATATGTGCTCTTTGGAGCTGAAATTGCCTCTCTGGAGTGTCGGGAGGAATTCTGCATGGTCGTGACGGTGGGTTGAATTTTTGCGAGCCGCATTCTTCTCGCTGCGCATTCCACACGGCGCAAATTCCACTGGCATTCCAATCGTCAAATTTGTAAGCGGGAAGTTTCGGCAACGGGATCATTAGACACCTGTTCAATCTCCATACAGGTTCGTGTAATGAAACCAATTGCGAAGCCCCGCCATTCCATATGCGTGCAGTTTACGTTGCACATTGGGATGGGTTACCCAATAAGCGTGAAGTCTGTTTGGGCGACTCCCAAAGTTTAGGAATTGACGTGCCAACACACCTTGCGACGTGACACATCGCCCTTCATGGTTGGCTCGCCCCATGCGGAATCGTTTCCGTGGTACTGGCAACCGACCATGTGTTATTGAAGGGACTGTTTCGGCCGTTGCGACGCTGACCCAAACATTTAGTACAGTTGTTGTGCAACGCGCGATATTGCTACAACAAAATTTGCATCAACCTGCCCGCAAATTGCGACACAAACAGGTGTGGCTGAGGGCGTGGAGTCTAGGGTTGCGCAATCCGACTGAGCTGCGCAATACAGCATGGTTACGGGTTTCGCAAAGATCACGAAGTTTGTTAGCAAACTTTTATCCAGGCAAGAAAGTTGCCAACACCGCGCGCAACTGGTTGCGCAATTCTAGGTTGCACAATCCACGCCTTGGAACTCTCTGTACTGCACCAACCCTTCCAAGCAACACACATGTACCTAGTGTCTGCCGCATACTCTCAATATCGACGATCTGTAAGTCAAACTCGATCGCAAGTCTCTTGTGTGCTAGGCTGCTAGCTATTGCTTCACCCCAAGCATAATAACGTATCCTATCCCTCCGCAATCTTGGAGCCGGAGTCGTAGCGCGCGATGTAGACTCATGTCGCGGCTTTGTCTTCAGATAGGTGGTGACGGCATGCAAAGCGCACATCGCGAAGCAGTGGAAGAAGGTTTAATCAACATCCGGATATTGAAACGAATATTCGGTATTCGAGCTACGAATATTCGACGCACGAATATTCGACGCGGTCGAATATCCGACGCACAAATATAACCGAATAATTGCTAAATTAACATTCGATTCGAATTCGGTATTCGTCGAATGCTGAATACCATCCGAATACCCAAGCATTCGTTTACACCCTTACCTACTCCCAGCCAGTCCCGTACTGCACTCACCTAGTTGGATCATTGCAGTGCCACCACCATCCCCTGTGGTTTCCGCCATGAGTCTACAGTGGTACACTGCCGTCTCATACATCAATAAATGGTGTTCTCCAGGGTAAATTCCCCTCAGCCTGCCCTGCAAATGCCGCCCGTCCCGCCCCACCCAGTAGCAGTGGCCCAGCTGACGAGGACCAATGGGAATAAAGGGGGAATATGTTAGGGAGAAATTTTAGCATTTTAAAACATCACCTTTTGAGAATTCTGAAAAATAACCTTCTTTAGAAATCACAAATAACACTTCTTGAAATTTCTCAAAATCAACCTTTTATTTTCTTTCAAAAATCACTAACAGCGAGAGGGAGAAGAAGGGGGAGGTGTGTGAGGGAGCACAAGGCGGAGATTGGGAGACACATGGCAAAGGATCGCCCCTCTCACTCACTCATTCCCCTCTCACTCATTCCCCTCTCACTCATTCCCCTCTCACTCATTCCCCTCTCACTCATTCCCCTCTCACTCATTCCCCTCTCACTCATTCCCCTCTCACTCATTCCCCTCTCACTCATTCCCCTCTCACTCATTCCCCTCTCACTCATTCCCCTCTCACTCATTCCCCTCTCACTCATTCCCCTCTCACTCATTCCCCTCTCACTCATTCCCCTCTCACTCATTCCCCTCTCACTCATTCCCCTCTCAACCACCTGTGGACACTCACCATTCCCTCCCCTCCTCACTCACCCCATCATCCCCGTTTTCTCTTAACAATCGTGCTGCACACTCATTGGCTAACAGCCGGCACTCATTGGCTAACAGCCGGCACTCATTGGCTAACAGCCGGCACTCATTGGCTAACAGCCGGCACTCATTGGCTAACAGCCGGCACTCATTGGCTAACAGCCGGCACTCATTGGCTAACAGCCGGCACTCATTGGCTAACAGCCGGCACTCATTGGCTAACAGCCGGCACTCATTGGCTAACAGCCGGCAATCATTGGCTAACAGCCGGCACTCATTGGCTAACAGCCGGCAATCATTGGCTAACAGCCGGCACTCATTGGCTAACAGCCGGCAATCATTAGCTAACAGCCGGCAATCATTAGCTAACAGCCGGCAATCATTAGCTAACAGCCGGCAGTCTCCTCATCCCCTGTCATTCACGGAGAGCCACCCATTCCCCTCCCATTCACTCACCCCATCGTCCCCATTCTCTCTTATAACGCGCAGGCTCATCCCGACTGCTGCAAACTCATTGGCCGACAGCCGGTACCTGCTGTGCTGGACAAACAGACCCACTACCCCTCCGCCTACCCTCCCCCGCTCTCTCCCACACAGACTTTCGCCTGCCTTCTCCCCCTGAGTCGTCTCAAATGCATTCTCCTACATACACTCACCCCGTCATCCCCATTCTCTCTGATGACTCGTAGGCTCATCCCGATTGCTGCGAACTCATTGGCCGACAGCCGGTACCCGCTGCGCTGGACGAATCGCGGCTGGCCGAGCGCTGAGAGCGCGCCAGGTGGCGCCTCCTGATAGGCCCGCTGCAGCAGCGAGTGACGTGTCAAGCAGGGGTTGGTGATGGAGTTGTTGTGGTCGATGTTGGCCCCCTCCACGTCAGCATCTGTACGGCATTAAGAAGGTTCCGAGGTTAAGGATTGGAGAACAAGGGAGGGAACAAGGGGGGAGGGACGGATGGAGATGGAGTTGTTGAAGTCCATGCTGGCGCGGCGCCTTCCGTGCATCACACTCTGACAGGCTAAAAAAAACTCTGACCGGCTGAAAAAGAACCACTATACCACTCTGACTGACAGGACGAACTTATAGCAGCTCGCAACCGTAGGAACCACGCCCTAAGCTCCACCTTAAAGCCCTCGATTACCCACGACCCACTCTTTCCCATGCCTCATTCCCCTGCTCTCATTCGCCTCCTCCACCCCCCTACCTGTGCGCAGTTTAGTCCGCGCCATGCTTAGATCCATCTTAAAGCCCTTCTCCACGGCCCCACCCTTCCCCACGCCTCAACACATCCCCTTTCCCCCTTCCCCTTTCCCCCTTCCCCTTTCCCCCTTCCCCTTTCCCCCTTCCCCTTTCCCCCTTCCCCTTACCCCCTTCCCCTTTCCCCCTTCCCCTTTCCCCTCCCCAGTCCCCTATTCTCCCCTACCTGTGCGGAGTTTAGTCCGCGCAGTGCTAAGATCCATCTTAAAGCCCTTCTCCACCGCCCCCGCGACCACCCCCGCCTCCACCTCGCTGCTCCACCGCACCCTCCGCAAATCCTTCTCCCCCCCTGCGCCTGCGCCTGCTCCTACGCCTGCGCGCGCTTCCGCCCCGCCTGCGCCCGCGAGCCACGCACCCACACCCTCCGCCCCTCCCCACACCTCCGCTTCTACCTTGCGCGAATTCTCGGGACTCCGCCCGCTCATTATAAAGAAGAACACTAAAGCGGGGATGAAGATTAGAAGCAGGCGCGACGGCGAGCATAATCTGCCGCCGCACCATTGCCGAGTCGCGCGGCCCTTTGAGGACACTAATCTCGGCGGCGCCGCCATAGGGCTGCCATTCGCGCCACGACCGTACGCGCCGCCGCGGCGAAACGGCGGCTCGTCCGACGTGTAACCGTGTAACGGGCCGTCCGATCCGTAACCATCTTCCCCGACGGAGGGCCCGCCGCGAGATCCGCGTGCGTACGGCGGAGGGCCCGCGCCAGCGGGAAGCGGGTAATGCGGGCCGTAATTTGCGGGGCCGGGGGCGGGGGGAGGGCCGTTCGCATAGGGCGGGAAGGGAGGCGGCCCGTGCGGGTGCGCGCTAGGATGAGAATAAGGGGTGGGGTAGGGCGCGGGCGGGTGCTGCTGCGGGGGGTATGGCGGGCCTTGCGAGTAAGGCGGACCTTGCGGGTACGGGGGACCTGGCGGATAGGGGGGACTAGGGTACGGTGGCTGACGTGGCGGGTGCTGAGGGGGATGCTGCTGGAGAACGGGACGTAAGTTCGAATTGCTGGCGCGATTCTGACGAGCGGAAATGGCGCTGCTCCCGCTGCTGATGCTAGTTTTGCGGTTTGGAGGCGACATGACCGTTTGACCTACTGCCGTGACTGGATGATTTAGACGAAAATGTTTGATCAGGGTCAAAAACATTTATGTTACAAACTGGACGTGTCGATGTAGTATAATGGTCAGTATCTCCGCCTGTCACGCGGAAGATCCGGGTTCGATCCCCGGCATCGGCGGTGTTTTCTTATTTCACTCTCCTCTGTGCAGTTGAGCCCCCTATCTTTTCACTCCTACCACTGCAAGAGAAACTCCATCCTCACCTCCCTCCTTTGCTGCCCACCATCTGTCAGATTGAAGCACTGCCTTCCCTTCAGCAGTCCTGGTGGCCGTGTCTGAAAATCTTCCAGGGCTTGCAGCACCAGAGATTCCCTTGGAACAAGAACTGCCATACACTGAATCCGGAACTTGTGGCTTAGTGACCTTGTGCTCCCATGTTCATCTATTAGTGCTGCTGTGATGACATGATATTGTGCGAATTGTGAATTAGAAGCTTGCGTCAAAGTATAGCACAAGATATGCTAAGACAACTCCTACCATGTAGCTAGCTGCTACATTCTCAATCTAGCCTATCTGTAGATAGCCTTGGCTTCCTAGCTCACTAAAGGATGCATTATCCCTAACATCACAGCTAATATCCGCTCTACAGCTGGATGGTAATCTGAGCTGTTCCCTGCCCATTGGGCACATGGAAAGTTTTTTCGACGGTCTGCCCGTTGACCTGGAAGCGAGCGCGGTACGTGCCGTGGAATCCCTTGAAGGCGAGGGGCTGGCCGGGAGTGACCTGGGCACTGAGATGCGTGCTCCACTCCTTGCGCAGGCGCACATACCTGCGCGGGGGAGGAAAGAGGGGAGGGGGGAGGGGGGGGGTGCGGGGGGAGCAAGAGGAGAAGAGAGGAGGGTAAGAGAAGTGGAAGGAGCTTCCTGGAGTGACCCGGGCGTTGAGATCCGCGCTCCACTCCTTGCGCAGGCGCACATACCTCTGCGTGGGGGAGAAGGGAGAGGAGCAGGGAGAATCAGAGCAGGGAACAAGAAAAGTGGAGAAGAGGGGGACAAGGGAAGGGTATGGAGTGAGGGAGTGAGGGAGTGAGGGAGGAGAGGGGGAGTGAAAGTGGTAGAGGGAGTGGCTCTCACCACTTCCACGAAGTTGGGTGAGGGAGGGAGACCGGGAGGGAGAGAGGGAGTGGGTAAGCGACAGAGCAATGCTCCCCCCCCCCCTCATCCAAGAGGGGAAAGAAGCGCGTCTCACCTCTTCCCGAGTTCCTTGGAGTTCTTGACTCAACTCCAAGAACCGCCAAGTTGGAGTTCTTTTGAGTCGAGTCAAAAGCAGACTCTTTAAACACCAAGTTGGTGTGTCCGCGAAGCAGAGAGAACATAGGGGAGGTGGGGGAGACTTCGGAGGAGGAGGGGAGGAGGTTGGGGGGTGGGGGGAGGGGGGGGGTCAATAAAGGAGGGAGATGCAACAGAGAAATGCCCGAAGCGTTCCTCACCTCTTCCCGAGCTCGTTATCGACGTAGTTGGAGTCCGCGAAGCATGCCTCGCACGGCTCGCACATGCCGGGGTCCACGTCCCTGTACTTATCACACGTGGCGCGCCCTGCGGACCAGTTCACGATCCCGCGCACGGCGGGGTGCGCGAACGCCTCGCGCATGACCGACTCGAAGTAGTCGGCGCGAATCGCGTCGTCGGGGACCTTGTTGAAGTCCAATTCGGTGAGCCAGATCGGGATTCCCGCCACCGCGAGCTGGTTCAGGTCGTGCCTCAGACGGGCCTGCGGGAGATGACGGGGGAGTTGGGAGGCGAGCAGGAGGGAGTCAGGCGGAAAAAATCTTCGGGCACTTAGTTAAAAGTCCAATTCTGTGAGCCGGATAGATTTTTGAGTCGACTCAAAAACCGGATAGGGATTCCCGCTACTGCGAGCTGGTTCAGGTCGTGCCGCAGACGGGCCTGCGAGGAAACGAGGGCGGGAAACGGGGGGAGTTTTTGAGAATTTTCAAAAACTCCCTGCAAAAGCAAAATCAGGGAGGAGAGCAGCACGGGGTAAGCAGGGTCGCGTCGTTGGGCACCTTGTTGGTTCAGATCGTGCCTCAGGCGAGCCCGCGAGAGAAGCGAGGGCATTGGAGACTCCCTGCGGCTGTGGCTCCTTGCTGTAGCATTACTTAGTTACTGGTTACTTGTTACTCGATTTTGGTTCAGGTTACTTTCCGTCTTAGCGCACTAGTTCACAGGCCCCCTCTCATCCAACTCACCGGCTGCAGCTCCTTGCTGTAGTGCGACTCTGTCATCTTGGCTATACGAATCGATCTGGTAACGTTGTTACATTCTGCGCACTCCGCACCCGCTACCAACTCACCGGCTGCGGCTCCTTGCTGTAGTGCGACTCGACGCCGATCCCGGTAATCGGCGTGCCACGTGTCGTCATCGCCCACACCTTCGCGAGGTAATACTCGGGATGCGACACGCCGTCGCACTCCTCGACCGTATTATAGTCGTTAATGAACAGCTGCGCGTTATTGTCGATCGCGTTAGTAGCCTTGTACATCCACTCGTGCACCTGCGGGCCTAGGCGGTCCGCGAAGTAGTTGCCGTGCAGCGGCTCGTTGAGAATGTCCCAGTGCTGCACCTGCCCCTTGTAACGGGTTACCGCATGGTTCAGTCTTCGCTGCATCGCCGCCCACAGGTCCTGGTCGTTGAGGGCCTGAACAGGCGGAACGAGAGGGGAGGGGGGGGCAGAGGGGGGGGGCAGAGGGGGGGAAAGGGGGGGGAAAAGGGGGAAAAGGGGGGGGAAGGGGGGGGAGAGGGCATTGATGGGAGGTTGAAGTGGAATGGCGGGAGGGAAGGCGTGGGGAAAGGGGGAGGGCGCGAAGGGAGTGAAAGGCCGGATGATCTGGGGAGCAGAGCCAAATGATATTGTAAAGCGTACGGAGTGTAGCAATGCTCACCTTGACCCAGGGCTGCACGAAATTCTCCACTGCCCAGAACAGATTGTGCGCGCGAACGTTGATGTTTCGTTCGCGAAACCAGTTTGTCATCGCGTCCGTTACAGTGTAATTCTCTACACCCTTGACTCCCTCGTTAAAGTACCACTTGCCCTCGTTATTGAACACGGCCCAGTTGAAGCGAGCCTTGAACCACTGTAACGAGGGGATGGAGAAAGCGGAGGGGAAAGGCGAAACGGGGGGTGAGGAAAAGGGAGCAAGATAAAGCAAGCACTATGAGCTTGTGAACGTGGTTCTCGCAAGCGTTCGTCAGGCTCTAAAAACTGGTGGAGCCTCCAATTTGGGAGAGATTTTGTGGCTGATTCGAAAAAATCCAGGCCCATTCCGCTATCCGTACCTTCTGGTAGTTCTGGTCGTAAAGGATCGCGCCGTTAACGTTTCCGCCAAACGGAAAATCCGACTGAATCTGGTTGATCACCACGTCCACAGGCTGTCCGTTATTTCCATTCACCGTCAACGCGACGTCGCGCATGCGATGCTTTTCAATGCTCGCCTTCTGCTGCGCGAGCCAATCGTCCTTATCCACCTTATGCAGCGACGCCTGCGCGATCCATATCTCAGTGCCGGGAGTCGCCCCTTGGATGTAGATACTAGCCTTGTCTAGTGGACTATGTAGGGTAAATCCACCCATGAGCTTCGTCCAGCAGTTGGATTTGGCGATCGCGCCGCCGATGCAGACGTACTGGCCGTTAATGTTGACGTTCGCGTTCACGTACTGCCGGTCGCCGGCGTTCAGCCGGACCCAGACGATCATCTCGTAAGACGCGGCCGGCAGGTTAGAAACGGATTGCATCGGGCCGGCGTAGGCTTCGGATCGGTTCGTGCACACGCCGTAGTTTAGCCGGGCGTCTTTTACCGCGTACACGGACGACCAGCCGAAGCCCTGCCACGGGTCGATGCCTTCCGTGAATTCCGGGTTTTGGAAGAGGTTGTTCGGGAGCACTTGCTTCGACGGGAGCGCGGAGCACTGCGGAAACGTAGGGGAAGAGGCGCGGAATGGAATTGCATGGGAGCGTGAATGAGCGATTTCGCGATGTCAAACGCCCGAGCGGCGTACGAAGCAAGGAGCTTTATGATACGCATCAGTATTCGACGACAAGCATGCGTTCATGGAGAGAATTCCTTCACGAAGTTACGATTTCGACTTACGAAGACGACTTCGAAGAGGTTCTCCATGGCCTTCCGTCCTCTGATCTTGTCGCCATCGCCGCCTTCCTTCAGGTAGTCGAGCGATAGGAGCCCGTCAGGTTGCCGATACTTGGCCCATTCGTGCTCGTACTTGGATGTGGGCAACCCGAGATAGTCTTCTGCACCGACCAGAACAGCCGAGGCGAGAAGAAGGAATACAGACGCATGGAGCGCCGACAGCCGAACTGGGCCCATTTTTTTGGTACAGCACGGAGAGCTAGTCAGCGTTATTGTGGAGGCGGGTGGTACGAGAAAGGGTTTAGGGCACTGCGGCTCCGAGGCTAACTGCCGCAAGTCGAAGGGATGTGAGAAACGAGGAGGGGTGTTGAGGTGGAGTTTTCGCAGCCGTGCTAGACAGGGGCTTCGAACCGAAGATGTCGGCTGATGGGTTGGAACATGGAAATGCGTGAATTTCAACGTGGGAATTGAAGGTGGACATTGAGACATTTCACTACGGAGCATTGGCGACTCGGGCATTCTTGACGAAGCGACTCGGCGAAGGGGTACGGAAACTAACTCGCGAACGAATTTTCAAGCAAGGGGGGTTCGCAGCAAGGGGCTAAAGCGATGGAGTGGGGAAAATTGCGAAGGATGGAGCGAATCGGCCTAGTTCGCGTCCAAGCTCTGCGATTCGCGAGATTTTGGTGGTTGCTTGTCCGTGATTGGTAGTCACAGGTACAATGTGGGGACAGGTAGCATCCGGAGCGTCGACAAGCAGTCGTCGTTTTGCGTCGCCACATCAAAGTTGATCAACGACTGGCGCCAAACCAGTTGACGAAAGTTTTGCGACAGCGTCAAGTAAAGTTCGAAGAAACTTTAGGGGGGGACGAATTCATTGAAAGTTTGTTCCGAGCAGGGTGCGGCGACGCACAGTGCTACCGACGACTCTAAGTCTCGCAACGAGCCTTTCTCCCTCGCCAGAAGGGCTTCTGACACACTGCGATTCGACGGTAAAACTCTCACTTCTCGCACACAAGTCCTCCCCGCCAATAAAACCTTTCGCACTTCGCTGAATTTCTTCGTATGGTGTGCATCCGTTTGACAATTCAAGGCAGGTTCGACCTTCCCAGGGTGGTGCCTGACAAATTGCATAGCGCCACAAGTGGTGTTGCTTGATGATTGGTTCCCGTACAGGAGAAGTCAGTTCGGGACATACGAAGCAAGCAAACAAGAAGCAACAAACATTCAAATTAGAATACAAAACTTGAGCACCTAACCTAACCTCCTCCACAATATACATGATCATCACTTTTTTCAACATCCCCAAACCCTATGGAATCAACCTTTTGTATTGCTGTTTGCACAGTGCAGGAAGGGAAAAATTCATTTGTACATTTAAGGGGAACACGTTACAAGCCATGAATATACGAGACAAAACTGGATCATTGCCGGGTAAGCAAAAAGTATGAGCTGGACTAGACCGATATTATCGCCACCCAGACAGCAGCAGCTCCCGCCACAAATGCCGCAATATAAGCCAGCATAACGACGGTGGTTTCCACCATCCCTGAGAGCTCCAGGTGGTGGTGGAAGGGCGCCATGCGGAAGATTCTTCGTCCCGTGCCTGTGAGCCGCTTGGTCAGCTGGAAGAAAAACACCTGAGTATTGTGGGGGGGCGGAGGGGGGTGGAAGAGTGGGAAAGCAACAAGAGTCACAGGGGTTCAGAAGCTGGTGGTGGTTCCGCTTGAACGAGTTGCACATTTAACAAGGTCACAAGTAGCAAGTTGCACTAGTGGCAAGGTTTACCTGTAGCGAAACTGAGACCGTCTCGAGGGCGAAGACTGATGAGGCGATGAAGAGAGGGAGGAAAAGGCTGGTGCTGGCAGGGCTTGTGGGAATAGTGGCACTCGTATCAAGGCTTACCTGTAGCGACACCGACACGGTTTCCAAGACGAAAACTGATGAGGCGATGAAAAGCGGGAGGAAAAGGCCCGTGGTGGCAGCCATAGCAGCAAGGGCAGCACCCAGAGCTAAGGAGCCCGTGTCCCCCATAAAGACTGACGCCTTATGGCGATTGTGCGCTAGAAACCCCACGCACGCCCCCGCCATTGCTGCCCCAAAAGCTCCCATGGCTGGAGGGGAATGAGGCCAGGGATGGATGGGAGGGCGGGAAATGAGAGATCCTTTGTCCCCCATACAGACTGACGCCTTATGGCAGTTGTGCGCCAGGAACCCCACGCATGCCCCCGCCATCGCTGCTCCGAATTCTTTTTTTTTAGGCGCCTCAAAATCTGCTCCATACGCTCCCATGGCTGAAGGGGAATGAGGCGAGGGATGGATGGGAAGGTGGGGAATGAGCTCCTATGTCCCCATACAAACATACAAACATACAAACATGCGCCCGCCATCGCTGCTCCGAACGCACCCACAGCTGACGGGAAGGATGGGATGCGGGGTGGCAGAGAAGGGAAGGGAATGAGAGCCTGTACCATCCGGGTCTCCAAACGCCCCCCTGCTTGATGGGAAGGGGAGGTGACAGGAAGGGAGGGAATGGGGGATGGGATGCTGGGATGCTGCATAAGTTTAATGATGAATATTTCACATGCATAACCGGCATGGCGAAAGTACACAGCGGATGCACAGGGTAGATAAACGGCAGAATGTGAGATAAACAGCAGAATGTGAGATAAACAGCAGAATGTGAGATAAACAGCAGAATGTGAGATAAACAGCAGAATGTGAGATAAACAGCAGAATGTGAGATAAACAGCAGAATGTGAGATAAACAGCAGAATGTGAGATAACAGCAGAATGTGAGATAAACAGCAGAATGTGAGATAAACAGCAGAATGTGAGATAAACAGCAGAATGTGAGATAAACAGCAGAATGTGAGATAAACGGCAGAATGTGAGATAAACAGCAGAATGTGAGATAAACAGCAGAATGTGAGATAAACAGCAGAATGTGAGATAAACAGCAGAATGTGAGATAAACAGCAGAATGTGAGATAAACAGCAGAATGTGAGATAAACAGCAGAATGTGAGATAAACAGCAGAATGTGAGATAAACAGCAGAATGTGAGATAAACAGCAGAATGTGAGATAAACAGCAGAATGTGAGATAAACAGCAGAATGTGAGATAAACAGCAGAATGTGAGATAAACGGCAGAATATGTAACGGGGGTACCAGGGAAAATAAGAAGGCAAGCGATGGCCACTCCATGCGACAAAAAAGTCGAACAAGTCTTACCTGGGTCAGTCAATTGAGTCAGGTCCAGCTAAACGGGGTTGACTTCTGAGTCGACTCAAAAGTCAGCTCTCAAGAATTCGAAAAAGTCTTACCCGGGTCAGTCCGTTGACAACGGTCCAGCTAAACGGGTCAACTAACAGGGGCGTGTGGTGGCTTACCAGGGTATATTGGGAGGCATGCGATGGCCATGGCAACAAAGGCTACAGCAGTGGTGCCGGCAGCTAGACCGTCGAGACCATCGGTGAGGTTGACGGCGTTGCTCATAGCCGCCATGCAGAAGACCGTCAGAGGCACGTACCACCTGGTAGGGTTATGGGGAGTAGAGGAGCCGGGGTTATAAGGGGTACGACGAATTAAAGACCAATCCATAACAAATCTAAAAGACTCACCTGCGACGGTAGCAGAGACCAAACGGCTGCGGCAGGAGAAGCAGATTCTTTCGAAGACAGTGGCTGAGTGAAACCATTTGAATCCAATTAATGTACCATCTGTATTATATTTGCAGCCAGATCTCACAGACCCAAGTGCAAACAGGAGTGTCTCACCTGCCAATGTACCAGAGACCGAAGGGTTGAGGCAGAGGAACGAGATTCTTCCTGAAACGGATGGGGGATGCGTGGGAATTGGGGAAGGTGATGGGGAAGGAGAGCAAACACAATGATGAGAGATGCATGCATGCATGCATAGAGGGAGTGGAGTGAACAGTGACAGGAACTACAGAGCGCCACACACGGCCCCGAGCGCCACACACGGCCCCGGGTAGAACTTGCAACAAAAATGCAAACAAACAAGCCGTGCATACATGGAGTATGGTGATTGCAGGTTGGCTCCATGCAGCCAGTAACTGAGTGCCGTGCCCACAGCCACCTGCACGAGAGGGAGGGGAAGCGGGTGTGTGTGTGGGGGGGGGGGAGAAATTTTCACCAGGAGCATTGAACGAGGAGGGATCTGTGCAGCCAGTAACTGAATGCTGTGGCCACAGCCACCTGCACGGAAGCAAAGGGGGCGGGGGGGGGGGGGGGGGGGGAGGAGAGGGGAGGGGGAGGGTGGGGTGGGGGTGAGGGGAATTTAGTTTCCAGTCGTCTCAAACCTAAATTACTATCGCGTGGGGTTGAGAGGAATTGGTTCAATTCAAGGGAGCTCGTGGAACAGGGATGGGGAGAGGAGGGCTCCATCCATGCTTATTTCCCATGGGGCACATTTTTACCTGCAGGCCAAGCTTTGCAATCCCAGGCAGCAGCCCATAGTTGTGCGTCTTAGCCAGAGACAGCCCGTTATCCAACGTCCCCACCACCATCAAAGTTCGAAAGGTTAGGAGGTTAAGCGTGAAAGGGCCTTCCTGTAGGCCAAGCCTCGCTATCCCCAGAAAACCGTGGTTGTGCCTCTTAGCCAGAGACATCCCATCACCCATCCACCGCCCCACTGCCCCCACCGCCCCACTGCCCCCGCAGCCATCAACGCCACCGCTGCTGCTGGTGCCCCAACAACTCGTGAGGAGTCTATTTTTTAGGCGCCTCAAAAATAGACCCCGCAGCCATCAACGCCACCGCTGCTGCTGGTGCTCCAACAACTCCAGTGGGTGCCCCCCCTCTCAAGATTTTAAAGGTTTAACGGCTCACCTGAAGACCGAGCTTGGCAATCCCCCGAAGCCCGTGGTTGGGCTTCTTAGCCAGCGCCACCCCATCGTCCACCGCCCCCACCGCCATCAACGCCACACCACCATCAAGGGTTAAAGAGTTCACCTGCAGCCCGAGCTTCGCTATCCCAGGCAGCCCGTGGTTGTGCTTCTTTTGTCAGTGAGAGCCCATCGTCCACCACCCCCACCAGCCATCATTGCCACACCACCAGCAAGGGCTAAATGGGTCAAGGGTCGAAGGTTTTACCTGTAGCCCGAGCTTGGCGATCCCCGGCAGCCCGTAGTTGTGCTTCTTAGCCAGCGACAACCCATCGTCCACCGCCCCTACTCCCATCAACGCCAGCGTCGCGCCCGCCACCCCCGCCAGCTCGGGGGGGTTCCCTGTAGCCACTCTCGCTACAATCACCCCCAGCGGGACGAAGAACAGCCCGCCCATGGTGGGCGTCCCGGCTTTAACTGCGTGAGTCGCGGGGCCCTCCACCCGCAGCACCTGCTGGGCTTTAAGGGACCCCAGGAACGGGATGGCTATGGCGCCTGCGTACGCTGACGTGGCGGCGGCGACTAGAAAGGGGATGGTGAGGAAGAAGGCAGCTAGGGGGCGGCGGATGAGGCGCCAGATGTAGGAGTCGACTAGGAGGAGGGTAGCGAGGAGGGCGACGAAGAGCAGGGCTGAAATGATGCGCCCATGGGACAATCTGCGATTAAACACGAGGGGGGGGGAAAGTGGGGGGAAGGGGGGGGGAGGGGGAGGAGGAGGGGGAGGAGGAGGGGGGCGAGGAGGGGGTGGGAAATGGCATGAGGAAGGATCCTGTCCTGTCGGTTAGGACGCGACAGGATGAGGCGGATGAGAGCGAGGAGGAGAAAAGCTGGTTCCTCACCGTCCTTTCCGTTAAGTGGGTTAGTTTTCCACGGAGCAAGGAGGAGGGCAAGGAGGAGGGTAAGGAGGAGGGTAAGGAGGAGGGCAAGGAGGAGAAGAGCGAGACGTCAAACTAACCGACTTAACCACGGAGCTGGCTCCTCGCCGTCTCTTTCGTTTGGCTTCCTCCGCGCTCTCAGCGCCTCTCTCCTTCTCCCGCGTCCGAAGCGCCGCCGACCCAACCGCCCCCACGCCCTTCTACTATGATTTAGTACTCTGCTTACCTTCTCTTTCGCTTCGCCTCTTCCTCGGTCAAATCTGCTCTCTCTTCCTTCCGCGTTTTAAGCGCCGCCGACCCGACCGCCTCAACACCCTTCTCCATCTCCTTCGCCGCCGCCCCAAGAACCTCCGACGAAGCTTCCTCCGAGCCGCCCACTTTGAACTTCACGCGCCGCCCGTTCACGCCGAACCGCTCCTCCGGGCCGCCGCCGCCCAGCTCGTCCAGCGAATCCGCGAGTGACACGTCAGCAGTCGCTGCGCCCGAGCCGGCCATGCGGAAGAGTGCGCCGTTGCCGGAGGAGCCGCCGCAGAACGCGCTGGTGTCCACGTCATCGCTGTCATCGCCGTCGCACGCCTGATGGAAGCGACAAGGTGAGCGACAGGATGGGCGACAGGGTGGGCGACAGGGTGGGCGACAGGGTGGGCGACAGGGTGTGCGACAGGCAAGGTGAGAACAAGGAGTGAGAAGCCGGTTCTGACACGCGCTTGTGTCCACGTCATCAACGTCGCAATCCCGATGAAAGAGACCGGGAGAGGTGGCAATGCGCGGACAACAACATGCAGGGGAGACGACGCGCGGAGAGGCGGGGGAGCGAGGGGGGGAAGGGGGAGGGAAAAGGTGGAGGGGGAGGGAGGGGGGGGAGGGGGGCGGGGGAAAGGGAAAGGAGGGAGACGTGAGGGGCAAGCGTGAGGAGGGTGGACGGAGCATATGAAATGCATCGACAAACCTACATGCATCGACAAACCTACATGCATCGACAAACCTAAATGCAGCGAAACGTGTGAGCCATGAAGTGCGACAAAATGTATGAGCCATGAAATGCGACGATGCGTGAGCCATGAAGTGCGACGAAGACCGACAGCTAGTAAAGCGCACCTTAACGTCGAGTCGCGGCAACGCCGTGGACGGCGGCCCCACGAGCTCGAATCGCAGCCTGGCCGGCCGACCAGACCCGGCGATCGCACGGCGTCGTATGACCGGCTCGGCGAGGGATCGCCGCATCGCACGGCCGTATGCGAAAGCGTCCAACCCACCGCCTCTACCGCCGAACCCAAATCTCGCGCAAACAGCTTCTGAACACGACGCCACCGTTGTGGCCTGCGTCGTTTGTCTCGTCTTGGTCTTCTGCTTTCCCAGGACGGTGAATCTCCACTTTTGAGGCGCCCCAAAACTCGCCACGACCGCCGTCGTCTTCAGCGTCCTCTGCCTTCCCAGCACCGCGAATCTCCGAACAGCGCCCGCTGCGGAACTCGCCAGTGCTGTCGATCTCCCATGCCGCGCTGTACAGGAGGGGATCGCCCCCGTTAGTGTCAACCCCCTGGTGGACATCCACCCCGCTACTGTCACCTCGGCCACCATTGCCGTGTGTGGTGTGTGCGATGGTTTCGTCAAGAGGCGAAGAGAGCGACAGAAGTGGACGTGGTAACCCGATCGGTTGCGTAAACGTGCTTTGCTAACCGTTGGAAACACCTAAAGCTGCCTCAAACAGCCTAAACGACACCCTCGACCGGAAATGCTAGCTTCGCGCCCCTTGCTGTTTCCGCGCCCGTCTACGCGTCATGGTGTGGCTGCGCAAACCTCGATACAAAAGCCAAACGCCCGTTAGTTCCCGCTCGACGACAAATAATTCGTTTCCACGCACGAACACTTTTTGAGGCGCCTCAAACTAGACTCCTATCACGCGGCTGCGCAAAACTCGATACCTAGTCGATCGCCCGTTAGTTCCTGCTCGATGGAAAAGAGCTAGGTTCCGCGCACGAACGCCCCCGATGTTGCCGCTTTAGTCTCCCGCGTTTTGAAACCACGGGAGCAAACAGGAGCTTCAGCCAATAAAAACTAGCGGCACTGCCGTAAACGAGTTTGGTGCAGGGTGAGATGAGAACACAGCAGAGTGTTTTGTGGTGGTGAGGAGAACACATGGAGTGTCCCGAATCCCGATATTCAATGGCGGTTTTCAGCAAGGTTTTGCCCTAGCTGCACCTGTGGAATAGGTAGAATGAGACTTTGACATGTCACTGGACCGAACTGTATCGTTTTAAGCCGTCTTAGAAACCTGAGAACCACAGTGTGGTGCTGCCCGGCAAGCCAGCCAACCGCGTTCCCCACTGCCATAAAACCCAAGCCAGAGCGGGAGTGCATGAAGCAAGCCAACCAAGGTTTCGTGCGGGCAGGTGACGCGGCTTGCAAGGGTGGATCAACATGAATTCGCCCTACCGTTGCACAGCATGGACTGTAGCTTTTGATTCGACGTGGCATGCACCAATCGAAACGTTTTTTTTTTTCCCAACATCATGCTGCCATCGTGCAGCGGCGGCAGCATGACGCGCGGCCACCAACTGAAATTGCAGTTGGCGGGCAGGGAAGCAAAGTGAACCCAACCAAACCGAGCCGGACGCTTCCTCGGGCAGCCGCCGCCAAGCCAAGGGTGGAATCTTGACGCAGCGCGGTCGGGGGATGAAGGAACAAGGGCACAGGATGGAAAGGCCTTTGCTGGGAAATGGCGCGCTTTGATTGGCTAACACGATCTGATCTATGACTCGTGGCCTGTAAAAGCGAGGCTCATCATCCAATGCGGCAAAAAAGGGAATATTCGGGGTGCCTGTGTGTTCCTGGCCGCTGACCCAAAGAAAAGTTATTAATGCCCTTAATCTCCGTATACGCTGCCTTGCTATGAGGTGGAACTGTACATCCTTCCTGACACAACTACTGCATCAAGCTTCAATGGGCGAAAATTCAACACTGATGGACAACACTAGCGGTCTTGCCAAATCAGCTGTTCACAGGCCCTCTCGTTGTTTCTAGTACAGCAATCTTAGAGTAGAGCCTTGCATGATCAAACATACTAAGGGTGCATCCATATGCACCCATTTCGTTAAAAAAACCCTACATTTTCTAACATGACTTCCAATACTAAACTTCATACAAGACAATGCTTAAGACATGCCCTTTCGGAACACGGAAACCAGTTTCGAAGTGCCGCGTCTTCAACTCTCGAGCTTCTTCGCAAATATCTTTCTGAACGCGGCATTAGAGTTCAGGGGGGTACCATCTCCTCCCGCCCCACCACCAGCCACGCCATTCACCTTACCCTCTCCTCCCTCCCCTTCCCCATCCACCTTACCACCCCCCTTCTCCCCTCCACCCATCTCCCCTCCTACACCCCCACCCTCCTGCCCTCTCCCCATCCCACCCCTCCCCCCTCCTCTTCCTCCTCCTCCTCTTCCCCCTACCCTCCCTGCCACACCTCTCCCTAGGGCCTGCCCCACGGCACGGGGCATGGCAAAGGTCGGCGAACCAATCAGCTGCAGCTGCCCCGCCCGCCTGGCACTAGCTGACAGCGGCTGCAGGCCGCCACGTGTACCGCCGCCGCCCCGCCCTCCCCTCCCCCCTCTGCCTCCCCTGGTGGATGGATGGTAGGCTAGAAAGGAAGGGGGGATTGTGGGGGGGAGGGGGGTGGGGAAATGGGCTGGGGATAAGTATGAGACTCATGACAAGCAGCAGGGACAACGAGTACTCTCATCTTTTGAATAAACTCAGAAGTAACATCAAAAGTCAACTCAAAAGTCGGCTCAAAAGTCAACTCAAAAGTCAACTCTCACATTCCTCTGCCTCCTAGCATCCGCTTCTTCCTCCCCCCTCACTCCCCCCCCCCCCCCCCCCATCCCCTCCCCCTGTCCCAATCCCTCTAGCCAGCAAGGCCAGCAGGTTCCGACCTCCTGAAGAACAAATGGCACTGGCAGCAAGACCTCGGCGTTCGACTCATAAGGAGCAGCAAGACCAACAAGTACCAGAGCACCTCTCACCTTCCTCCTCCGCCTCGTGATGCCCGTCCCGTCCACCACCCCTTCCACGGCCCCCTCCTCCACCCCACCCCCTCCCCCTGCCACGGTCCCTGTGGCCGCCAGACGGGTCCGACTTCTTGATGGACACCTGGCGCCCTCTCATTGGCGTCTTGTTGAGCTTCTCGGCTGCTACTACTGCCTCCGCACTGCCCACCTCCACATAGGCAAAGCCCTGCGAATGGGGGCGAAAAAATAAAGGAGGCCGGGGGGGGGGGAGTTCAGTGGCATAGAGGTTGGTCGGTCAGTCTGCTACTACTGCCTCTGCAGTGCTCACCTCCACATAAGCAAAGCCCTGCGAACAGGGCCGATGAGAAAAAGGAGGGGGGGAAAGAGGGGTCGTTCGGTCAGTCTGCTACTACCACCTCCGTGCAGCCCAGCTCCACATAGGCGAAGCCCTTTGAGTCGATTCAAAAGTCATCTAAAAAATGCAGTAACTAATGAAGCACCATCCTCACCTCCTATAACTCGCCCAACTCCCAGCCAAACAACGTGTGTTATGAGTCTATATGTGATTCGAATCAAAAATAGAGCAGCATTCCCATCTCCCATCACTCGCCCAGCTCCCAGCCAAACCCCTTGCTTGAGACGCCCTACAGACGACAAGGAAAGCTCCCTGTGGCATTGTAACGAGCTGAGTTTTGAGTCGACTCAGAAGTCACCTCCTATCACTCGCCCAACTCCCAGCCAAACCCCTTGCTTGAGACGCCCCCCGGACTAAAGAAAGCAGGCATTTCTCATCGGGAACAAATAAAGCCCACCCTGAACTGCCTGGTGGAGTGGTTAAACACCATCCTCACGCCCCGGATCCTGCCACAATCGTTTTAAGGTGCCTCCAAACTAGACTCCTTCAGAGGCTCTTAATGAGACGTTTTTGAGAATTCTCAAAAACACCCTGCAAAATGAGACGTACCCGAAAGACAGCAAGAGGTACGTCCTTTCACCAACAACGACTCACCCTGAACTGCCTCATGGAGTGGTTGACCACCACCCTCACGTCCCGGTCTCACTTAACTCCCCCAGCCAGAGGAGAGCCCTTTCCTGAGACCACTAGAAAGAAATTGAGGCGTCGTGCCATAATCATCACCTTAAATGCCACGTGGCAGGGCACTCACCCTGAAGTGCCCTGTGGAGTGGTTGAGCTGAGCGCTCACCCTCTACTTGAGCGCTCACCCTCTACTTGAGCGCACCACCCTAAACTTGAGCGCACCACCCTAAACTTGAGCGCACCACCCTCAACTTGAGCGCACCACCCTCATGTCCCGTATCTCAGTCAACTCCCCCAGACGCTCACTTTCGTGAGACTGCTCATTTGAACTGCCACGTGGAAGCCTTGCAATACTCGCCCTAACTGCCACGTGACACCTATGGCACTCACCCGGAACTGCCCCGTGGAGTGGTTGAACACCATCCTCACGTCCAGGATCTCGCCACAATCCTTCAGCAGCTCTCTGATCTCGCCCTGCGTCGTCTGGTGGGAGAGAAAGGAGCAGGACAGAAATGGCGAATGCGCGGAATGAGGTGTATTAGAAAGCCTCAAGCCTTCAGCAGCTCGAGTCATCAGCAGCTCGAGCGGAATACTCAAGCCTTCAGCAGCTCCCGTATTTCGTCTCGAGTCATCTCCAGTCGTCTCGAGTCGTCTCCAGTCGACTCGAGTCATCTCGAGTCGTCTGGTGGGAGAGATGAGCGCAGGCGAACTTGAGAGATAATTGCGCAAAATAATACGATTGGAAAGCCACAATCTTTTAACGGCTCTCGCACCTCATGCTGAGTTGTCTGGGTGGGAGGGAAGGGAGCAGGAGAGGAAGAGTTGAGACGGGAACAAGTACCGACCCCCCAAGAGGAAACAAGAGTTGAGGATAGCGACACAAGGGTTGTGTCGGAAGTCGCTATCCTTCTGTAGCCGTCTGATTTAAACCTTCAGTCTAGGGATGCACAGAAAAGGTGAAAGCTGCAAGACAGCCACAGAAGACGCAACGGTTCAAGTGCGCTTTGATTGCATCCAGCGTGTGCGGTGCAGGACAGCACATGTGGCGGTGGTGCTCAGCCCATGCGGTGGTGCTCAGCCCATGTCCTGCTCAGCCCATGTCCTGCTCAGCCCATGCCCTGCTCAGCCCATGTCCTGCTCAGCCCATGTCCTGCTCAGCCCATGTCCTGCTCAGCCCATGTCCTGCTCAGCCCATGTCCTGCTCAGCCCATGTCCTGCTCAGCCCATGTCCTGCTCAGCCCATGCCCTGCTCAGCCCATGTCCTGCTCAGCCCATGTCCTGCTCAGCCCATGTCCTGCTCAGCCCATGTCCTGCTCAGCCCATGTCCTGCTCAGCCCATGTCCTGCTCAGCCCATGCCCTGCTCAGCCCATGTCCTGCTCAGCCCATGTCCTGCTCAGCCCATGCACTGCTCAGCCCATGTCCTGCTCAGCCCATGTCCTGCTCAGCCCATGTCCTGCTCAGCCCATGCACTGCTCAGCCCATGTCCTGCTCAGCCCATGCCCTGCTCAGCCCATGTCCTGCTCAGCCCATGTCCTGCTCAGCCCATGCACTGCTCAGCCCATGTCCTGCTCAGCCCATGTCCTGCTCAGCCCATGTCCTGCTCAGCCCATGTCCTGCTCAGCCCATGCCCTGCTCAGCCCATGTCCTGCTCAGCCCATGTCCTGCTCAGCCCATGTCCTGCTCAGCCCATGTCCTGCTCAGCCCATGTCCTGCTCAGCCCATGTCCTGCTCAGCCCATGCCCTGCTCAGCCCATGTCCTGCTCAGCCCATGTCCTGCTCAGCCCATGCACTGCTCAGCCCATGTCCTGCTCAGCCCATGTCCTGCTCAGCCCATGTCCTGCTCAGCCCATGTCCTGCTCAGCCCATGCACTGCTCAGCCCATGTCCTGCTCAGCCCATGTCCTGCTCAGCCCATGCCCTGCTCAGCCCATGTCCTGCTCAGCCCATGTCCTGCTCAGCCCATGCCCTGCTCAGCCCATGTCCTGCTCAGCCCATGTCCTGCTCAGCCCATGTCCTGCTCAGCCCATGCCCTGCTCAGCCCATGTCCTGCTCAGCCCATGTCCTGCTCAGCCCATGCACTGCTCAGCCCATGTCCTGCTCAGCCCATGCACTGCTCAGCCCATGTCCTGCTCAGCCCATGTCCTGCTCAGCCCATGTCCTGCTCAGCCCATGTCCTGCTCAGCCCATGTCCTGCTCAGCCCATGTCCTGCTCAGCCCATGCCCTGCTCAGCCCATGTCCTGCTCAGCCCATGCACTGCTCAGCCCATGTCCTGCTCAGCCCATGTCCTGCTCAGCCCATGTCCTGCTCAGCCCATGTCCTGCTCAGCCCATGCCCTGCTCAGCCCATGCCCTGCTCAGCCCATGTCCTGCTCAGCCCATGTCCTGCTCAGCCCATGTCCTGCTCAGCCCATGTCCTGCTCAGCCCATGTCCTGCTCAGCCCATGTCCTGCTCAGCCCATGCCCTGCTCAGCCCATGTCCTGCTCAGCCCATGTCCTGCTCAGCCCATGCCCTGCTCAGCCCATGCACTGCTCAGCCCATGCACTGCTCAGCCCATGTCCTGCTCAGCCCATGCCCTGCTCAGCCCATGTCCTGCTCAGCCCATGCACTGCTCAGCCCATGCACTGCTCAGCCCATGTCCTGCTCAGCCCATGTCCTGCTCAGCCCATGTCCTGCTCAGCCCATGTCCTGCTCAGCCCATGCCCTGCTCAGCCCATGCACTGCTCAGCCGATGTCCTGCTCAGCCCATGTCCTGCTCAGCCCATGTCCTGCTTGTTGTAAAATATATATCTATACAACATGCATGCCTAGATTAGGAGGTGTAGTCATTATAATTATTGGGGGGTTGTTGGTTGGGTTGACCAACCCCACATTTGGGTTGGTCAAGATTGGATTTGGTCCTAGACATTTGGTTGGCACTATTCCAACCAAATGGTCTTTGGTCCTAGGAACCAACCAATCACCAAGCACCACACTTTGTGGTTGCTTGCCTTCCAAGCAATCTCTCTCATTGGTCCACATTGTGACCAATAGGAGAGCACCACACTTTTGTGGTTGCTTGCCCTACAAGCAACCTCCCCCATTGGTCCACTTTATGGCCAATAGGAGAGCTTCCCTTCCAACTCTTCCTTGCTCCTTGTTTTGTACAAAAAGAGCCTCTTGGCTCCCTACTCAATTCAATCTTTTCTCTTCCAAGCTAGTTCCTTCACTGCTCAGCCCATGTCCTGCTCAGCCCATGCACTGCTCAGTCAAACGAGCACTGACTGTTGAAGCAAAGAGGCATGGAGAGAGTCCCATCCGATGCACTCATAAACAGAAATTGGTTAGGGTTGGCCTTGGTTGTGCTTCAACCATTCTCAAATAAACACCATTGAGATAAAACTTGAATCTAGGAAAAGGATGAAATTTTAAGTTCTCTCACACTTTCCAGGTCGAGCATACCGGTATCTTACCTGTGTGATAAAAACATTAGGCTTTACCGCCGAGCATGCTTACACTGAGGTCCAGGTTCGAGATGAAAACCGTATTCTTGTCCGTAAAGAAGCGGCCCTGCTGCCCCTGCTGCCCCTGCTGCCCCTGCTGCCCCTGCTGCCCCTGCTGCCCCTGCTGCCCCTGCTGCCCCTCCTGCCCTCCGTCCTTTTTCTCCGCCTCCTGCTTTTCCTCCTCGTGTTTTGCCCCAACCTGCTCCTGTCTCTCCCCTCCCTCTTCTTTTTGATCCCCTCCCTGCTCCTTTTCTTCTCTCCCTGAAGCCTCACTCCTCCCCTCCTTCCCCTTGTCTGCTGCTGTCTCCGAACCAGCCTCTTTGCCACGGCCCTGCCTCTTGTCAAACCCTAATCCCGGACGCTGCCTCTTGCCTCGGTCCCTTCCACCCTCCTCCGCCCCCTGCCCCCTTCCTCCTCGGCCCTCTCCTCCCCCTCCCCTCCTCTCCTCCCTCCCTCCTGCTCGTCCTCCTTCCCCTGCGCCTGCCTTGCGCTTTTGCCCGCGCCCCTGTTCCCCCACCTGCTGCTGCTGAGCCTGCTCCTCCTGCTGCTGCTGCATCGCCAGCAGCTGCGCGTGCTCCTGTGCGTGGTGCGCTGCTGCTTCGGCCAGACGAGGTGCCACCTGCCAATGAGAGGGGAGGCAGAGCAGGGGAGAGACAAAGCGAAACAAGGGAGGGCGTTTCCAGGGTCTATCTTCGGGAGACAGATTCTTATTCTTGGACTTTGAGGAAAGCAAATCTGGATAAAACTTCTGACGTGCGTCTAAAGACTTTCGAAAAATGCTTTGGGCAAAGTACTTGAGATTCTTCGGAGGGGGTGAGGTGAGTTATGCGAGTCTCGTTAACAACTCTCCACAGTGAATCATGCACAGTGAACCATGCACAGTGGAATCTCATGACGGAAACTCCCTGTTCCAACTTCCAAGTTCGTGAATGGGCGGCCCACCAATCTAGTCTGGGCAGCCCACCAGTCTAGCCTGGGCGGCCCACCAGTCTTGTCTGGGCGGCCCTACCTTGTCTGCTGCGAGGTCTAGGTCTTCCAGTGTTCCCCACTCCCTCTCGAATCGCAGCCATGCAGAACAGACCTCCTGCGCGCATAGGCGGGAATGCACGCACGCACACACACATACAACTCGTCACGAGGAGTTTTCTTTTAAACACATGTTCACCACTCCCTCTCGAATCACAGCCACCCAGAACAAACCTCCTGCATGCACAGGCACATGCAAGAACACCATCGCACAAAACCACACACAACCACTCACAACCACACACAACCAAACACGTTCGAAATCAGACAAACGCTTGGCTTGGGAAGTCCCTCCCAACGCATTTGTTTCTCTTTTCGAAATGCCACAACGCAGAAAAACGCATAATCAAACTCGTGTTACTCACCATACCTTTGTGCCTGACCGCGAGTCAAATCTCCGGCTGTAGCAGCGGCGGAACAACCCCTGGTTTTCTGTCATACTTCACCCTCGTACCCAGCTCAACCGATGCATCTCTACCCCATACCTCTGTGCCTGACGGCGAATCGAATCTCCGGCTGTAGCAGCGGCGGAAAATTCCTCGTGCCTCGTGAAGGCACCCCCTCTCAGTCTCGAACCGAATGAAAGCCAGCCACGCCTCGTGAGAGGCACCGCTGTTGGGGGTGGTGGCAAGCAGGGGAGGGAGAAGAGGAGAAAGAGGGCGGAGACAGGGAGGGAGAAGAGGAGAAAGAGGGCGGAGACAGGGAGGGAGAAGAGGAGAAAGAGGGCGGAGACAGGGAGGGAGAAGAGGAGAAAGAGGGCGGAGACAGGGAGGGAGAAGAGGAGAAAGAGGGCGGAGACAGGGAGGGAGAAGAGGAGAAAGAGGGCGGAGACAGGGAGGGAGAAGAGGAGAAAGAGGGCGGAGACAGGGAGGGAGAAGAGGAGAAAGAGGGCGGAGACAGGGAGGGAGAAGAGGAGAAAGAGGGCGGAGACAGGGAGGGAGAAGAGGAGAAAGAGGGCGGAGACAGGGAGGGAGAAGAGGAGAAAGAGGGCGGAGACAGGGACAACAGGAGGGCATGTTAGGGCGGAAGAGAACTGTGCCTCGTGAAGGCACCCCCTCTCAGTCTCGAACCGAATGAAAGCCAGCCACGCCTCGCGAGAGGCACCGCTGTCGGGGGTTGGGTAGAGTAGAGGGAGGCTCAAGACAGACGGTATGTGAGGGTGATTGATGCATGGCCTTGTCCCTGTGACTCTTGAAAGCTCCCCCTTTTAGTCTCAACTGAATGAAAGCGAGCCATGCGTGGTGAGAGGCACTGCTGTGGAAGTTAGGGACGGAGGAGAACAGGTAAGGGCATGTCAAGGCAAAAACGTCCCCCAGTCGTCGAAACGCACCCCCCCGCTCAAACTCGAAAGCCAGCTACGCCTGGTGAGAGGCACTGCTGATGCGGGTGGGGGCAGAGGAGAGGGGATAAGGGAGGGAGCGTGACGGCAAGGAAATGGGGGGATGGAACGAGGGAGGAGGAATGGATGAGGGGTGCATCGAGCCGTGCGTGTTAGCGCATTGTCAAGACTCCTCTCTCCTGTATCAAAACGAACGAATGTGACTTTGGAGTCAAAATTGAGTCAACCGCCTCAAAGGTGCATTGCACCATGCAGGGTGTTTTGAGAATTCGAAGAAACACTCTGGAGTCTAAATTGAGTTGACTCAAAGGTGAATTGTGCCATGCATGGCATGTCATGTAACTGCATTGAGAAGGCTCCTCTTTCCAGCCTCAAACTGAACGAACGCGAGCTGCAGCCGCAGCAGCAGCAGGAGGAGCAGGAGCCACAGCAGCAGCAGGAGCAGCAGCAGCAGCCGCAGCAGCAGCAGCGCAGGCCGGAGAGGAGACTCACTGCTTCTTCACGAACTGCTCCCAAACGCCCCTCCCAGCTGCACCACCTTCTCCCACCATTCCAGTTGCGCCTGCTGCCCCCGCCAAGTGAGCCTCAATGTGCGCCTGGTACCCCGCCAGCTGCAGCAGCGCTTGCTGGTGGTCGGGGAAGTAAGACGCCATGAAGGCAGAGGCGCGCTGAGGGGAGGGGCGTGGAGGAGAGAGCGGGAACGGGAAAGTCTATTTTTGAGGCGCCTAAAAATTAGACTTCTCACGCTGAGGGGAGGGGAATGGAGGAGAGAGCGGGGACGGTGGGGCATGAAGGAAAAGGGGTTGTGGCTGAGCTTGCTGGTGGTCCGGGGTGGGGTGCGTGCATCAGAAATACGCCATGAGGTCAGATGCGCACTTCGGGAGGGGAGAAGGCGATGGATGGAAGCAGTGGGAATGGGAGAGAGGGGATTAGAAAGTGCTCGCAGCTGAACTTGTGAGTGCTTGAAAGCTTAGTTCGCTAAACGCGTTTGTAGCAACTAAGCTTGCAAGGTGTCTACCTACCAGCTACTACCGCTCATGCTCACTACGAGCAGACGTGCACACAATTATCGCACCGTACGATTCCTCATCGTACCTCGAAAGTAGCCCGAAGAGTGTCTTTAAGTTTTGACCTTTCATCCTCGCTAAGAGACGCCCCTTTAAGAGCGCCTTTAGAAGACTCAGGAGGCAGCAGGTGGCGCCTCAAGCCATCCAAGCGGGTGAGGAAGATGTCGAAATACTGTTGGGGCAGGTAGGGGAATGGGAGCCATGGGGATGGATGCATGAGGGAGCCATGGAGTGACGTGACCGCCTGAGAATGAAATGAGGAAACATGCAGTGGGTGGGCACTGCGGCAACCATCAGAGCATGGGGCTGTCCAAGCGGGTGAGAAAGATGTCGAAATACTGTTGGGCAGGGCCGCAGGGGGGAAGGGAGAGTTGGGATGGATGCAAGAGGGAGCCATGGAAACATGCAGTGGGAGCTGCGGCAACCGTCAGAGCATGGGGCCGTCCAAGCGGGTGAGAGAGATGTCCGTCCAAGCCGGCGCGGTAAATGTCGAAATACTGCTTTAAAATATCGCCTGTTTTTGCTCCTGCTATATCATTCTTGCGGCAGGGAGTGGGGAGAGAAAGGTGGATGGTAGAAGAGAGAAGAGGAAAGGCTAAACAAACAGGACAGGAGTGGCGGACTGGTGTTGTTGAGAATTCTTAAAAACACCTTGCGAAGTAAAATAAACAGGACAGGAGTGGCAAGGCGAACAGGAAACGAAGATGTTACCTCAGCAGGCTGGCCTAGAGACACCAGACAGACAACAAGCACTCATCGTGAGTCGTGCAAAAAGGAGAGAGTAGGAGAGAGGGTGGTCAGGTCAACCGTCAAGGGCAGGTTTACGTCATCTGCAGACTGGACTTAGACATGATCAAAATGCGATTGCGATTTAAATCGCATCGCATGCAGGTGCGATGTTTAAAAATGCGATGCGATTTTAAATCGCATCGCGCGATTTATTTTTCCAAAAAAAAAAATTCGCACATCACATTTTACCCGCGATGTATTAAAAAATCGCATGCGATATTTAATTAAATCGCAAAATGCGATTTTAAATCGCATCGCGTTTTAAAACAGAATTAAAAAGCACCCCAAAAAATTAGAAAAAAACCATGGCTGCGGGGAAATTGACTCACGGGCAGTCGTTAAGCTAGAGTGCAAATAACCAGTGTGGTTTCGTAGTGGGTTTCAGAGTGGGTTTCAGTGCAATATCGCGTGCGATTTTTTAAAAATCGCATATCGCATTTAAATCGCGTTTTTTAAGCGCGATTAAAATGCGATTTAAATTAAATCGCGCGATATTAATTCATCGCATCGCGCGATGATAAAAAAAAAAAAAAAACATCGCCATCGCAAAAACGCGATTAAATGCGATGCGATGCGATGCGATGCGATTTTTTTTGCCCATGTCTAACTGGACTCCAGACACAAGGGCCTTCTCGAAGAGAGAGGTGGGCATTGAGTGGACACAGAAAAACCAGGAAGTGGTAGAGTCGAAGGAGGAGGGCCAATAGGGGTGCCCAAGCTTACCTCGTCTGCAGGCTGGACTCCAGACACAAGGGCCTTCTCGAAGAGGGAGGTGGGCATTGAGTGGACACAGAAAAACCAGGAAGTGGTAGAGTCGAAGGAAGAGGGCAAATAGGGGTGCCCAAGCTTACCTCATCTGCAGACTGGTCTCCAGACACAAGGGCCTTCTCGAAGAGGGAGGTGGGCATTGAGTGGACACAGAAAAACCAGGAAGTGGTAGAGTCGAAGGAAGAGGGCCAATAGGGGTGCCCAAGCTTACCTCATCTGCAGACTGGTCTCCAGACACAAGGGCCTTCTCAAAGAGGGAGGTGGGCATTGAGTGGACACAGAAAAACCAGGAAGTGGTAGAGTCGAAGGAAGAGGGCCAATAGGGGTGCCCAAGCTTACCTCATCTGCAGACTGGTCTCCAGACACAAGGGCCTTCTCGAAGAGGGAGGTGGGTATAGAGTGGACACAGAAAAACCAGGAAGTGGTAGAGTCGAAGGAAGAGGGCCAATAGGGGTGCCCAAGCTTACCTCATCTGCAGACTGGTCTCCAGACACAAGGGCCTTCTCGAAGAGGGAGGTGGGCATTGAGTGGACACAGAAAAACCAGGAAGTGGTAGAGTCGAAGGAAGAGGGCCAATAGGGGTGCCCAAGCTTACCTCATCTGCAGACTGGTCTCCAGACACAAGGGCCTTCTCGAAGAGGGAGGTGCGAGAGGTGAGTACGAGAGAGGGTGGTCGGGTCAAGGGCAGTCTTACCTCATCTGCAGACTGGACGCCAGACACAAGGGCCTTCTCGAAGACCTGAAACGACGGATGAGATCAGAAAGAAGGTAGGCAAACTCGTGATGAGATGAAATCAGGCAGTGGGGTGACGAGAATGCTCCAACCGCAAAATGAGAAAAACAAACCAAAACAAGCGAACACGAGGGGAGTCTTGATTCAGAAGTAGAAGGAACATTCTGAACTAGCGATTCAGATTGCACTGAGATTTTCCATACTAGCGCTGACATGCCCTACCTCTGCCATGTCAGCATCAGCGGCCCCCAGTCGCTCAAGTGCAAGGAGGTAGCGAGTCCAAAGAGAGCCGACCCACGGGCAGTTTCGGGCTGCCCGGAAATAAACTGAGCGCACTACAGAAGGCACCTGGCGATACAAGAGGGTAGAAACGAGAGAGATAACAGCAAGAACGATCAGAAAGGTAAGCATCCTGTCCCAGGAGAAGAGGGAGGAGAAGCCGGGAGAACAATCACCCTGCCACAGTGCCACTCCCTGCCCCTGTAACACCTGGTGATAGAAGAGGGTAGGGAAGAGACAGATAACATCAAGAACGATCAGAGAGGCATGCAAAGTGAGGAAGCCTGCTGGAAGTAGAGACCAGGGAGCTCAAGGAAGAAAGGGAGTCAATAGCGTTTACCCAGCAGCTTAAAACTGCTACAGTAACCATGGAAGATAACTTTGAAGTGAGTCGACCTTTTCAAGAGAAGGACCTTGAGCCTGTGGTCAGCGAGGTCGATGTACTTGAGCCACACGTGAAAGACCACAGGCAGCTGTGTTTCAACCCGCACCTTGAGCATGTGTACCTTCAATTCGTGGTCAACGAGGTCGATGTACTTGAGCCACACGTCAAAGACCACAGGCAGCTGTATTTCAACCCGCACCATGAGCATGTGTACCTTCAATTCGTGGTCAACGAGGTCGATGTACTTGAGCCACACGTCAAAGACCACAGGCAGCTGTATTTCAACCCGCACCTTGAGCATGTGTACCTTCAATTCGTGGTCAACGAGGTCGATGTACTTGAGCCACATGTCAAAGACCACAGGCAGCTGTATTTCAACCCGCACCTTGAGCATGTGTACCTTCAATTTGTGGTCAACGAGGTCGATGTACTTGAGCCACACGTCAAAGACCACAGGCAGAGCCGTGACCATCCTCTCGTGCATGGCCTGCTGACGTGGCATGTCGCCACTGGCCGCCTCCAACGCCAGGTACTCCTGGGGGAGGGAGGGGCGCACAACACAGGGCAAGAGGATGGGCGGTCGGGGGGAGAAGGGTGGGAAGTGCGGGGGGTGGGGAAGAATCGGGCACAGTGCAAGGTACTCCTGGGGGAGGGGGGCACAAGGCAGGAGGAAAGAGAGATGGTGGATGAAAGAATGGGGAGGCAATAGGGGAACGAACGGCTTGCAGATGGTTTTTGAGAATTAAAAAAAAGACGGCCTTCAATGCAAGGTACTCCTGGGGGAGGGGAGCAAGGCAGGAGGAAAGGGAGATGGACCAGGGAAGGGCGGGGAGACCGTAGGGGAACAATTTGCAGATTGTTCTTGAGAATTCTCAAAGACTGCCTCCAATGCCAGGTACTCCTGGGGGAGGGGGGCACAACACAAGGCAGGAGGATAGAGAGATGGACGATGGCAGGGTGGGGAGACCATAGGGGAATGGTTTGGGGGGATACAATGGGGACGGGTGGGAGATAGTGAGGGGACAACATATGGCCATTCACGTCAACAGACCAGGTAACCCACATATACTACCTCACATCAACCCATGCACGTCACCCCAGCCACATCACCATCCACATCACCCCATGCACATCACCCCATGCCCATCACCCCATGCCCATCACCCCATGCCCATCACCCCATGCCCATCACCCCATGCCCATCACCCCATGCCCATCACCCCATGCCCATCACCCCATGCACATCACCCCATGCACATCACCCCATGCCCATCACCCCATGCCCATCACCCCATGCCCATCACCCCATGCCCATCACCCCATGCCCATCACCCCATGCCCATCACCCCATGCCCATCACCCCATGCCCATCACCCCATGCCCATCACCCCATGCCCATCACCCCATGCACATCACCCCATGCCCATCACCCCATGCCCATCACCCCATGCCCATCACCCCATGCCCATCACTCCATGCACATCACCCCATGCCCATCACCCCATGCCCATCACCCCATGCCCATCACCCCATGCCCATCACCCCATGCCCATCACCCCATGCACATCACCCCATGCACATCACCCCATGCCCATCACCCCATGCCCATCACCCCATGCCCATCACCCCATGCCCATCACCCCATGCCCATCACCCCATGCCCATCACCCCATGCCCATCACCCATGCACATCACCCCATGCCCATCACCCCATGCCCATCACCCCATGCCCATCACCCCATGCCCATCACCCCATGCCCATCACCCCATGCCCATCACCCCATGCCCATCACCCCATGCCACATCACCCCATGCACATCACCCCATGCCCATCACCCCCCATGCCCATCACCCCATGCCCATCACCCCATGCACATCACCCCATGCCCATCACCCCATGCCCATCACCCCATGCCCATCACCCCATGCCCATCACCCCATGCCCATCACCCCATGCCCATCACCCCATGCCCATCACCCCATGCCCATCACCCCATGCCCATCACCCCATGCCCATCACCCCATGCCCATCACCCCCATGCCCATCACCCCATGCCCATCACCCCATGCCCATCACCCCATGCCCATCATCCCATGCCCATCACCGTACCGTGTATGCCAGCATCAGCTCATCACTCTTGTCAAAAGTAGCCACAGCACCACCACCACTCCCACCACCTGCACCACCTTCCCCTCCCTTCCCCCCTCCCCCACTCCCTCCCCCTGCCGCTGCAGCAGCGGCACCCTCCTCCTCCACTCTTCTCTTCTCCCCCTCCAGCCGCCCCACCCTCTCCTCCACCCCCCTCCTCTCCCCCACCATCTTTTCCGCTTTCAAATACGCCGCCTTGACGCTTCCTGGAAGCTTCTGAGCGTCCGGGGAAGAGGGAGAGGCGGCGGAGGAGGGCGGAGGAGGGTCAGCAGGAAGCTTCTCCCCTCCTTCCTTCTCCTCCCAAGCCAGGTACGCGGCCAGCGTGGCAGGCAGCTGCAAATGAGGCACCGCCAGCTGGCGATGGAAAAGCGCGCGCACCCGGGTGGCCTGCTTCGTCCTTTCCTCCTCTCCCAAACCCCCCTTCCCCTCCTCCTCCCCTTTCCTCACATTTATCAAGACCTCCATCTCAAGTCCCCTGTACGTCCCCCAGACAGATGCGCCCTCCCCCAGGTGCAACCCAGCCTGGGTTAACGCCTGCTCTGCTGTGCCCCTGAACAGCTTGAGGCCCTCGGGCGTGCGTGTGGTGATGGCGGGGTGGTGGGCCGTGAGGAACGAGAGGTAAGCCTGCCAGAGAGAGGGGGACTGGGGAAGTGCATTGGGGGGGGGGGGGGGGGAAGAGGGGGGAAGGGAGGGGGGAAGGGAGGGGGGAAGGGAGGGGGGAAGGGAGGGGGGAAGGGAGGGGGGAAGGGAGGGGGGAAGGGAGGGGAGGAGATAAATACGATTGATTCGAGAGCTTGAGGCCCTCAGGGGTGCGTGTGGTGATGGCGGGTTGGTGGGCGGTGAGGAACGAGATGCAGGCCTGCCAGAGGGAGGGGGACTGAGGGTCGAAAGGGGGAGGTTGGGGAGGGGGGTTAGGGGAAGAGATAGGGGACGAGTGAGTGTAGTCACGTGGCTGATTGAACAGCTTGAGGCCCTCAGGTGTGTGACCCCAGATGCGCCCTCCCCAGGTGCAACCCGGCCTGGGTTAACGCCTGCTCTGCTGTGTCCCTGTACAGCTTGAGGGCCGAGGCCCTCGGGGGTATGTGGGTGGTGATGGCAGGGTGGTGGGAGATGAGGAAAGAGAGGCAGGCCTGCGGGCGAGAGGGGGACTGGGTGGATAAGAAGGGGTGAGGGGGGAAGGGGGGATGGGGTTGGGGTTTAGGGGGGTTAGGGGGTTAGGGGAAGAGTGAGATGTGCGAGGGAGGAGGTAGGCCCGCCGGATCGTCGCAGATCGAGGGAGAGGACTGGGGAAAGGAGCGCGATTGGGGAGCGGGGAGGTTAGAGGAGAGCGGTATGTGTGTGGGATGCACGTGAGAGGGACAGAGAGAGGGGGGGACGCCCTCACTGACAGAGAGAAGGGGATAGGACTCCAAAAAAAGGAAGGGAGGGGAGGGGAGGGGAGGGGAGGGGAGGGGAGGGGAGGGGAGGGGGGCGTTTGGGTGACGAGAAAGCGGATGGAGCCTTGAGTGGAGACGGATGCATGCACGTGATTGGTTGAAAGAGATGAAAAGAGAGGGATGCAGAAGGAAAAGGAGCAGAAACTGAAGGAGCAGAGGGAAGGGAAGGGAAAGGTGAATTGAGGAGAAGAGTGGGAAGTGGGAAAGTGCGAGAAGGAAAGGACGAATACAACGGACCATAGAAAGAAAGGAGGCGAAATGGGGAGTACCTACCCAGGATTCCATGTGTAATGAGGCGATTTTAGAGTCGACTCAAAAATCGACTCATTACACACGAGGCGAATTGGGGAGTACCCAGGATTCCATCAGTATAAGGACCGCTTGAGAGAGTGTGAGTGAAGAGAGGGGGATGTTACCACACACACTCTCCTTCCCACGCTTACCACAGGCAAAGAGGGATGGCAAGGATTAGGGATATGGGAGGGAGGGGAGGGAAGAACGGGTGGGAGGGGGGTATGGGAGGAAAGGGAGAGGGGAGGGGTGGGGGTGAGGGGATATGGGAGGAGAGGGAGAGATATTGGGGGGGGGGGGGGAGGGATATGGGAGGAGAGGAAGAGATATGGGGGGGGGGGAGACTCACCACATACTCCTCCACTCCACGCTGGTACAGAGCTTCCACCTTTGCCACGTCAGCATCTCTGTGGGTTTTAACAAACAGTAAAACCAGAGGGGGACACGAAAACAACATGGAATGGCACGGACGAAGAGCGACATTTCTCTTCAAGATGAGAGCGGAGGATGGGAAAATGTAGGCAGCGAGTAGGTACACTGTCTACACGTGCTCAAAGCGTAGGATGGGAGTAGGTGCACTGTGCAGAATGTTTTGATAGCTCCAGAAGAGGCACTCCAGAAGAGGCACATAAAGAGAAAGAAGGCTGGAAGAGTGTGCGGCCGTACGAGGCAATGAGGCTGGTCTCGTCGTGCGCCCACTGCTGCCACATGGCGGGAGGCAGAGCACTCACAGTGCACTGCACTCATGGCACGTCCCCACGAACTGTCAAAGAAGAGCGCAAGTCTCCATATACGTACGAGGCAATGAGGCTGGTCTCATCGTGCGCCCACTGCTGCCACATGGCGGGGGACAGCGGATACAGCGCGTTCATGGCCTCCCGTGCTGCCCGCAGCTCCTCCAGCATGCTGCTGCGCCGCAGAAGGGCGATCAGCTGACATGCGGGTGTGTGCGTGGGGGGGGGACAAGAGGAAGGCAAAGATGAAGAACACTACATCGCTCCCTCGCCTTCCTCACCTCCTCAAGCATGCTGCTGCGCCATAGAAGCTGTATCAACTGACGACGGGAAAAAGAGGGGGAGGGAGAAGGGGAGGGGTGGGTGGCCGGGTGGGGGTAAAGGGATGTTGGGAGCAAGGGAAAGAATAGGAGGACACACGAGGAGGGTTGGGGGAAGGTTACGGTAGCGGCTCATGCCTTCTCGCCGCCCTGCAAGGCGGGATTGATACCACAGGGTCGCTGCTGATGGGCCTAGGGTGGCATTCACGATATAAGCTTCCTCTCAAGCAGGTACTAATGCGGCAGCATACAAAGCAAGCAATTGATACCTGCACTGATACAGCAGCGCGCGAAACTCACTCAGTCGCGGATCTTTGTGAAACAAAAAAATGACAGCCCGAGGCAAAAAGCAGAAGGCGTTGCTTCGATGAAGACGGAGCGGTACCGAAGACCGATGTATTTGTTGTTCGGCCGAAGGCATGTGGAATCATCAGAGCAAGTGTCAAGTGCAAAACGACCCAGACCAACACTGGAGAAACGGCACTAGAAACCGTAGCCTATTCTGGTGGTCTTTCCGTCAGCAGCCAACCATTTCATTTTCTAAACAAACCATCACTATCAGGCGCTTTAATCTTGCTAATGTTGCGACGTACTGCGAGCCCTCTGTACAGTTGGAATATGTGACTAAACCGAATGTTTTTCCTAAATCAACTAATAGCGAGCAAGTACCTGAACGTGAGCCTGATAGTCGTACGGATTCGATGCGATGCGGCCTTTAACTTCGCCAATCAGAGCCTTTCGCTCCGCCTCCTCCGCTGCCTCCTTCGCCTCATCCTCGCTATCGTCATCCTCGCTATCATCTTTATCGCTGTCCTCCATGTCCTCCTTTTCGCCATTACCACCGTCGTCTAAATCTGAGTCTGACTTCCCTAAATCCGGGCCTTCCGCCATGTCCACGTCAGCATCACCTGCCTTCTCTACGGCTTTCTCCTCGCCACCAGCCATGACGTTTTTTCTGATCAGCGAGAAGTGACTAACGGCAGGAGCCTATGCTGCCAAATAACGAGTGCCAGACTGCAAATCAGGACAGGATAATGCGGAAGGGGGTCCAAATCTCGAGAGCTGTGGTGGTGGTAAATTCTCACGAATTGCTTTGTGGAATCTGCTGTACTTGCGTAGAGTCACTCTCGTTTACATGTGTAAGCGTCCTTACTAGTAATACTTGTACCCAACAAGACCAATATGGTTATCATGCTCGTGAATCATGATTATCTTATTAACAAATGGTTTTCTCATATTTAACATGAGAACCACTGAAAAATCTATTGAGATATTTAGAAGATGCAAAACTTCCAGGTTACGCCAATCTTCTAACCTTCTCTAAATGCGATACCATGTCTGACTTGAGTCTGAAACAAAAACAATTATTTTAAACCGAATAATGGAAAGAATTTCACAAACAAGCATCAATATAGCGTTAAATAATGAAAGTTTGTTGTCATGACAATACATGAGGTTGACATTTATAGATTGTAACAACCTGATTTTCGTTTCCCTGTCATCAATACCTGGGTTGTTGGAGGGTTCTGGATCTGGGGTTTCTTAGCTAGGGTTTGCTGCTGACATTTGGGGTTTGGATCTCTGGGTTTCATCGTTAGTGCTGATGTTCGCATTTCGCAAGGTATCGGTATTTCGCAGTCCCGCAATTTGCGGGAGTTCCGCCGGCTTATCGCATTGACGAAATTGGAAAAATTGTAGTCGATAAGAGGTAGTATCGACGGCTTTAATGTCCGACCGAAGTTCAGCTCGGGGAGCATTAGGCCTTCAGTTTGGCTGACTTAATAAGCCTGTCAGTTTGACTAACTGGCTGGGATTAATTGCAAAAATTAGCTCTATATCGGACGAAAAAAATAGCGTCTTAAGCGTTTCAGTAAGGTCCAGGCGCGTAGTGCTCCAACTGTAATTCGCGCTAAACATTTAAGAGTATATTATCCCCATACTTTTAACCGGTGCTTGATAGCACTGCAAAGCGCTTATACTGGGAAATGGAGCCCGGAGAACCGTCAGGAGCGTCACCATTACGAGAAAAGTCAAAAGCGGAGGAGGATAGCGCGGTCGCTCAAGCTCCCGAAAATGGGGAGACAGTTCGTGAAGACAAGGAAGAAAATTGTGCTGCTATGCCAGAAGGAAAAACGGAGGGGGGTAAATTGGAGGAAGGGAAGTCTCAAGGCGAGGCCCCGTTAAGAGCAGACACGACTTTGGCGGAGTCTGGGGAGAAGCCGCTGGAGAGTGTGACTGAAAGGAAGGGAGCCGGTGCTGGTGGGGAGCAGGGGAGACTAAGTGACAATGATGAGGGTGCCGCAACGGGGGGTTCTCAAGGGCCTGCTTCGAGGAATGAGGGGGAAGTGGGGGAAAAGGAGGGTAAGGCCGAGACGGAGGGTGGACGAGAGAGAAAGGAAAAGAGAGAAGGCGAGAAGGAGGCTGGAGAGGGTGCGGAAGGGAAGGTGATACCGGGGGGAGGTTCCACCTTGCAAGAGGATGGGCCAGTGCAAGCGGAGGGTGAAGCGGAGAAAGGAGGGGATGGTGATGGTTGTGATGCGGCTGCGATGGAAGTGGATACTCAAGCAGGAGTGACTAAAGCAGGGGCGACAAAAGCGAGTGTGACTGAGGCGGAGGGTACAGGGAGGGAACAGGGTTTGGAGTCAGGGGCGGAAGGGGGAGGCGGTGTTGGGGTGGGAGAGAGGCGAATAGGGCTGGTGGGAGGAAAAATGGTGGGAGAAGTGGATGGGAAGAGGGTGGAGTCCGGGGATGGGGAGGAGGGGAAGGGTGATCAGGCGAGGAAAGGGGATGAGGGCGTTAAGGGAGAGGAAGGCAGGGAGGGGGGGGAGGATGTGGAGATGAAGGAGGGGGGTAACGAGGGAGAGGCGGGTGCGAGGGGAAAGAGGAGAGTGAGGGGGAGGGTGCGGAGAAAGGTGAGGAGAAGGGTCAGGAGAAGCGCGAGGGTCTCGTTGACACTGGCAAGGAGCGTAGTAACGAGGGTCAGGGGGCTGAAGTAGACGTGACTATGACGAATGGGCCAGCCGAGGGAGGAGAGGAGGGCGAGATGAACGGTGTAGGGAAGAAGGGGAGGTGGGATTCGGGCAAGAAAGCGGAGAGCGAAGGAGCAGGAGGACAGGTGCAACAGCGGGAGCAGGGGAATGGGGAGATGGAGAAGCCTGAGGAGGGAAAAGGGAAGATGGAGGAGCATGAGGAGGGGCGGAAAAAGGGGGAGGAGGAGAGAAGAGTGCAGAGAGGTGAGGATGGTATGGGAGAGCAGCAGAATGGGAACGCAGAGGTGGAAGGGGAGAAGCAGGGCGAGGTAGGAGGAAAGGAAGGAAAGAAGGTGGAAGGGGAAGGAACGAAGGTGGAGGAAGAGACTATTTTTGAGGCGCCTCAAAAAGAGATGGAGGAGCAAGGGTACACGCAGCAGGGTCCATTGGAGTCGTCACAGCCAACCACTAACACTGATTCTTTTGTAACTGCTGACACTGCTACAGATGCTGCTGCCACTGCTACAGATGCTGCTGCCACTGCTACAGATGCCACCACTACATATGCCACCGCTACAGGTGCTAATACTACAGATGCCAATGCTGCGTATGCCAATGTTACAGACCGTGGGACGGCAGGTCTTATCGCCACAGAATCTGCTGCTACAGCTGCCAATGCGGCAGGTAAATATGTGGCCGCTACAGCCGCCCCAGGCAGCCCCCCTACCAGTGGGCTGCTCCCAGTGCCAGCAGAGCAGCAGCAGGCGTTGGAAACGCAGCTTCCAGAAGCAGCAGCACCAGCAGCAGCAGCGCAGCAGCAGGAGGCCATGGAAGCACAGCTCCCAGTGCCGGCAGAGCAGCAGCTGATGGACCTGCGTCTGCTCGCGCTGCAGAATGCGGTGCTGCCCCCCCACGAGCAGGGGGAGAGCGCTCAGGCGGAGACTCATGATTCCCCGACTCAGAAGGCAACGGTGCCAACAATGCTTTCAGAGCAGCAGCAGCAGCAGCAGCAGCAGCAGGATGAGGTGATGGAAACACAGACTCCAGAAGCAGCAGCACCAGCAGAGCAGCTGCAGCAGCAGCAGGTGATAGAAACGCAGCTCCCAGCAGCGTTAGAAGCAGCAGAGCAGCAGCAGCAGCAGCAGCAGCAGCACGAGGTGATGGACATGCGTCTGCTAGCCATGCAAAACGTGGTTCTAGTGCAGGCAGCGAACGAGGAAGAGGAGATCGACGTGCTGGAGGTGGACGAGGAGGAGGAGGAGGAGCTCAAGAAGCAGATGGGCGTGGGGGAGGGCGGACCCGTGGAGTATATGGTTCTAGGGGAGGGAGGAGCTGGGGAAGGGGGGATGGTGGGGGATGGGGGGGTGGGGGCGGGGCAGGAGGGTGCTACTCCTGGGGGTGCAGGTTTGTTGGCCCCAGAACACCTGCCGGATGCTGCTTCAGGTGGAATCTTAGGTGCCGGGATCTTAGGTGCAGCAGCCTTGGCGGGTGCAGCAGGTGTGGAGCCAGCAGGTGGCGAAGTTGCTGTTGGGTCAACAGGCTTGGGATCAGCAGGCGTGGGGTCGACTGGGTCACGAGACGATGACATGGTGGCTTCAACCATTCTAGGCCTGCTGCCCTCCCTCTGCCCCTCCACCCCTGCCGCTGCTGCCCCTGCTGCTGCTCCTGCTGCTGCTGCCACCCCTCCTGCTGCTGCTGCCTTTGCAGGTGGTGCTAGTGTTGCCGCTGGCAGTGGTGATGCGGCGCCTGAGGTGTTGAGGAGCGGACACGAACAGCAGCAACGGCAGGAGGAGGAGGAGAACGGGGGGGTGCTTGCTGCCGCCACCACCCGTTCGCCTGAAGGGCGGACGGGGAAGAAAGGTGCAGATTCTGTGAAGGATCAGCAGCAACAGCAGCAGCAAGCAGTGGGGGGACTGTCAACGCGGAAGCGGAAGCAGCAGCAGCAGGGGGGGGAGAGGGCGGAGGGGGATGGTGCTCCGTCTCCTGTATATGAACCCTTCGACCCGGCTCTCCCTGCCTGTACGCCCACTCTGCCTGGCCGCATGTGTGCTCATTGTAGTGTATGTGTATCGAGCCCCCTTCCACCCTGCCCTCCCTACGCGTAAGCTCGCTCTGTGTGTCTGCCTGCCTTCTTGGGAGTGGTTTTACCACTCCCGCCTGCTCGTCATGCAGCGGTTTGAGCTGAAGCACGCCATGCCAGCACTAATGGTGTCGTGACTCTGTGTCAATGTTCTGATACTGTGGATTGATGCCCTTTCTTTTCTCCCGCTTTCTTTTCTTTCCGCAAATCCCTCTGCCCTTGACCCCTGCTCCCACCCGCCCTTTGCCAGCCCTCTTTGTCATCACCCGCTGCATGCGCCATCGCACCACGTCCCCCACATCTCAGTCTCTCCATTCTTCCTTCTCGCTGTATCCTCCCACCCCCACTCTCCCTTTTCTCCAGCCCTCCAAGGCATCACCCGGCGCATGCGCCATCGCACCACGCGCCCGGCCTTCTGCCTGCGGCTCATGGCCTTGGACGGCCACTCCGCCCTGCTCTCCCCCCTGTCACCCCCCCCCTTCTCCCCCCGCCCCCACGCGTTCTCTTCACTCTACTTCCTCTCATATCCCCCCTCCTTCCAACCCCCTCCCCCCCTTCGCGGTCCCCCCCGTCCCCTCTCCCGTTGCAGCCCTCCAGGGCATCACTGGGCGCACACGCCACCGCACCACCCGCCCCGCTTCCCGCCTTCCTCTCATGGCAGTGGACGGCCATTCCGCCCTGCTCTCCCCTGCCCCCTCTTTCTGTCTCTTCCCTCTACGTCCTATTCATTTCCTCCCTTCTCTCCCCTGATCTCCCCTCCTCCCCCCTGCTCTCCCCCTGCTCTCCCCCTGCCCTCCTCCTGCTATCCCCTGTCCCCTCTCCCATCCCAGCCCTCCAAGGCATCACTCGGCGCACGCGCCATCGCACCACACGTCCCGCCTCACGCCTGCCGCTCATGGCCTTGGACGGCCACTCCGCGCTGCTCTCCCCTCCACACCCCTCCCTCCGCAACCAAACCCAAAACCACGATCAGCAGCAGCCGCGGCAGCAGCAAGATTCACCGGTCTCCCCTCCTGCTGTTCCTGCTGCTGCTCCTGCTGTTCTTCCTCCTCCTGCTGCTCCCCCTGCTGCTGCTGCTTCTCCTGCGGGCGTAACGGACAGCAAGGAGGGAGTCCTAGGCAGAGGGCGGCGAGGTGAGACTGGGGAAGGTACAGCTGAGGCAGGTGTGTTTTAGGCGCCACCTCGACTCAACAACTCGACGACCCAGGGTCACTAGAGCTAACATTACAAAAATTGGGGCAACTTCTACTTAAAGTTGTTGGGGTCACAAGACGGCCTTTGCCCAAGGCCAACTCAGTCGATTTATTCTTCCTCCCCCCCCAAATCTCCACTCCCGTCCCTCTCGCCGAGCCTCCACAGGCTCGGTGCCCGAAGCACCACCTGATTCGTCAGCCCCAAAAGGGCCTGCCTCGGCTTCCGGCTACAGTGGAGTCATTTTTGAGTAATCTACAAATTCCTTCCAAAGTGCCTCGAAGCTCTTCCCAGTCTCGTCTCTGCCACTTCTGATTCTCTCTTTCTCTCCAATCCTGTCCTTCTCTCCCAGCGTCCACAGGCTCGGTGCCCGAAGCACCACTTGATTCTCCAGCTCTGGACGGGCCCGCCCCAGGCCCAGGCGAGGGCTCTGGAGTAGGGGGAGCAGAGGAGAGAGTAGGGATAGGAGAGGCTGCTTCCCCAGCCCCTGCTTCTGCACCGGTGCTGCAGGCTTACCTCCGGTGCTGCAGGCTTACCTCCGGTGCTGCAGGCTTACCTCCGGTGCTGCAGGCTTACCTCCGGTGCTGCAGGCTTACCTCCGGTGCCTCTCCCCAATTTCGTCCTTCTTTCCACACTCCCCAATCCTGCCCCTATCCCTCAGCATCCACAGGCTCGGTGCCCGAAGCACCACTTGACTCTCCAGCTCTGGACGGGCCCGCCTCAGGCCCAGGCGAGGGCTCTGGAGCAGGGGGAGCAGAGGAGACCGTGGGGGCAGGGGAGGCCGCTGCCCCGGCCCCGGCTTCTGCACCGGTGCTGCAGGCTTACCACCGGAGACGACAGGAGCAGCCGCTGAGTGAGTTTGAGAGGGTTGCAGCGTGGTGGACAGTTGAAGTGATTTTGAGAGGAACGAGGGCAGGAAAGAGCACAAGGGAGCAGACGGGAGCTGGAAGGTAAGGCTTACCGTAATAGAGATGGCTCCCCGGCCCCTGCCTCAGCGCCCGTGCTGCAGGCTTACCACCGGAGACGACAGGAGCAACCACAGAGTGAGTTGGAATGGCGCATGGGTGCAGATGGGTGCTCCTGGAAGCTTTTGATTCGGCCTTGGGTACTCAAAAGCAGATGGGTGCTCCTGGAAGCTTTTGAGTCGGCCTTGGATACTCAAAAGCAGATGGGTGCTCCTGGAAGCTTTTGAGTCGGCCTTGGGTACTCAAAAGCGGATGGGTGCTCCTGGAAGCTTTTGAGTCGGCCTTGGGCACTCAAAAGCAGATGGGTGCTCCTGGAAGCTTTTGAGTCGGCCTTGGGTACTCAAAAGCAGATGGGTGCTCCTGGAAGCTTTTGATTCGGCCTTGGGTACTCAAAAGCGGATGGGTGCTCCTGGAAGCTTTTGAGTCGGCCTTGGGCACTCAAAAGCAGATGGGTGCTCCTGGAAGCTTTTGAGTCGGCCTTGGGTACTCAAAAGCAGATGGGTGCTCCTGGAAGCTTTTGATTCGGCCTTGGGTACTCAAAAGCAGATGGGTGCTCCTGGAAGCTTTTGAGTCGGCCTTGGGTACTCAAAAGCAGATGGGTGCTCCTGGAAGCTTTTGATTCGGCCTTGGGTACTCAAAAGCAGATGGGTGCTCCTGGAAGCTTTTGATTCGGCCTTGGGTACTCAAAAGCAGATGGGTGCTCCTGGAAGCTTTTGATTCGGCCTTGGGTACTCAAAAGCGGATGGGTGCTCCTGGAAGGTAGGCCTTGGCGTTTTGAAGACGGGATAAACGCAGAGAGCCATGCTTCAGCGGGCCTCTTGATTCTTGAAAACATCCCTATTCTGTGTGCCTCTCTTAGTTAAAAGCCTTTCCATGCCGGAGCTCTCTGGCTGCATCCGGGAAGCATCCCTGAGAGATTTTTGAGAATTCTCAAAATCTCCAGCATCACTTATCCCAGCCCCTCCTCCCGCCTGTCCGCCTCAACCCTCCTTAATTCCCATCCCCCCCTTCCTTTCCCCCCCCAGTCCACTGCTCAGGCAAGAGCCTCTCAATGCTCAGAGAGCTTTCAGTCTGCTCTTTCAGTCTGCTCTTTCATCTGCTCCCATTCGCCCAACGAGCTCTCACTCTGCTGCAGACGATGAATACATTCTGCTTCGCGCCCTGTTTATCTGCGCCCCTTCATCTGCTATCCCTTTCTCGTACCCACCCCCCTCCCCCACTTCCCCCCTTCCCCCTTCCCCCTTTCCTCCCCCCCTCCCCCCCCCTTTTCCCCCAGTCCGCTTCTCTATAAAGAGCCTCTCAATGCCCGAGCTTTCAGTCTGCCTGCCAGAAACTGCCACTGTTGGTGCGCTCAAGGTGTGTGTACCATAGTGCTTTTATTGTGTGCTCAAGGTGCAAGTACTACAGTGCCTTTTTTAGGGGGGGGGGGGGGGGGGTGTTCGGATTTTTAGTTGAAGTTCAACACAATCCGAAGATATGTCATTGTGAGTGATTTTGTAGAATTCTAAAAATACATTCAAGGCGAACTTAAGATATGCCTTCACGGGTACAAAAAAAAGTGATAAGGCCGATTCAAAGGCGTGAGCGGAAGTGCCCTTGCCACAGACGACACCCGTCGTTTCATGGCAATAAGAGTGCTACAAACGAGTGCACCACCTGACTATGTAGCCGTGTGTAATGAGTCGACTCAAAAATCGACTCATTACAAACGAGTGCACCACCTGACTATGTAGCCCCTCCATACCCCGCTCGCCTTCTTCTTTCATGCTCCTTCGGCAACGGCCTGCGCCGACGCTTGGTGTTACATGGTAACCGCTGCACGGACGATCGACCCTCCCTCCTTCCTTCTCCTGTGCCTCTCTCCTTTCTTCCCTCCCTTTCTCCATCCTTTCCGCCCCACTCCTCTTTTCTATTCCAGCAAGCTGTAGTAGAGGCAGCTCTAGCCTCTTTTGGCAACGGGCTGCGCCTGCGCATGGTGTTACAGGGTAACCGCTGCACGGATGACCATTCCTCCCTGGCTGACGTGGGCCTCTCGCACGCAGCCCTGCACCAGCAGCAGCAGCAGAAGCAGGCAGCAGCAGCATCCCTCAGCTTCATGCTCGACCCAGACCCGGTTCTGCTCCCGCCCCCTCCGCCTCCTCCCGCTGCTACAGCTGCTGCTACAGCTGCTGCTACAGCTGCTGCCAAGCAGGCTGCAGCTGCGGCTGCTGCGGCAGCTGCTGCTGCTGATCCCGATCCGCTGTTGCTGCTGTCGCCTCTGGCTCACCCTGGGGATCCGGGCCTTGCTGCTGCTGTGGCGGCGGCAGCTGCTGCTGAGGGGAGGAATGGGGATGCTCCGCTGGTCTCTGTTGCATCGTGAGTTTCCCCCCACTCCCACTACCCGCCACCTCCACCTCTCCTGCTGCTGCTGGGCTGAGGAATGGGGGTGCTCCTCTGGACACTGTTACATCGTTATTTCGGTCTTTTTTTTTCCCCATCATGTTTGGGTGCTGTCCTTGTGTGCTTCACCAAGCATTTCTCATTACCCTTTCCCCCTTTCAACCCTTCTCTTCTCCCCCTTGTCCCCCCCCCCCCACCCCCCCCCCTCCTCCTCCCAGTTCCTGAGGTGACTTTTGAGTTGACTCAAAAGTTACCCTTCCCCCCCCAATCCTTCTACCCTCCCCCCCCTTGTCCTCACCCCCCCTTCCCTTCAACCCCTTGCCCCTCCCCTTCCCGCCAGACCATCCCACGCCTACCCTTCTCACAACACCCGATCAAGCTTTGCAGCAGCAGCCGCCGCCGCTGCTGCTGCTGCCGCTGCCGCAGCAGCCGCTGCAGCCGCAGCAGCAGCACCAGGCAGCGCACGCAGACACTCAAGCCCTTCCACTCCCCTCCACCCATCCTACCTCTCCCCCTCCTACCCTTACGCCTCCGCCTCTGGTCCTTTTACTCCAGCTTCCGCCCCTCCTGCCACCACCACCACTACTCCCACCACTAGACATGCAGCAGCACAGGCCTTAGCAGCGATTCGCGCACAGACAGAGCACGAGCCAGGGGATGGTGTGGGAGGAGGGAGAAGCAGGAGGAGGAGACGGAACGATGACGAAGATTACCAAGAGGGGGAGGAGGGGGAGGAAGAGGAGGAGGAAGAGGAGGAAGAGGAGGAGGATGAGGAGTATGAGGAAGAGGACGAGGGGTTCCGGCTGCCGTTCGGGCGGTATGCTAATAGCGGGTATGCTTCTAAAGGGGCGCATTCCGGAGCCCTCATCCTACACCCATCCGTATCAGGCAGAGGAAGAGGCAGAGGCCGAGGGGGAGGAGGGGGAGGGGGAGGGGTGGGAGGAGGGGCGTTGTCGTATGCGGGGAGAGGTGGAGGGGGGGAGAGTGGAGCACTGGTGTTGCATCCGCAGCACATGCAGAGAGGGGGCGTGGGGGGGGCAGGGGCAGGGGCGATGATGGTGCACCCACGGGGAAGGTCAGCGGCGGGGCTGCAGCTCATTGAGCAGAGGAGGAGGATTCGGCGGCCGTTCACTGTGGGGGAGGTGGCGTCGCTGGTGGATGCAGTGGAGGTGCTTGGCACTGGCAGGTGGGCAATAGAGGGTGGGAAGGAATGAACTTGTTTTCAGAGAGGAGGAATGGTCGCTGCCCGTTCACTGTGGCGAGGTGGCATCGCTGGTGGATGCAGTGGAGGTGCTTGGCACTGGCCGGTATGTGGGGTGTGTGGGGGGCAGTTACCTGGGTAGGGGAAAACAACTCTCCCTCCTCCACCCCTCCCACTCCCCCCCCCCTTTTCCCCCCTCTCTCCCCCCTCCCCCCTTTGTTCCGATCCATCTGTCCTCTGCAGGTGGAGGGATGTGAATCTGAGGGCTTTTGCCACTTCAAACCACGAGAGAGTTGAAGTCCTTGTGGGAGATTTTTTAGAATTCTCAAACCCCCCCCTCCCTCGCTTCCCCTTTGTTGCGATCCGTCTGTCCTCTGCAGGTGGAGGGATGTGAAACTGAGGGCTTTTGCCACTTCAAAGCACCGAACATATGTGGACCTCAAGGTAAGTGCTTCTGAACATCTCAACTGCATTTATTTGTGAAATAACATCTAAGGCACCACATGGATGTGTTTCGGAGCATCTCAAGGGTGAATGCATTTGCATTGCCAACATCCAATCGAAGGCACCATGTGGATCCTAAGGTAAGTGCTGACTTTTGAGTCGACTCAAAAGTTTCTGAACATCTCAACTGCATGCATTTGTGACATAACATTAAAATCAAAGGCGCCATGTGGATCGTAAGGTGAGCGCTTCTTTTCTGGTTTGCTTTCCAGACAAGACTTGTTTCCCTCTTTGGTGCGAGTTGCAAGTTTTCTCGGCGCACATAATCCCACACCTGTTAACAGACCCTATAACAACCTCCACACGCGTGCTTTTCATCAGCCTTACAAAATGGTGCAGTAAAAACAGAAAGGTTTGTGCATCTTGTCTTTTTTAAACATCAGACTTCTGGTTTTGCACAAATTCCCTAAACCCTGCACTCATCAGGACAAGTGGAAGACGCTGGTGCATACGGCTCAGATCGCGCCACATCAGCGCAGGGGGGAGCCGGTGCCACAGGACCTGTTGGATCGAGTGGTGCAGGCGCATGGGTACTGGCAGGAGCAGCTCAGAATCCAACGCGAGGAAAGAGACTCGTAACAAGAATTCACCAACTGCACTCGTATGCATCCATAAGCGAAGTTAATTTCATTGCAAGTAGGCTAATTAACACCATCTCACTAAGGGGACATGGACTTGTCAGCATGTGGGGTGATGTCTTCTACACCGTAATGGAATGCACCATCCCTCTCTACACAGAGGGATGCATGCACTAGTATGGTACTTAGCTAAGCATCCGACGGTTTGTACATTGGTAATGTACGAGTACGGCTCGACATAGGCTTTGTTCTTTGTTGCAACACTTGTTAGACTAACACCCATTGGCAAGCTAGCCTGCAATCCCTGACCCTGACCCATGTAGCAACTAGCATAGTGACACTAAGAAGTGTGTATCGTATTTTTGCATTTTCGAGTGGGATATTTTATGGTCTGTAGCTACGATGTCATTTACAGCATTACAAGAAGTACCTTGTGCGTCATTGTGTTCTAGTGGTCCTAAATAGAAGCCGTAAACATTTATCTCGAAACGATATTTTATGTGAAACATAATATATATAAGCTTCTGAAACGCACCAGACCGTGTTTAACCCCGAGGCAGGCCCGAGCTTCCATAAAATTAGTTCAAAACACAAGTTCAAACAACGCCCCCGGTCAACTAGAGTCAACAAAAGCGCGTCGCACCGACATTCACCTCCTATCTACTAGTCAGAGAAGTAGGCCTGGGAGGTCACAAGCGATCCCAAACCGAATGAGCCGCCGAAGAGCAGCAATGGACTGGGGATTCAGGAGCTACTTTATTGAGTCGACGGCTGCTGCTCATCTTCTCGTTCGTTTTGCCAGATCCCGAGCCTTTTCCCAGAAATGCCTGTCTTTAAAGTAGTCACCGCGGTAGCGATGAGAGCGCTGCTGGTACGCAACGTTTCCTTACTGTGCGACTGAACGACTGAGCGACTGTGCGACTGAGAGACGGAGGGACTGAGCGACTGAGCGACTGTGCGACTGTGCGACTGAGTGACCGAGCGACCCAGCGACCCAGCGACTAAAACGACCGAGCGACGGAGATACTGCGTCATAAGTGGGGCTGATCGATCACGACCATGGCGCGAACCAGATTCGCCTCGACCCTCCCGTCGGCCCTCCCTTCAGGCCTCTCTTGGGCCCGCCCTTCCCTGCTGCTCCGTCTCTTCGTCGCGGCGTCCCCGCTACTACCGGAGGCATATCTCGTGGAGGGCGATCGCGTGGAGGGCGATCGCGTGAAGGGCGATCGCGTGGAGGGCGATCGCGTGAAGGGCGATCTCGTGGAGGGCGATCGCGTGGAGGGCGATCGCGTGGCACAATTCCCCGACTGCCCGCTCACCGGGCGGCGGCGGCGACCCAAGAAAAACCCCGGGACCCCTGCGTGGGCCATCCTCTCGCCCCTCCTTTGCCTCCTCCTGCTGCTCCTTCCCTCCGTCGCGGCGTCCCCGCTACCGTTGGGCTATCGCGTGGAGGAGTACCCCGACTGCCCGCTCACCGGGCGGCAACCCGAATATATCGCGGCTTTTCCGGCCGTCGAACCGGGCCCTGGCTCGCCGCGGAGGTGCTTCAGCGAGGACGACGACAGGACGTGCTGCGGGCCGTGCGGCGGCTGGGAGCTCGGGTTAAGATATGTGCAATCAAACGTCTCCCTCGTCTTTGACGCCTTTGGCGGCCCTGCTGCTGCTGGCATCGACCCGGCCAACCCGCCCACTGTGAGTGCTGCAGGGGAGATAACGAGGCTCTGGCTCGCCGCGGCGGTGCTACAGCGAGGACGACGACAAGACGTGCTGCGGGCCGTGCGGCAGCTGGGAGCTCGGCTTGCGGTATATCGGATCGAATGTGTCCACTGGCAGTGTTTTTGACTCGTTGGGGGGTGCTGCGGCTGCTGCTGCTGCTGGCTTTGACCCGGCCAACCCACCCATTGTGAGAGCCCCAACATCCAGTCTGCCCGCCCGGGCAAAATTCTAGGCCCTAGAAGACCAGGGGCGCGAAAAGTTGCTCCGGAGACTGCCCAGGCCCCTCCTCAGGCCTCTGGGTCGGCCCGGCGGTGCCAGAGAGGGGACAACAGGACGTGCTGCGGGCCGTGCGGCGGCTGGGAGCTCTAAACCCCTTTCAAACCCCTCATCCCCTCATCCCCAACCCCTTCCGTGCGCGGCTGGGAGCTCGGCTTGCGGTATATCAGATCCAACATCGCCTCCATCCCCTCTCCCCCCCCCTCTCTCCCCCCCCCCCTCTCTCCCCCCCCCCCTCTCTCCCCCCCCCCTCTCTCCCCCCCCCCTCTCTCCCCCCCCTCTCTTCCCCCCCTCTCTCCCCCCCCCCTCTCTCCCCCCCCTTCTCTCCCCCCCCTTCTCTCCCTCCCCCCTCTCTCCCTCCCCTCTCTCCCTCCCCCCTCTCTCCCCTCCCCCTCTCTCCCTCGTCTCCTCTCCCTCTCTGTCCCTCGCTTCCTCACCCCCATCCCCCTCATCCGCTTCCACCCACCCTTCCACCAGGCATGCGAGGCCCTTCAAGGCTGGCTATCCGCTGTGCGCGCATCTGCTCGAAATGGTCGTGCGCACCGCTACCTGCTGCCACCCTTGCGTCTCCTTCCCCCCCCTCTCTCCCCCTCCCTCCCCCTCCCCCTCTCCTCCCCCTCTCCCTCCCCCCCCCCTCCCCCACTCCCTCCCCCCCCTCTCCTCTCCCCCTCTCCCACCAGGCATGTCAAGCCCTCCAAGGCTATCCGCTGTGCGCGCATCTGCTCGAAATGGTCATGTGCGTGGCCACCTGCAACGCAGGTACCTCCTTTCCTTTCCACCTCTGCCCAAGGTACCTCCGCGTATCCCGCCCAACGCCGCACCCCCTCGTCCCCTGTGTGCGTGATCGTGTGATCGTGCGATCGTGCGATCGTGTGATCGTGCGATCGTGTGATCGTGCGATCGTGTGATCGTGCGATCGTGTGATCGTGCATCACCCCACAACTGCTCAGTGCGATCGTGTGCACCGCCACCTGCGGCACGGGTACTCCCTCCTCTCCCTCCTCTCCCTCCTCTCCCTCCTCTCCCTCCTCTCCCTCCTCTCCCTCCTCTCCCTCCTCTCCCTCCTCTCCCTCCTCTCCCTCCTCTCCCTCCTCTCCCTCCTCTCCCTCCTCTCCCTCCTCTCCCTCCTCTCCCTCCTCTCCCTCCTCTCCCTCCTCTCCCTCCTCTCCTTCCTCCCTCTCCCTCCTCTCCTTCCCTCTCCCTCCTCTCCCTCCTCTCCTTCCTTCCTTCGTCTCCCTCCTCTCCCTCCTCTCCTTCCTCCCTCTCCCTCCTCTCCCTCCTCTCCCCCCTCTCCTTCCTCTCCCTCCTCTCCCTCCTCTCCCTCCTCTCCCTCCTCTTCCTCCTCTACATGTAGGGATGTCCGTGGCACCCGTAGTAGTCCATGCAGCAATCGGTGGCTCTCAACTTCCTTCTTTCGAGGTGACTTTTGAGTCGACTCAAAAGTCGCTGCAGCGATTTTTCCTTGTGGCTCTCAACGCAACTAGACATGGTTAAAAAAATTCGCATCGCATCGCATTTAATCGCGCTTTTGCGATGGCATTTTTTTTTTGTTAATCGCGCGATGTTATTAAATCGCATTTAATCGCACGCAAAAAAACGCGATTTAGATGCAATTTGCGATTAAAAAAATAATCGTGCACGATGTAGAAAACATCGCGACGCGAAATCGCTCCAGCAAGGGGGAGGGGGGGGGGAGCAATGCCCAAAAACGCGCCAAATGGATTCTCTTTCAGAGAACTATACTGTACGGACTGTGTTTAGTAGTGCGGGCTGCCCTTTTTTTTAAATCATGGGGAAGATTTGGGAGGTTTTTTTTTTTGGTCTGGAAAACGATGTGATTTTAAAGCCCGAGTCTAGAATGGTAAAAAACCATGAATACTGGGCATGAAGACAGTGACGCGAGACCCCCACAAAAATGCGTTCAGAATGGTCGCAGGTGAAAATCAAGAATACTGAGATGAACAGTAATTGCGGGTTTGTCCTTTTCCGCGGCATTTGCAAGCTGCCCCCTGTTCCCTGAGAGTTGCGACGTTCAAACGGCATTTACTACGTTACCCTCTATTGGACGAAAACAAGTTCAGGATTCCTGAACTTGATAGCAAACCATTCTAGACTTGGGCTTTAAATCTCATCGCGCGATTGAAATTAAAATCGCGCGCAGTTTTTGATTCAATCGCACTCTGAACGCGATGTGCGATTAAAAAAGATAAAACAAAAATCCGAAATTTAAATCACGCGATGCGATGTTAAATCGCATCGCATTTTATTGAATCGCACCCCAACACTATGCGATTTAAATCGCAATCGAGTTTTAACCATGTCTACTCTCAACTCCCTTCTTTCCCACAGACACTGAGGTGGTTATGGAGGAGGTCGATGGGGGCCCACCATCACCATTACCACTTCTGAACAGATTGCAGGGAGGCTCCAACAGCCCAAACACTTCCTGTTCTCTTATGCCACTCTCTTGGCATTGATCTTTGTTTTTTCAGACACAGACACTGAGGTGGTTGTGGAGAAGGTCGATGGGGGCCCACCATCACCATTACCCCATCCAAACAGCTTGCAGGGAGGCTCCAACAGCCCAGATATTTCTTGTGTTCTTGTGCCGCTCTTTCTGTTCTCTTATGCCACTTCCTTAACGTTTATCCTTGTTTTGTCACGTGCAGCCGCTTAATTCATTGTGAAGCAGGTGGATGGGGACCCTTCACCATCACCATCACCGTCACCGCTACTGTCAGCTCGCTCTCCCCACAGCTCCCTTCATTCCTGTCTGATTGTCCCATTTTCACTCCCCACGCCTCCCACCACCCGCAGACACCGAATACATTGTGAAGGAGTCCGATGAAGGGCCCACCCCCACCATCACTGTCCACCAGATGGAGTCACGGAGGCTCCTCCCTCCCTGCCATCAACTCCCTTCATTTCTGTCTGCTCATCTCCGCTTCACTCCCCTCACCTCGCATCCACCACTTGCATTGCAGACACCGAATTTGTTGTGAAGGAGCCGGATGAAGGCCCTGTTCCCACCATCAGCATATGCGAGGAGCTGGCCGATAGACTCAAGGAGTCGTGCGCCGGAACTCTGTGTGAGTCTTGATTTTCTGCTCCAGCAAGCATACTTGTTTGTAAAAGGGTTGACGAAAGCCCCACTCCCACCATCAGCATATGCGAGGAGCTGGCCGATAGACTCAAGGAGTCGTGCGCCGGAACTCTGTGTGAGTCTTGATTTTCTGCTCCAGCAAGCATACTTGTTTGTAAAAGGGTTGACGAAAGCCCCACTCCCACCATCAGCATATGCGAGGAGCTGGCCGATAGACTCAAGGAGTCGTGCGCCGGAACTCTGTGTGAGTCTTGCTTTTCTGCTCCAGCAAGCATACTTGTTTGTAAAAGGGTTGACGAAAGCCCCACTCCCACCATCAGCATATGCGAGGAGCTGGCCGATAGACTCAAGGAGTCGTGCGCCGGAACTGTGTGAGTCTTGCTTTTCTGCTCCAGCAAGCATACTTGTTTGTAAAACGGTTGATGAAAGCCCCACTCCCACCATCAGCATATGCGAGGAGCTGGCCGATAGACTCAAGGAGTCGTGCGCCGGAACTCTGTGTGAGTCTTGCTTTTCTGCTCCAGCAAGCATACTTGTTTGTAAAACGGTTGACGAAAGCCCCACTCCCACCGACACCATATGCGAGGAGCTTTTGAGTCGACTCAAAAGGAGCTGGCCGATAGATTTAAGGAGACCTGCGCTGAAACTCTCCTTTTGAGTGACTTTTGAGTGACTGTTGAGTGACTTTTGAGTCGACTTAAAAGCGAACTCTATGTGAGTGCTGCCTTTCCCCTCCCTCCTTGTTGTGCGGTACTGGGTTGTTAGACATCTCCAGGCAAACCTGTTATCATGGAGGTGTATGGGGACCCCACCATCACCGTATGCGAGGAGCTGGCCGATAGACTTAAGGAGTCTATCACCGTATGCGAGGAGCTGGCCGATAGACTTAAGGAGTCTATCACCGTATGCGAGGAGCTGGCCGATAGACTTAAGGAGTCTATCACCGTATGCGAGGAGCTGGCCGATAGACTTAAGGAGTCTATCACCGTATGCGAGGAGCTGGCCGATAGACTTAAGGAGTCTATCACCGTATGCGAGGAGCTGGCCGATAGACTTAAGGAGTCTATCACCGTATGCGAGGAGCTGGCCGATAGACTTAAGGAGTCTATCACCGTATGCGAGGCGCTGCTCAGCACTCCTTTCCCCTTGCTTCCCTTTGCTCGTATGTCTGCCTCTCCCCTTGCATTTACCTCTTGGTTGGTTGGATAGTTGTGCGTTCCCCACCGAGGTCGTCACAGCAACAGGCAGACAGGCAGCTGTTCAGAACTCCTTTCCCGTTGCTTCCCCTGTTTGTGTTTCTGCCTCTCCCCTGCTCCCTCGCTTTTATTCCTTCAGTCGGTTGGAACAACACCACGGGTGGCTATGTGTTCACCTGAGAGGTCATCACAACAATAGGCAGGAAGCTAGTCAGTATGACTTTCCCCTTGCTTGCATTCCTTCCTACCTCTTCCCTGCCTGCGGTTACCTTTCAGTCGGTCGGATCAACACCACCATGGATAGCTATGCGTTCACCACGGAGGTCGTCACAGCGATAGGCAGGCAGCTGTTTGGCATCCCTGGCTTCACTGCTGTCATCTCCTTCTCAGGGGGGGTGCGTTTCAGTATTCCCCCTCCTCTCTCTGTTCTTATCTTTCTCAAACGGTACATGTATTGATTGGCTTCTTTTCAACATCCCAGCCTTGACTGCTGCCCTCCATTCCTCAGGGGTGCATTCAGTTGTGAAACGCTCATAAGTTGTCACAGAGTCATAGTAATAGGCAGAAAGCTGTACACACATCCCTGCCTTCACTGCTGTTGTCTGTTCCTCCGGGGTGCGTTTTCATGCAACGTCCCTTCCAGTTTGCATGCAACGTCCCTTCCCTCAACTACTGCTTGATCCGGTATATGCCCACCTGGGTAAGACGGCATCCCCAATAGCACGCTCATGTGAATAGTTTCGTTTGAGACGTCTCACAAGGGAAATACTAACACACTAAACTGCTGCTTGATTCGGTATATGCCCACCTGGCTAGGACGGCTTCCCTTAGACCACCCTCTGCTGGGGCTCATTCAACCTTCACTGTCTCCATCCCTTACGCACCCCACAATGACTCATGCTGACTCTTGTCTCGACTCAAAAGTCAGCTCGAGACTTGCGTTTACCCTCCCTCCCTCACACACCTGGCGATGAAGGCATTCCCAACACCATCCGCTGCGATCCGTTCACCCTCAGCCCCTTCCAATGCCCCCCTCACCCACCCCACAGTGCCTCTTCGGCCTGCCTACAGACGCCGCCTTCCCCAGCACCACCTTCTGCTGCGACCCGTTCACCCTCAGCCCCTCCCAGTGCCCCCCGGGCTCCACCTCCAACAACTTCACCCGGACTTACTATTCCCCTTCCTCCCTCCTGCCCTCCCATCCCACAGTGCCTCGTAGGCCCGCAAGGCCAAGAGGGCTTCCCCAACACCTTCTGCTGTGATCCGTTCAACTTCGATCCCTCCCAATGCCCCGTGGCCTTCCTATCCAACACCTTCGCCGAAACACACCCACACGAGGACCACGTCAACCACTCTACCTCCAAAAATTTCGCCGAGACGTATGCAGGCTACCTCAACCGTTCCATCAACGCTACCCAATGCATGGCTGCTGAGCCTTATGCGTATGCGTCTCCCATCTTCATGCGTATCCCTCCCATCACTCCGCATCCTCGATTCCTCATCTCTTCAGCCGGTTTAGGGCTCGTCACTTTAGGACTCTGCTGCTGGGTCTCCCTCCATTATTTTTGCAGGCAGCCCCATTTGAGAAAACACTTTTGAGGCGTTTAAAAGCTACCGCCACCGTTCCAACTTCCAACAGTGCTACTGAAGGCCTTGTCAACATATATATTTGTATCTGTTTATAGGCTAGCTAGGAGCATACCATAGAGAGTACAACACTTAGAACAAGACTACCCTGTATGCCCTATGCTAGTCAACTCGCTACTTTGAGATGGTATCACGCTAGGCTAGGTCCTCCTCTCCCACCCGCGCTTCCGCTTAGCCCTAGTCCTAGCACTAGTCTTAGCTCTAGTCCTAGCCCTAGTCCTAGCCTGCAGGCCCCGCTAGTCGCCCAGCGCTCGTAGGCCCACCCTCGTTGCCCCGCGCTCGCGGCCCCCCCTCGTAGCCCCCAGCTCGCTGGCCCAGCTTGTCGTCCCGCGCTAGTAGGCCCGCCCTCGTCGCCCCGCGCTCGCTGGCCCGCCCTCATCGCCTCGTGCTCGCTGGCCCAGCTCGTCGCCCCGCGCTCGTAGGCTCGCCCTCGTCGCCCCGCGCTCGCTGGCCTGTCCTCGTAGCCCGGTGCCCGCTGGCCCGCCCTCGTCGCCCCACGCTCGCTCGGCCCCGCGCTTGCTGGTCCACGCCCGCTGGCCCCGTGCTTGCTGGCCCATGCCCGCTGGCCCCGCGCTCGCTGGCCTGCGCTCGCGGGCCTCGCGCGGACCGGCCCCCTAGCTCGCTGGCCCCTCATTAGCCGGCCTCGAGCTCCCCAGCCCCTTGCTCGCCGGCCCGTAGCTAGTTGGCCCCCCAGCTTGCCGGCCCCCAGCTCGCCGGCCCCTTACTAGTCGGCCCCTCACTAGCCGGCCCCTAGCTCGCCGTTTCCCCCCCCCCCTCCCCCCCCCCTTACTACCCAGCCCCTTCCTTGCCGGTCTCCCTCACACTGACCCCGGTCCCGCCGTGCCGCCGTGCTGCCGTGGCACCGTGCCGCTGTGGCGACGTGCCACCGTGTCGCCGTACGGCTGTGCCAACGTGCCGTTATGGCGCCGTGCCGCCGGGTCGACGTGCCGCTGTGGCGCTGTGCCGCCGTGTCGCCGTACCGATGTGACGCCGGGTCGCCGTGCCACCGTGTCGCAGTGCAGCCGTGCTGCCGTGCCGCTGTAGTGCCATGCCGTTGTGTCGTCGTGCCGCCGTGACGCCTTGCCGTAGTGTCGCTATGCCGCCGTGCTGCCATGACGCCATGCCGCCGTGTCACCGTGCCGCCGTGTCGCCGGGTCGCCGTGCCGCTGTACCGCTGTGCCGCCGTCAGCCGCTGAGGTCGTGGGATGGCGGACGCTGTGCTACGCCTGGACGTGGAGGGTCAGGCGATCGACATTGAGGCCTGGCTCGTCAACCTTCGCCGTCACCTGACAGGTCAGCGCCAGGACGGGTACTCTCTGACTGTTCATATCGATGGTCTGCTTCGTCCTGCCGCGCCTGCTGCCCTTCCTGATGCCCCCACCCCTGCTGAGCGTGAGGCCTTTTCCGCTGCTGCGCTTGCCCGTGCTGTCTGGGAGTCGCGCAACGCCGTAGTGCAGCTTGCTATTAGTCACGCCCTCCCCCTGTCTGAGCGTCCCCGCTTTACCACTGTAGCGAACGCCATGGAATTTTTAGATGCTGTCGTTGCACGCTATTCCACGCCCGCCACAACCATGCCGTTGTACGCTGATCCTCCCCATGCCGTTCCCTGATCTTGCGTCCTTCTCCATTGTCGTTGACCTTGCCACTCACCTCCGCGCCCTTAAGACTAGCTACCGCCCCGCTAGCACTTAGACCCAGCTCCCTGCATTCCCGCCGCTGCTTTGCGCTACCCTGTACCAAACTGCCACACGCCTCCCAGACCGCCTTGCCACTGCCCGCGACCACTTCCTTAGTCAGCACCCTGATGACCTCACCCTTACCGCCTTTGTCACCGCCCTGTCCGAGATAAAGACCTGCAAGTGCACTATCACCCAGTCTAGCGGTACTGCGGCGGTCCCTATCTTTCAGGGCTATGCACCCTCCCAACGCACCTATTCTGACGTTTCTGCCGCTGTCGCTGAGACAGCCGCTGCGGCCTCAGCGCGGCCGCGTCAGGATAGCGGTCGCCGCCCCAAAGGGGGGTGTGATGAAGGGAAGGGTGGTGGGGGTGGTGGAGGTGGGGGCGGGGATGGTGGTATAGACAAGGGGACCGGGGCTGGTGCCCTGGAGCAGCAGCAGCAGCCGCAGTCGCAGCAGCAGCAGCAGTCGCAGCAGCAGTAGCCGCAGCTGCAGCCACAGAAGTGGGGCCGCCTCCCGCCGGGGTGGCCTGGTGCCTCTAGTGCTGGTGGCCACGGTGTCGGCCCTCGCAGCTTGGCGTCGGGTGGTAGCTTCGGCTCTGTAGGTCTTAGCACCAGCGTAGATCTTAGCCACCATAGCACCAGCGTAGATCTTAGCCAAACAGCTAAACTGTGCGATAGACGACGAGAGGGTGGTCCTCCACGAGATGGCATTTGCACTAAGGCTAAAGCAGTAGCCTTGGGAGGACTTGAGCATCTCAGCGTCGTCCGCCCACGAAGCGTCTGTGTGCCCTGAAAGGACCAGTGGCTTGCGTCCTCCTAGCACTAGCCCCATGCCCGATGTACCTGCTAGATAACGCAAAACCCTCTTAACGGCCGACCAGTGCTGTGGCCGGTGTTTGTGAGAGGATGAGAATTGCCGAATCCTCAAGTACATCCAATTGCATATTTGCTATCTATTATGCGTAATTTAGTGTGTTTTTACTTTCTTGGAAAACCCTACACACTTTCCCTACATAATGATATATTATATATCATGTGCGTTACAGAGTGTTTGACACTTTCTTTTTGTGACACGTTTTCTATTGCGTGGAGTGTTCAGTCATCGTCACCATATCTCTAGAATCCCTACCATGCTTCTAGGTGGTGTTCCTACAGATGGTTCCATTCATTTCTAGAGCTCTCTTAGAAGGTCCTAGTTACCCTTCCCTAGAGTTCTTGTAGGCATAAATACTGTAGCTTTGACTCTTTGCTTGAGACATTCAATTCTTGATTAGTATCATTCAAGCTTCCGCTAAACCCTTGACATGCGACAGTGTCGGCCTGTAGCCACAGAGCGAGCTAGGATGCTGAGAGGGTATGCGAGATCTGGACGAGTGCAAGTCATCTGGTACATGAGGCAACCCACGAGCTCTGCGTAAGGACCACTAGGCACTATAGACTTCTCAAGGACTGGAGCCGTGAGCCTGTGATCTACTAGCAGAGGTGTGGGCTGTGCGGAGGAGAACTGAAGGACCTAACACACCAAGTGTGTCTGTGTAAGAGTGACGGTGCACGCTGCACTGTCCCTGGAGATCTGCAGGCCAAGGTAGCGGCACATCTCTCCTAGGTCAGTGCAGGCGTGTCTCCTCAGCAGCTCAGCCTTCACGGAGGCCATTGCGTCTCTGTATGCAGTACCAAAGACCTGGTCGTCTATGTAGACAAGGATGCAAAACGAGGCCTGGCCTGAACGAACGAAGAGTTAAGAAGCTACTCTGACAGCGCGTGCAAGCTCAGCAGCGGCAAAGGCCTCACGTTCAGCAGACGTGGGGGCGTCAGAGAGGGGAGCAGGCGCGTCGGAGCAGAGGAGCTTACCGTCAACATGGACGGCCAGGGAATAGCCATCCTGGTGCTGACTCATCAGCTGACGGCGGAGGTCAACGAGCCACGCCTCAAAATCAACCGCCTAACCCTCCGCGTCCAGGCGGAGCACAGCGTCCGCCATCGCCGCTGCTGCAGCAGCTAACGACGGCACAGCTGCACGGCGGCGCGGCGGCACGACGACACGGCAAACGGCTATACGGCGGCATGGCAGCACAGCGGCACGGCGACACGGCGGCACGGTGGCAGGACGGCATGACGACACGGCAGCAGGGCGATACGGCAGCAGGGCGATACGGCAGCAGGGCGATACGGCGGCATGGCGGCATGGCGAGACAACGGCACAACGGCACGGCTGTACGGCGGTATAGCGGTACGACAGCACGACGGCACGGCGGCAATGCAGCACGACGGCATGGCAGCACGGCGGCATGGCGGCACGGCGACACAACAGCACGGTGGGACGGTGGCACCACGTCGTGGCGTCATGGCGGCAAGCAGAGACCATGGGGAGCTGGGGCCGGCAGGAACAGGGGCCGGCACAAACTGGGGCTGGCTCGAATGGAGGCCAGCGCGAACTGGGGCCAGCGAGGTAGGGGGTCGTCGAGTGAGTGTCGGCGAGCTAGGGCCAGCGAGCGCACGAGGGGCGGCAAGAGAGCTAGGGCCGGCGAGCGATCTAGGGGCCAACGAGCAAGGGCTCGCGCGGCGCGCGAAGGGCCAGTGACGAGCTAGGGGCCAGCGGGTGAGCTATGGGCCAGCGGCAAGCTGTGGGCCAGCGGCGAGCTGTGGGCCAGGGACGAGCTAGGAACTAGGGGCCGGTGCGGACTAGCGGGGCCTGCGCGGAGGGATGGGGCCGGCGCGAGTGGCAGGGACAGCGCGAAGAGATAGGGCCGGCGTGGACTAGCGAGGCCGATGCGAACTAGCGGGGCCGGCGCGAACTAGCGGGGCCGGCGTGAAGTGGCGGGGCCGGTATGGACTAGCGGGGCTGGCACAGACTAGCGGGGCCGGCGCGAACTAGTGGGGCTGGCACAAAGTGGCACGGCCGCCACGGACTAGCGGGGTCGGCGCGGTCTAGCCGGCCTGGCACGGAGGAACGGGGCCGGCGCGGGCGCGGTTCGGGCGCGGAGCGGCGCAGCTAGGGCTAAAGCACGGCTAGGACATGGGCTAGGGCTAGGGGCGGAAGCATAAGCGGGGAGGGGGACCTAACCTAGCGTGATACCACCTCAGAATAACGCAATGACTAGAAAGGAGAGTACCGGGTGGTTTTGTGCTAGTGTCTTATACTCTCTAGGAGCATGCACCTCATTAGCCTATAATGACATATGCAAATATCTTTGACACTATGATGATGATTCTCTTTTATATGAATGTCGTACCTGCCTTCATGGTAGCAGTCGAATCGTATAGGGAGGTGAGCCTCACCTCTCTCGTCGATGTTCTGTACATGGGCTCACTTAAGTGTCAATCTTCTGTGAAAAGTATTGCTTACAGTGCAACTATGATACTAAAAGAGCTCTTCCGCATATCTGCCTTCACAACTCAAGTTTCCTTGTGGCGGGAGATGAGCCTAATCGCTCTCGAAATCTCCCTCTCTTTCTCTCACCCCTTCATCGCCTCCCTTACTTGTGGCTTACGTCCCTCAAATCATTTCTCCCTCCATCCCTTCCTCGCTCTCACTCTCAAGTCCATTTTTATCGGGTTTAATTATATTTTCCCAAGGATTGTCGATGTAGTATAATGGTCAGTATCTCCGTTTGTCATGCGGAAGCTCCAGGTTCAATCACCACCAATGTCTTCCTTCTTTGTTCCTTTTGACATCTGCGTTCCACTTCCCTGCGCTCCTCACAAATCTTTGATTTTTGCGGTGTGCCTACCTCTAGATCCTTGCCACATTCCTTTCATCGTAACAAAAGCTCTACCTTGAAGCATGATTGAAGTTAACAACCAATTACGGGGGCTGACAATCGACTCAATGTGACGCTCGCTCAGTCCGCGAGCTCAATGTGCAAAATTGACGGGACAAGCTGCCGGCTCGAGCCTGGGCATGGGACATGTTACAGTGTGGTGTTGCAAAAAAGAGAACTTCACGACCAACCAAAAGCACGAGACTACTCATGCATAGTAATCCAGCAAAAATAAGGGGGAAACCAAGGTTCACCTATGGCAGGGGCGACACATCGTTGTCGACAAGGGGTGTTTTTTTTTTTTTTTTTTTTTTTTTTTTTTTTTTTTTTCGCGCGCCAATTTTGTCGCTTTTGTGCCTCATCACTCACTGTTCAAATTCGCCATTTGCTTTGCAAATTTTGTCTTGGTACTGTTTACACATGAGCACGGCTCAATGTCATGTTCCAATTTTGTAGTATGACGATGTCACCATGCTCATCGGTGGAGCACAAATCCATGGTCGTGGTCGATGTGATATGGGGATTTCTGAGCTCAACCCATTTGATTCCTCTTCCATGTCCAGCAGGTTGTTGGTGACGATGAGGGTGACTCCATTATGCCTCATGCATGTCCTGTTTAGCACGGATTCCATCAATTGGCCTCGGTGTCTGGATGCATGTATAGGTGTAGGTCCACTAGTTGTCATGCGTCCTCCATCTGTTGATGTTGTAGTAACAACTGCAATGGCGTTGATGTCGTTTCAGCTACTCTGCATCGATGTTAATCTACTCCACTTCTTACTGTAGGGGTGCCATTGGAGTAACGCGGATTCCGATATTCATAGTGATCTCGGCGCTCTGGATCACGCCTATCAGCTTCCATGGAGGCGATGCTGGTGATGGATTGGTTGGTGACGCATGTTTGATAACTCAGTTGAAGTCATTGGGCCATGAGGACTCGAAGATTGTTGTAGTCATCCCATCCTCACAAGAGTCTCTTTTTCTGAGCTCTTGAGGGCATATGGCATATCCACGTTGGTCAAGGGCATAGTGGTATCTCCATCCCACTAGCTGGAAATCTTAGATGTAGTGCCAGGCCAGGACTTGAAATCATGTTGGAATAAGATCCAGTGTCATCTCCATTGTTCGGATGAATATCTATCAGGGTTGGGTGTTGCTGTATTTCTCTGCTGTGACGGCGACGGTGGTGGTAACTACTCAAGGCGGCGGCGGCGGCTGCAGAGGATGCGATTGACTTGTAACGGCTCAAAAAAGAATCCATCCTTTCCCTCTTCTGTATAGAGTCTTCCTAATGGGGTGTAACAGTTGTAAGTACCAAGGAATACGTGAGTCTTAATGCACAGTTGTCACTCCATTGCTGCTGGTGATTGGGCCGCTCGAGGGTATAAAGATTACTTGCTTCTCCCCTCATTGTATCCACGGGTAGCAACTGCCTGGTATGCTCATCCGTGCTCCCGATGTACGGTCGGTAGAGCGCATAATCGTCTTGTTGCAATCTGCATCTCCCTTATTGATCAACACAATCATGTTGATGGGCGTTCTCCTGCGCCGTCGAAGTTACGTCAAGGCTTGTAACGCTTCGGCTTTTGGTAGAATCGCATCCAATACATATACCATAGAGTCGCAGGTGTGCGAATGATTGCCGGATTCGAGGTCATGACTCCTCGGTCTGTCAACCCTCGTGCTTTTGTGTGATGGCATAAAGACCTGGAATCGTGGTTAGATGATTCGGATGTCGTCGCTTGAGGTTGATGTCAAACTACTCCAATCAATTACTGCGGATGGCTGAGATTCGTAGTGAAGAGAATCGATCAGCTTCTATTACGAGTAGTGTCTCGCTGTTCCTGACAAGACATAGTAACTGCGTGATAGTTGCATGCGAAATCTTCTCGTTCGCATCAAATTTTGTTGGCAAGGATTGTGCAAGAGAAAACTGCTACTTCTCTGCAATCCTTTATGCGCCCAATTGTCGAAGTATTGAACGATCCATTTATATAAGCTGGTTTTGTCGTAGGAGAAGTTCGGATGCATTGTTGGTGTACCACCAAAATCTGCTCCTTTGGTGAGGTACAAAATTCTGCTTCGTCGGTGTCGATCTGACTTCAAATGAGGATTATGACTTTAAAGAAGCAGAAATATTTATTCTGCGACTGCTGAGGTAGAAAAGCTTTGCTTTGTCGTCATGCTTGAATGTAGATTCCCAATCGTTTTTCTCCCATCAAGAAGTCTCGCGGTCCATTCGTACCGTCGATTCGGTGACGACCTGACGATTCGCGTGCAGCGACAGCAGTTCTGCCGATGTTACCAAGTAGGTGTTTCTTGATGAAGATCCTGATTGCCGAGAAGTTTTGTGGCCGAAATTCCTGGCGTGATGAGGAGATCCGAATTTTGAGAGCTAGAAACTTCGGAAGTCCAGTCGTCGAAGTTGATGCCCACGTATATCGGCTTCTCGTCGTCAAATTCTTGTACTGAAGAAACTCGTGGTCCATCTGGTCCGCTGGTTCAATGTTGATCTGACGGTCCAGACTCCAAGCGATCTGAATACATTCTGGAGGCTCGTTCAGCTGCGTCGAAAGTCGGAGTCGACTCGTTTTCTGCGGCAATTTACAGACGTAGATGTTCGTTGTCGAATGATCGGACGTGCACGAATAATCTATTGCTACCGAGGCGCCCCCTTCCAAACGCGCTGAATCTCGAACTCCTTCAGTTCAGGTTCGTTTTGCCTCAGACGATCTGAAGCGTCGAAGTTGAATCGGACGGCTGTTGTAGATCGTCGCTAGCGCAACTCTAAGATTCGTGGCGAAGTTGAAAATGATTGGAAAACGCTGCAGGGCGAGTTCCACCAGATTTAATGCAGGTACATCAGGGACGTCTTTGCATTGGCGAGTGTCGCTGACGTATGTCCCCCCTGAAAAATCGGCTCCGTCAATGTTGAAAATCGAACGGTTGGCGATGCTGCTCTCCATCGATGGGGACCCTAGGTGCAACTGCTCGAGTTTAGTCGGAACTTAGTAAAAACTAATGAATTTACTTACGCGATCGAGAAGTTCGACTCCATCCTCGGCGTGCTCCTAGAGGCCCAGCAGCTAGGCGTTGATCGGAAACCTTGTGCTCTGATTAACAAGTGTCACAGGTCCATGATTTAGCGGAAGCATGAATGATAGAGTTGAATGTGTACAAGCAAAGAGACAATGCTATTTATACCTACAAGAACTCTAGGGAATGGTACCTAGGACCTTCTAAAAGAGTTATAGAAATGAGTGGAAGCTTCCGTAGGAACACCATCTAGAAGCACAGTAGGGATTCTACAGATACGGTGACGGTGTCGGAACATCCCACGCAATAGAACACGTGTCATACAAGGAAAGTCTGAAACACTCTGTAACACATATGATATATGTAAAATATATCAATGTATAGGATAGAATGTAGGGATTTCCAGAAAATGAAAAACACACAAAAACGCACAATAAATATCAAATAGCAAATGGTTGTGATCAAGGATTCGGCAAGCCTCATCCTCGCACAGCTCCACTCGAGCCCAATGTCGCCCCCCCTTAAAGGCGATTCAAGACCAATTTCATGTTTGCTTATCTCTAGACATGATTCCAGCGAGTGCGATGTTAGAGAACGGTTAAATCGCGGGCGATTCAAGACCATTCTTATGTTCCCTCCCATTATGCCACCCATAGCGCCTCATGGTTCCATCTCCATTCAGCACAGAGGGCATAACCATATGCCCTGCCGGCTCTTTCCCTGCCAACTTCATCACCACATATATTGACTACCTCAATTTCTCCATCAACGCCATACAATGCATGGCTGCTGGGCCCCTTGCTTACCCTCCTCCGCCCACCACTGCCTCCAAGCTCCCCCGCTCCACCCAAAGCCACATCAACCCCACCACCCAATGCCATGCCTCCCCCAAAGGCCCAATTCTCAGTGTCCGCTACCCGGCCTTCTACCGGAGAGAACTAGAGTGCCTGCATCACGGTGCAGGGGTGCCTTTGACTGGACCTACTGCAGACACTGTGGCGACTACGAGCTTGGCCTTGCATTCAGGAAGGCAAATGGCTCCATGGTGTTTGAAATCTTGGGAATGGCCACAAGAATCGACACTGCCAATCCGCCCTCTATAAGTGCTACAACAAGCCTTGGGCAGGAGCCACAAGGATGAGAAAACACGTGTAAACACGTGCACGATCTCAGTTGCAAGTGCCAAGACGTGCTTGGTGCTGGTCTTGGACGTTCAGAATGCCAAAAGAAGGGGATGTTAGTGTTGGTGTTATCTTAACAAAAGGAAATTGGTACAGAATACATAAGGGAAGAAAAAATGGGAGAGGTAAAGAGCCAACTAGCTGAGCCGATCTGGTTGACGAGGGGAAGGATAAGCGGAATTGTTTTCGTAGAATACACTTAAGGCATGGAAAATATCACCCCCCACCCTACCATCCAGTTTCTTCTCCTCATCCCAAAACTTGGCTAGTTAGGAGAATAAATAAGAAGAGTAGTACACAATCAAGGTCCTAGCAAGTGAGGAGCTACTAGAACTAGACCAAGCTGTACATAGTGCCGCTGATGATCTTTAGGCGCAAGCGCCTTAGTAAAGATATCAATTGTGTTGGCACCGGAGGCTCAGCGAACTTCGCGGGCCTAGTGTCGCTGCTGTAGCTCGCGCAGGAGAAATTACCGTAGCTGTATGTGCTTCGCTCTGCCCTCCTGTCGAGGCTCCTGACACAGGAGGATCATGGCCTTGTTGTCAACGTACAGGACCGGGGCAGAGCTCGGCCGCTCACCCTGTTGACTCGTTGCTTGAGAGATTCAATTCTTCATTCAGTTCTTGATTAGGATCATTCAAGCTTTCGCTAAATCCTAGACCTATGACACTGTCTGCCTGTAGCCACAAAGGGAGCCAGGAAGTTAAGAGGGTATGCCAGATCTGGACGAGTGCAAGTCATCTGGGCCACGAGTAGTTCTCGACAAGCACAAGAAAGTAGCGCTTGCGACGCGGGCCAGAGACGGGGGCTGGGCCCCAAACGTCCTGGTGCAGGGTCTGAAGTGGCGCAGTGGTAGGGGGAAGCGAGGAGGAGTGAGGAGCACGGCGCAGCTGGCCCTCGACGCTGGGCGTGCACGGCGGCGTAGGCGACGGAAGGAGAGCAGGGAGTGACGCAGGGAGACCTAAGACAAGAGTGTGCTGGGTCATGTGACACAGACATGGGAGTGCAGGGTAACCTAGGCGGTGGTGCCACAGAAGGGACGGGTGAGTGAACGACCGACAGGAGCAAGCTGCAGCGATCTGGGAGGGTGCAGCCACCTGGGGAGACGCCCCCACCGGAGGGTACGCAGTGTCAAGCGTAATCACTGTTTTCGCCCCTAACACGTGCTCAATTTCACTGCAGCAAAGAGCCCCTGTTTTATGTTGCATGCATGCGGCTGACACCTGCTGTGGGCAGTGCGGCGGCTACAAGCTCGCCCTCGCATTTCCTCAAGTCCAACATCTCCAAGGTCTTTGAGGGTTTTGGAGGGGCGACCAGCATCAACCTCTCCAGTCCGCCCTCTGTAAGTGCCCTGGCCACCGCTAGTAGGCTTTGAGCTGACTCAAAGCACTGCGGCGACCACGGCCCAGCCCGCCCTCTGGCAGAGGGGGTTAGAGTAAATGGTGGCGCCCCGGCCCTGCCCCCTCCTCTCCCCCCTCCCCTCTCTCCCCCCCCCCCCACCGTTTTCTATAATGGCCTTCCCCTCCCACACTTCCTTCTTCTCCCCTCCCCCTCTCTCCCATTCCTCCCACCTCTTCCCTTCCCCCGACATTTTCAAGTTTCTTCCCTCGTCTTTTCTCATTCTCTCCCTCTCCTCTTCCTCTCTTCTTTGCATCCAGACATGCGAAGTTGCTCATTGCTGCTTGAAATGGTTATGTGCGCAACCAAGTGTTACCCAGGTGAGTACTCCTACTACATCACCTCATCTCCCCGGGAGAGGAGCCCTCCTTCTCCCTCCTACCCCTTTCTTGTGTCCACCTTCCTCTCGCTTCTGCTTAAAATGGTTATGTGAGCAGCCAATTTTGACCCAAGTACCACCTCCTCTCTCTCCCCCTCTCTTTCTCTCGATCGTTGCATCTAATGTAATGAATATGGACACTTTATGGTTCTGGCATTGCCTTTGTTTCCTCAACATGTGTGTAAATTGCCATGTAAGACTCGGTTACTTATATGTCACACGCAGACTACGGATACTATGTAGAGAAGGCGAATGGAGGGCCCACCATCTCCATTTGCCCCGAGCTTGCAGACGACCTTAAAGTGTCCTGCTCGGGAACTCTCTGTGAGTATTACCCTATCTGTGAGTATTCCCCTCTTTGTGAATACTTATCTCTGTGAGTAATCTCGAGTCGACTTATCCCAACTGTCACCATCTACATCTGCCCCGAGCTCAGACTACCTCAAAGTGCTCTGTTTGGGAACTCTCTGTGAGTATTCCTCCCCCTTTCGCCCTTTATTGTAGAAGAAGGTCTACGTTGTCTAGTCAGTTGAATCATTCGTGTGTGCATTCACCATGCTTGCTCGTCTACCATCGTCCCTAACTATGCCAGAGCTTTTAGAGGGTCCAGGTTCCTGGTTGGGTTATGGAGGGTCTACTTCCCTCTAGTTTTGAGGTGCCTCAAAACTAGCTTCTAGTTGGTCAGGGTTCTGTTCAGGTTTTGGAGGTTCTAATCTGTTCTCCTGATGACCCCCTCTCCCCTCCCAATGAGTTCTTCCTATCTTGGACTCCGTTCCCTTTGCTCTCCCATTCATATTTTGAGTTGAATCAAAAGACTCCTTTAGGTTAGGGTTTCTTGTCAGGTTTTGGAGGGTCTAATTCCCTCTCCTGATGACTCCCTCTCCCCTCTGAATGATTTCTTCTTTTCAATTCATCCCTTATCTTTGCTCTCCCATCTCCCTCTCCCCTCCTATCGCTTTTCCCTCCTCTCCTCTCCTCCCTACTCCTCTCCACTCCTCTCCACTCCTCTCCACTCCTCTCCATTCCTCTCCACTCCTCTCCACTCCTCTCCATTCCTCTCCACTCCTCTCCACTCCTCTCCTCTCCTCTCTTCTCCTCGCCCCCATTAGTTGGTCAGAAGATCAGCGTTCCAAGGTTGTTTGAATTCACCAACCAGATTGTCATGGCTATAGGCAGAAATCCCTTTGGCATACCTGGCTTCACAGGTGAAGTTTCTTTGTGGCAGGAGGTGAGCTTGATCTGTCTCGAAACGCCCCTCTCTTTCTCTCACTCCTCCATCGCCTCTCTTCCTTGTCCCTTACGTCCCTCAAACCATCTCTCCCTACATATATCTCTCCCTCTCTCTCTCCCTCTCTCTCTCCCTCTCTCTCTCCCTCACTCCCTTCCCCCCTCCCTCTCCCTCCGTCCCTCCCTCCCTCCCTGGCTTTTTGCCCCATTCATGCATTGTTTTTAGCAAGGTTTTTTAAGTCAAGTGTACGTGTCGATGTAGTATAATGGTCAGTATCTCCGCCTGTCACGCGGAAGATCCGGGTTCGATCCCCGGCATCGGCGTGCTCCTGTTGTCACTCTCATCCTTTTCACAGCAGCATTCCGTTTTCCTTCCCGTTGAGCCCTCATCATTCCCACTGGCGCTGCAGAGTAGAGTTATGAGGCTTCAAATCACCTCCTTATGGCCTCCCCCAGGCCTCTCCCTTCTGTCAGTCAGACTTTTTATTCCCCCTCTTTTGAGGGGCCTCAAAATCACACGGGCTCCCTCAATCCCCCCTCTTTTGAGGGGCCTCAAAATCACATGGGCTCCCTCAATCCCCCCTCTTTGAGGCGCCTCAGAAGTCATTTTTCCTGCCAGTCTTTTCTTAACACGGCCTGCTGCTACTCTTCCATGACAACTGGTTCAAGTCACAACCTTCTGTCCTCCCTCAGACCTCCCTTCCTCACCCTCAGGCCTCCCTTCCTCACCCTCAGGCCTCCTTCCTCACCCTCAGGCCTCCCTTCCTCACCCTCAGGCCTCCCTTCTTCACCCTCAGGCCTCCCTCATCTGTCAGACTCATGACATGGGCTCCCTTGATCCCCCCTCTCAGCTGGCCTAGAAGCTCTTCCAGCTAGAGAAAGACCAGATATTCCCTTGCGATTCTCAACCGGATCTCCCTTGACCCTAAATCACGAACCATGACTGCTTAGTCGCTTGCTACTGGTGCCTTGGTCACTTCATCTAACTTGTTCATTGTCAGAGTTGCTGATCAATAATGAAAGTGAGATAAAAGACAATACATTGAAGGTAAGAATTTAGAAGACACCACGGTGTCTTGTTTTGGGTGTGGGTGTAAGTTCTGTTCCCCTATGTCCTCGCAATTTGGTTAGTCCCTTGACTGATGTTACTCACGAAGGCAAATAAAAGCTTTTTGCTTCTTCTTTTTTGGTATGACTAGGACGTAAGAGTTTCCAGCCAGGTGTCAGTGGACTTTGTTCTAACCAGGAATCTTGAGAAAAAAACAAAACTCGCTTCTCCCTTCCCATACCCTTGAGTACTTCCTGTATCTGATTTGCCTCTCCCTTCTCCCACTCCCCCTCCCTACCCTTGTCTCCCTCCTCTCCTACTGGGTATGAGGACCGGCGGTGTTCCAACCTCTTATAACTACATGCACAAGGTTATGACGGCCATTGGCAGAGAGATCTTCAATATCACCACCTTCACTGGTGGTGATAGATATTCCAAAAATAAGGATCTGGTGAGATCCCCGAGGGAGGAAAGGCATGTAGTAGAGGTACAATATGGTCAAGAAATCCATATATCAATCGGTAGCCCAAGTCCTCTATCTCTCTCTCCCCCTCTCTTTCTCTCTTCTCTCGTTCACTCTCTCAAGCGATCCATATATTGATAGATTCTTAGGTAGAAGCTAAGCAGGCACGGCAGTTGAGGTGAGTGAGTACAATCAATCCTCCGATCCTTGCCTCCTAGGGGAGGGACACTAGGGGCTTCAACACTGGCTAGACAACCCCCTAGGCAGAGGGATGTCAAAACTCAGTCACTAACTACTGAGCTAAAAGGGCTTGTTACGTAGTGGGTAAGTGCGCCCATAACCCCCCAGGCTCTGCATCTGTGACCCTTCCCCGAGGATCTCAAGGGCAACCCCAGCGTGTCTCTTGACAAGGGACTCCTCTGGTGTGCCTACGGGAAGGTAGCCCACTGCACCTGCATACTGTAGGATCTCCATCTGCACCGCCTCATTGACCTTCTTCAGGTCACTGCCTGGTAGGCATGCCACTGCCTGATCCCTCTGTAGAGTCACCAACCAGCACTGACAAACCTGATTCCCCAGTTTCGCCACCTGGTAGGTCGAAGGGTGGGCCGGCATTGAACAAATTTTGAGGAATGCGACCACCTCCTACGGTACAGACACAAACACACTCTTTGTGCCTCCATCCCTCCATGTTCTATAGTGCTAATTGGGATATTCTCCAGTGCCTTATGGCTACGAGGATTCTCCGGATGGTCTCTTGGAGTCCTTTTCCAGCACAACCATGTGCTGCGACTCCTACAACCTCCACCCGTCCCAATGCCCTGCCGGCTCTCTCCCCGCCAACTTCACCACCACATATGCGGACTACCTCAACCGTTCCATCAACGCCAGGCAATGCATGGCTGCTGGGCCCCATGGGTACCCTCCACCACCTCCCCCAGACTTCAAGCCCCCCCCACCACCCATTGCCAAGCCTCCCTCCCCCCCACCCACCTGCATGCCCCCCTCGCCCTTTATCTCAGCACTAGCCAAGCCACCCATCTCTGTGCCTACCAGTCCGCCCATGTCTGTGAATGCCCCTCCTCCCTTTGGCGTCCCTTCCTCTTCTGTTGCTCCCTTACCATCAGCTTCTGCTCCACCTGTTTCCCCCCTGCTGGTTGGGACTACTACGTCTATCATTTTCACACTCACAGCACAATGGCTTCATGCATGAGCTTTATACAGTAAATTTGCTAAACACTGTATGGGGAGGAAGGGGGGGCAGGATGTCAACTTATATATTTTATATATAGAGTTGTGTAGGCTTGTTACGTGTTCTACAAATGACTGGATCCTACTGTCGAGGGTACAACCCACTTCTTCTACCTCTCTCTCTTTCCTAGTCAACCCTCTTTTCTCTCGTCACTTTTCCTACCTAGCTATAACCTCTCGCTATTCTCATGCCTACCTTAGCTTCTTAGCTCCTTCCAACATAGTTTCAGAGCAGGAAGATCCTGCTGAGCCTCCTATTCATGCTTCCGCCACATAATCTCGCCTCTTCTTTCACCTTCGCGCCGCCGTGGCGGCCTCCATGTGCTGCTGTGGCGGCCTCGCCGCGCTGCCGCGTCGACCTCGTCGAGAAGCTGTGGCGGCCTCGCCACGCTGCCGCGGTGACTTCGACGCGCTGCCGTGGTGGCCTCGACGCGTGGCGGCCTTGTCGAGCAGCCGTGGCAGCCTTGCCGTGCTGCCGCGGCGGCCTCGTCGTGCTTCCGTGGCGTCGTCGTGCTGCCGCGGCGGCTTCGATGCGCCAGCTCACAGACGGCTGCGGCCATCGCGGTGGTTTAGGCGCCAGCCAGCACGCCAGCAAGCGTCGCGCCAGCCACGGCGCCTCGCTGAAGACACACCCCCTCCCTTGCGTCTCCCCTCATCCTAGCCGCAGCTGATGGCTCCCTTCCCCGTCGTCGCCGGGCCGTGCCACGCCGCCAGGTGCCGCGGGTTTCGCAGTCGCCGCCGCCGTTGCAGGTGCAGCTGGCTCCGCCGCCAACCACCGCAGCCGCCGCCGCTGTCGCCGTTGCTGCCACCTGTTGCTGATGTCGCCGTTTCGCACGAGGGGTATAAGCCGCAGCCACTGCAGGACATGGGGGTGCAGGGGCTTGGGTGTGTTGCGTGTGTGGTGTGCTAGTGCCTACCAAGCCTAGGGGGTGTGTCAATCTGTATATTACATATAAAGAGCTGTGTAGGCTTGTTAGGTGTTCTATAAATGACTGGATCCTACTGTAAAGGGTACAACCCACTTCTTGTACCTCTCTCTCTTTCCTAGTCAACCCTCTTTTCTCTCGTCAGTTTTCCTACCTAGCTAAAACCTCTCGCTATTCTCATGCCTACCTTAGCTTCTTAGCTCCTTCTAACACGGGAGTGCCTCATGTCCTTTTCAAGCTATGCAACATCTTTGAAATGATTTTTTTTAAGCGCTTACGCTTTCAAAATTGTGTATTGTGAATGTGAAGCTGCTTGTAGCGCAATCTTTGGCATCGTCAAAGTGCGCTATTCGCCGTTCTCCAACTACAAAATGGGGTTGGAGGTCATTCTTCCTCCACCCTCGTTTTTCATTTTTCACAGCTCAAGCTCAATTCCCGCCCACCCAACACTTTTCATCCAGCTGCGTCCATTCGTCCCCGACAACCTGCACCGCTTCGGCGGATCCCCATCAGTACAGGCGTTGCCTTCCCAGTACAGTGATCTAGGTTAGTGATCTAGGTTGATGTATGGATAATTGGGAACTCTTTTGTACTTGATGTCAGGGAAATGAGAACGGTGTCAATTGCACAAACAAGAAAGCGAGCTTTCTCAATACATTGAATTGTGTTCTTTGTTCACCCCACCCACTGGCAATTTGGGGCAATTCCCTATTTTCATTCTAATAAATTTCCAAGCACTTTTGGAACATGTACTATAGCCGACTAGGGGTGTATATTCAAGTGAACATGTTTTTTGCATGGAAAATCGCAGGGGCAAATAGATCGGGCAAGAGGAGCGTGAGTTGCAGAGTAATACCGTACCAAATGCAAGGGAGGAGAAGAGAGGGAAATAAGGTCACTGCCCTCTTGGGATCTCCTTAAAGCCCCCGTCCAAAAAACAAAAAAAAGGGTCACTGTTAGTTGATCCGGAATTCATTCTTCATTGGGCCAGGCCGGAAGAGGATGAATTATGGAGCGATACGGCATCACGGGCACAGGATGGGCGGACGCGAGAATGAATGGGATTGCTTTTGCATCAACTCAATATGCAGATGGAAGAAAGAGACAGGACCATACGCGAAGTGCTGACATGGAAAGGTGAAATGCTGACTTGGCAGAGAGGAGGGCTGACCTGGAGCAATGAGGGCGAGCGACACAAGGCCGTAGGTGGTCTATATATTTATATGTTACTTTATGCTAGATAGATGCGTACTCTTAGAGAGTACAACCCCTTAGCACAAAACCACGTTGTATCTCACATTGTAGTCACTTCGCTACTTTGATATGGTATCAAGCTAGGGTAGGTCCTCACCGCCCACCCGCGCTTCCGCCCTAGCCCTAGACCTAGTCGCCCCTAGCTAGCCGCCCGTCGCTAGCCGCCCGTATCTAGCCGTCCGTAGCTAGCCGCCACGTCTCCTGAGCGTGAGGCTTTTGCCGCTGTTGAGCTTGCCTGCGCTGTTTGGGATTCGCGCGATGCCGTTGCACAGCTTCCCATTGGTCACGCCCCCCCCCTGTCTAAGCGTCCCTACTTTACAGCTGTAGCAAACGCCAAGGAGCACTTAGATGCAGTCATTGCACGTTATTCCACGCCCTCCTCCACCTCTGCTGGCCGCTTGATCCTCCCAATGCTGTTCCCGGATCTTGCGTCCTTCCCTACTGTCGCCGACCTTGCCGCTCACCTCCGCGCACTAGATGTCACAGGATTGAATGTTTAGAGGAAAAGTTGCACTATCGATTGATACAAGGCGATTTTATACTTCCAAGGTACACCAGGTAACCAGGTTTATCCTATCCAAAGGGAATAGACCCTTCTAGAAATAGAATCACCCTGCGTATAGCCATGCGAGGCTATTGGCTTTAAAGGATTATGGCAGGATTACACTAAATATAGCGCGCCAGTACATCCCGGGCCTGGTCGGTGATATAATTATAATGATAGGATAAACCCAATGATAATGGGAAATGAGGAATAGGAAGCCAAACGAGATGAGATAAAGACCAAATGGAGCGAGATAAAAAGGAGAATGAGAGAGAAGAGAAATATGGAAATGAGAAAGAATTGTAACGGGGTCGCACTCTTACACTTCCCCCCCTCAAAGCTGGGTGGTAGAAGTAACACCCTGCTTGACAAGGTATTCGCGAAGAGGACGACGAGCATTACCCATTTCAGATTCAGGGACCCAGCTATCCTCAGAAGGATCATAGCCCTTCCAATGGATGAGAAGCTCCACGGTACCATTCCGATGATGGCGGTGTGCAAGCACGGACTCGACCTCGTACTCGGAATCATCGTGGACGAGGACGGGTGGCGGCGGCGGCGGTTGGCGTCCAGTGAAGACCGTGTTAGGATCTCGGCAGGGCTTCAGAAGTTGGATATGGAAGGCGTTGTGAATCTTCCAAGTAGCTGGTAGGCATAAGCGGAAGGTAACAGGAGTGACATGTGCTTCAACGAGGAAAGGTCCGCAGAAGCAAGGTTGAAGCTTGGATGGGAGATGACTGATGTCGAGGTTGTGGGTGTCGAGTAGCACCTGGTCTCCCATGGTGATGGTGGGGTCAGTGCGGTGGCGATCGGCCTGGCGCTTCTGTTGCTGCTGAATGTCGAGGAGGCGCTTCTGGGTCCAATCCCAAAGCTGATGCATGGTCGTGATAAAGTCGTGTGCGGGTTGGACTGTGGCTGATACTGGTGGTTTTTGTGGCGTGAGCAGGCTGCGTCCGTAACAGAGGAAGAACGGCGTATGTCCAGTAGCAGCGTGAGTGGCATTCTTGTAGGAAAACTCCAAGACGGGTAGATGCAAGTCCCACTTAGAGATATCGTCCTTGCATGCTGCGTGGAGAAGTTGCTCTACAATTTGGTTGAGACGCTCGGTCTGTCCGTCTGTCTGCGGATGGTAGCCAGATGACATGGCGAGTTTGGTCCCGAGCAGAGACATCAGTTCCTTCCAGAAATTGCTCGTGAACTTGGGGTACCCGTGTGTGAAGAGTCCCCTGAGTAGTGGGTTCATCCCTTCGACCTAGATAGCAGCAACATGTGCAGGCCGGCTAAGAGCGTCTGCTTTGTTTTTGTGGCCGGGCTTGTACACGATGTCGTAGTGGAAGTGCGTCTCGAGGAAGTCAATCCACCGGACCTGCCGCCTGGAGAGGTTTGGTTGCGTCTTCAAATATTTCAGGCTGCAGTGGTCGGTGTAGACAGTTGTTTTTCGTCCTTCGAGTTAACATCTCCACATTTTGAAGACGATGATAATAGCAAGGGCCTCTTTGTCATGTATCGGGTAGTTTAGTTGTGCCCTGTGGAATTTCTTGCTGAGGTAGGCGATTGGTTGCGGTCCATTCCCCTGGTCTTGCATCAAGATTGCTCCCACTGCCTGGTCGCTAGCGTCAGCTTCGATAACGTAGTCACGTTTGGGGTTTGGCAAGATGAGTACGGGTGCGGACGTGAGTGCGTGTTTCAGCTGCTCCACGGCTTCCTCATGTTTTGGTTCCCACGCATAGGGCGTGTTCTTCCTCAGCAGATTCGTGAGTGGTGCGGCAATTTTTGCGTACTGTGGCACGAACCTGTTGTAATAGTTCGCGAAGCCTAGGAACTGCTGCAACTCCTTCACGTTCTCGGGTGTCTTCCACGTGCGTACGTCCCCGATTTTCTTGGGATCGACGTGAACTCCTTGAATGCTCACCATGTGTCCGAGGAATTGGACCTTCTCGAGGGCAAATTCGCTCTTCGATAATTCGACGTAGAATCGTTATCGTCAAAGAATTTCGAAGACGTATGGCAGTTGTTCGACGTGTTGCTTTATGTTACGTGAGTAGATGAGGATGTCGTCCAGGTATACCACCATGCACTCGTCCAAGAGTGGGCATAGAATGTGGTTCATTTCAGCTTGGAACATTGCCGGTGCGTTGGTGAGTCCGAACGGTATTACCAGATACTCGTATGACGCGTACCGAGTTCGGAAGGCAATTTTGTGGATGGAATTGTCCACCATTCTTATCTACCAGTATCCGAACCCTAGATATAGTTTGGAAAATACCGTCGCTCTCTGAAGCTGGTCAAGCAGGTCATCGATTCGTGGGATCGGGTATTTGTTCTTGATGGTCTGCTTGTTGAGAGCTCGGTAATCGATGCACATGCGCAGGCTTCCGTCCGTTTTCAGCGTGAAGAGTACTGGGGCACCGTATGATGAAGTGGATGGTCGGATGAGTCCTTTGGTGAGGAGATACTCGATTTGTTTCTTCATGTCGGCTAGCTCTGTGGGGCTGAGCCGATATGGTGCTCGGAAGGTCGGCTTCAAACATGGTTCCTCCACGATCTCGTATTGGTGCGTTCTGTATGGCGGTACCTTGTTCGGAAGGTCGTCGAGAAGAATGTCTTGGAACTCCTTTAGTAATTCCTTGATTTTTTCTGGAGGTTTCGAGTTTTTATCTCCGTCATCTTCCACGTCTGTTGCTATCGCCACGAACCCGGTGTCCGTTCGTTTCACGTCCTTCTCGAATCTTGCGAGTGTCTCCACTAGGATATCTCCTGTATCATCCCAGTTGGGTAGCTGAACTCTCCTTCTATTGTTGTAGATGCTTGCGGTGCGATTTACCCAGTTGATCTCGGGGTTGAATTTTTTAAGAAGCTAGAGACTAGCTACCGCGCCGCTAGCACTGATGCACAACTCACTGTCTTCCCGCCGCCGCTTTGCGCTACCCTTTACCTCATTGCCACGCGCCTTCTTGACCGCCTAGCCACTGCCCGCGACCACGTCCTTAGTCAACACCCAGGTAACCTCACCCTTACCACCTTTGTCACCGCCCTATCCGCGATAGAGACCCACCAGTGCACTATCGCTCAGTCTAGCGGCATTGTGGCGGTCCCTATCTTCCAGGGTTGTGCTCCCTCCTTAAGCACTTACTCTGACGTTTCTGCCGATATCGTCGAGAAAGGCCCTGCTGCTGAGACCGCCGCCGCAGCCTCAGCGCAGCAGTGTCAGGATAAGGGCCGCCACCCCAAGGTGGGGCATGGCGGAGGGAAGGGTGGTGGGAGTGGTGGGGGTGGTGGAGGTGGGGGCGGGGACGGTGGTTTGCACGAGGGGACCGGGGCTGGTGCACCGGAGCAACATCAGCAGTCACAGCAGCAACAGCACCAGTCGCAGCAACAGCACCAATCGCCGTGGGACCCCCGCCGCCGTGGTGGCCTCGCGGCGCTGGTGGTGGTGGTCGTGGTGGTGGGGGGCGGCACCAGTATGGTCACCTGCTAGTACCAGCTTTAGGTCGGCCCCCGCCGCGGCACTGTCTGCGATCGTCACGGGCACACTGCCGCCCGCTGCTACCGCCACCTAGACGACCTCTTCCGTCTCCGCTTCAGCCCCACGGCGGACCCCCCCGATTGGTACAGCCTGGTGCGTCGTCATGTGCCTGCCTTTGAGATGGACATGGATCAGATTAGGTCTGCTCTGTATGCCATGTATCTGATGACTCTAGTGTGACTGGACCATATTACCTGGTGTTGCCTAGCGTAGGTGTGTCCCCCTGTGTGTAGTCTAGGTTCCCTTGCTACGTCAAGCGTAGGACCCCCTGCCTTGTTTAGCCTAGGCTTGACGCTAGCCCCTCCACCAGCTGGCGCAAAGACTTCCCTCTCGTTCACACTCGACTCTGGAGTGTCTGCCTACTTCTTCTGCGACCACACTGCGCTCACGCCACTTGCTGCCCCTGCCGTTGTCAGGCTTGCTGACCCCTCTTCAGGTCCGGTCGTAGCCCGTAGCTCCACCACCCTTTTCTATCCGGCGATCCCCTCGGGTTCTCTTACAGGCATGCACATCCCTTCATTCTCCAGGAACCTAGTTGGTGTCGGCTGTCTTCAGGACCTCGACGTCACCATTGCGTTCCCCCAATACAAGTGGTACGCGGTCTGTACCAAGGCCGCCACTGGTGCCCCTCTGACCACATTCCCACGGGACCCTGTGTCTTGCCTGTTTATGCTTGACACTGTGTCCCCCCTGGTGAGGGCGTCCCCCCAGGTGGTTGCACCCTCCCAGGTCACTGCCGCTTGCTCGTGTTGGTCGCTCACGCACCTGTCGCTTCTGTGGCACCATCGCCTAGGTCTAACCCGCACTCCCGCGTCTGCATCACATGTCCCATCACGACCTTGTCTTTGGTCTCCGTGCATCACTCCCTCCCCTTCCTCCCTCGCCTCCACCATTGTGCACCCCTTGTGTCGAGGGTCGGCTGCGCCGTGCTCCTCACTTCTCCTCACTTCCCCCTACCATAGCGCCACTCCAGACCCTGCACCTAGATGTTTGGGGCCCAGGCCCCGTCCCTGGGCCGCATCGAGAGCGCTACTTTCTAGTGCTAGTCGACGACTATACGCTCTACACCACGGTGTTTCCCCTGGAGCGGAAGGCCGACGTTCCTGACGTTCTCATCCCGTGGGTCGTAGCTGCGTGAGTCCACCGCGGCCTCCCTGTGTCTGCCCTGGTGTCTCCTCCTCCGCCGTCGCAGCAGCCGCCGCCGTCACCGCCGCAGCAGCAGCCGCAGTCACCGCCGCCGCAGCAGCAGCCGCCGTAGGGGTCCGGGCGTCGAAGAGGGTGCTCGTCCTGGGGTTCTTGTTGTGTCTTCTCCTGGTGGTCCTGGGGGTGGCACCGGTGCTGGAGGGGGTGCTGGTTTTGGGGGTGCTAGTCCTGGTGTAACTGTCCTGGCTCGTTCCGGCGGTCCTGGGGATGGCACCGGTGTTGGCGAGGGTTCTCACTCTGGGGGTGTTGGCGTGGAGTGTGTCGGAGGTAGCCGTGATGCAGGTGGAGGTTCTGGTGTCGGCGTGGAGCAGCAGCAGACGCTGCCGGTGTCCGCCCTTCACCTCCTTGGTCTTCCCTCCCCTGACCACCCGCCTGTGCCTCCCCTGCCGCCGCCTCCCTTGCTTGTCTACGGCCCTGTGCTTCCTCTGCTGGACTCCTCTCCGGCTCGTTTCCCCCCTCGTTCTTCTCCTATATCTCCTCCTGTGTCTCTTGACCCAATGCCTTTATCCCACTTGTGGTCTCGCCGTCCCTCTCGTGCTCGTCATGTATCCCCTGTTTAGAGCTCTCGCCCTATGTTGCTCCATTCCCACACGTCTCGTCCTCCCCTCCTCCCGTTGCCTCCTCCGTCGTCGCTGGTTGTCACTCCGCCTCCTCTGTCTGAATTCCTTCGTGTCGCTAATCCTCTTGTTCCTCGTGTCCTTGCCTCCCTCATTACCGACCTGTCTCGAATCTTGATGCTCTTGTCGCTGCCGTCGCTGACTTCGCCGGTACCCACCGCTTGACTACGCCACCACTCTAGTCTCTGACCCTAACCTATCCTCTGTCCATTGGGGGTGCTCCTGCCCTTGGCAATGATGTCCTAGAGGAGCGGCAGTACGAGCCCGCTTTCCTATCCGAGGCCGCTCCTCATCTCTGCTCCATGCTGCTAGTCCCTGGAGGGTGACCCAGACACCCTTGACATCTGGACCGCTCGCACTTATGATGAGGCGACCTCGGTGTCACAGGATCGAATGCGCTATGCGTAGTGCGGAAGAGAATGTGAGCTATAGAATGAATATTGAATGTTGAATCTGAGGAACAACACAATTTATAGGCGAGCACTCGCGAGGTCCTCCGAGCGAGGTGTGAGTGTAGCTAAAACGTGAATGTTCCAGAAAGAAACCATTTCCGTCTAGAAGCAACTATTCTAGAATCATTAGAGGATTCGTCGAAATACGGTGATCACTTGGTGCACACAACAATTAATCTAGATAACGAAGAATAGTCCATATCACAACTTTGGATAGAATAATCCGAGTGATTAAAAGGAGTATTCTAGGTAATCAATCTTGTCCTAGAAAATATCGAAAATCTCAGAATAGTGTTCTAGGTGTTTTTGCGGGCACACTTATGCTGGGCCTCTTAGTGGATAGCTGCCATGGACACGGAGATGGCATCTTGGAGATCCACCGTCACCTACGTCGACGCAGTTCCCCCACTTGGGGGGGGGACCGATGGCTCTTCAAGGTGAAGCACTATTCTTCGGGTGTTACTACACGTAGCAGCACAGCATGACTACGAGCTGCACTCCCTCAACTTCTCCACAGCGTTTCTCCAAGGCAGTCTACATGAGCAGGTCTACCTGCGCCGTCCGCCAGGCTTCACCAACACCTTCGCCCCTAGGACCAAGTGGCTCCTCCGGTGCACAATTTACGGCATGCGGCAGGCGCCCCGTGAGTGGCACGACACGTTGTGTGCTACGTTAGCTAACCTGCAATTCTTCCCGTCCTCTGCTGGCCCCTCGCTCTTTGTTCGTGCTGGCCAGACCCCGTTCTACACCCCTGTCTACGTAGATGACATGGTCTTCGCTACTACTGATAGAGACGCACTGGCCTCCGTGAAGGCTGAGCTGCTGAGGAGACACGCCTGTACTGACCTAGGAGAGTTGCGTCGCTACCTTGACCTGCAGATCTTCGGGGACAGAGCAGCGCGCACCATCGCTCTTACACAGTCACGTGTGCTAGGTCCTTCAGAGGTTCGGCCTTCAGTTCTCCTCCGCACAGCCCACACCTCTGCCAGTAGATCACAGGCTCTCGGCTCCAGCCCCTGAGGAGTCTGTAGAGCCTAGTGGTCCTTACGCAGAGCTGGTGGGTTGCCTCATGTACCTGAAGACTTGCACTCGTCCAGATCTCGCATACCCTCTCAGCGTCCTGGCTCACTTTGTGGCGTCAGGCAGACACCAACCATAGCACTTTGTGGCATCAGGCGCTTGCGCCTAAAGATCATTAGCGGCACTGTATACAGCTTTGTCTAGTTCCTGTAGCTTCTCACTTGCTAGGACCTTGATTGTGTACTATATCTTATACTACCTTGACTAGTTATGTGGCTCTTGTTCTAGTGGCTGGACTAGTAGTGTCGCCTTGGCTTGCTCTTGTTTAGTTTGTACTCTTGCTGACTGATCTTTGGACCCTTGCCTCAGAGGTTGGACTAGTAGTGCCACCCTGAGCTGCGTGTCTCTTGCCCGACACTACCCCTCATCTAGCCTAGGGGGTGTGTCAAACATATAGGCTAGATAGGTGCGTACTCTTAGAGAGTACAACCCCTTAGCACAAAACCACCGTGTAGCTCACATCTAGTCACTTCGCTACTTTGATAGTTGGCGCGATGTTTTGTGTTGGTTTGAGGGGTGTACACGTTGGATTCCACGAGGCATCCAGTCTCACTTGCTACACTCACTCAAGATAGTTGATATGCTGGTTGTAAAACGGAAGGATCCTACTTTGTAGGAATTCGCCCTTAGGGTGTATTCCTGCAAAATAGCATCAGTATCTTAGTGGCCTATACTGAAGCTGATGCAGCTTCAGACGTGTCTGTTTTACAGCCTGTAGACCAGCAAAACACATCACTAGTCGCAGGTCGCATTTTGTGTTCATGATTTTTGTGGGCATGCCTATGCTGATGCACCTATGTCTCAGAATAACGCAATGACTAGAAAGGAGAGTACATGGTGGTTTTGTGCTAGTGTGTTATACTCTCTAAGAGCATGCACTTAACTAGCCTATAATAATATATGCATGTATGTTTGACCCACCCCCTAGGCTAGACAAGGGGCAGTGCTTGGCAAATGATATGCAGCTCAGGGTGGCACTACTAGTCCAACCTCTGAGGCAAGGGTCCAAAGACCAGTCAAAAGAGTACAAACGAGACAAGAGCAAACAAGGGCGACACTGCTAGTCCGGCCACTGGAACAGAAGCCACAAGGCCAGTCAGGAGAATATATAAGAAGAGTAGTACACAATCAAGGTCCTAGCAAGTGAGGAGTTACTGGAACTACACCAAGCTGTACATAGTGCCGCTGATGATCTTTAGGCGCAAGCGCCTTAGTAAAGATATCAGTTGTGTTGGCACCGGAGGCTAAGTGAACTTCGCGGGCCTGGCGTCGCTGCTGTATCGCGCAGGAGAAAGTACCATAGCTGGATGTGCTTCGCTCTGCCCTCCTGTCGAGGCTCCTGACACAGGAGGATCATGGCCCTGTTGTCAGCGTACAGGACCGGGGCAGAGCTAGGCCGCTCACCTAAGTCTGTAAGCAAGAAATTCAGCCAACGAAGCTCCTGTGCCACCATGGCATCAGCGTAGATCTCAGCCTCATAGCTAGACTGTGCGACAGACGACAAGAGGGTGGACCTCCACAAGATGGCACCTGCAACAAGGCTTAGCATCTCAGCGTCGTCCGCCCACGAAGCGTCTATGTGCCCTGTAAGGACAACTGGATTGCATCCTCTTAGCACTCCTAGCACTAGCCCCATGCCCGATGTACTTGCTAGATGACGCAAAACCCTCTTAGCGGCCGACTAGTGCTGTGGTCGGTGTCTGTGAGAGGATGAGACTTGACGTATCCTCGAGCACATCCAATATCTTATTTGCTATATATCATGTGTTCGTTTGTGTGTTATTTCTTTCTTGGAAATCCCTACACTCTTCCCCTATACAATGATATAATATATATCATATGTGTTACAGAGTGTTTCAGACTTTTCTTGTGTGACACATTTTTAGTTGCGTTGAGTGTTCCGTCACCGTCACCATATCTCTAGAATCCCTACCATGCTTCTAGGTGGTGTTCTTACGGATGGATCCACTCATTTCTAGAACTCTCTTAGAAGGTCCTAGTTACCCTTCCTTAGAGTTCTTGTAGGAATAAATACTGTAGCTTTGACTCGTTTCTTGAGACATTCAATTCTTCATTCAATTCTTGATTAGTATCATTCAAGCTTCCGCTAAATCCTGGACCTATGACAATGTCGGCCTGTAGCCACAAAGCGAGCCAGGATGCTGAGAGGGTATGCCAGATCTGGACGAGTGCAAGTCATCAGGTACATGAGGCAACCCACGAGCTCTGCGTAAGGACCACTAGGCTCTACAGACTCCGCAGGGACTGGAGTCGAGAGCGTGTGATCTACTGGCAGAGGTGTGGGCTGTGCGGAGGAGAACTGAAGGCCGAACGTCTAAAGGACGTGACGCACCAAGTATGAGTATGTAAGAGTGATGGTGCACGCTGCTCTGTCCCTAGAGATCTGCAGGCCAAGGTAGCAGCACATCTCTCCTAGGTCAATGCAGGTGTGTCTCCTCAACAGCTCAGCCTTCACGGAGGCCATTGCGTCTCTGTCTGCAGTACCAAAGACCTGGTCGTCTATGTAGACAAGGATGCAAAACGAGGTCTGGCGTGAACGAATGAAGAGAGAAGGGTCTGCAAACGACGGGAAGAACTGCACGTCGGCTAACATAGCACGCAACATGTCGTGCCACTCACGGGGCGCCTGCCATAGGCCGTAAACCGGGCACCGGAGAAGGCACTCGGTCCCACGGGTGAAGGTGCCGGTGAAGCCTGGCGGACGGCGTAGGTAGACCTGCTCGTGCAAACTGCCCTGGAGAAACGCTCTAGAGAAGTCAAGGGAGTGCAGCTCATAGTCACGCTGTGCTGCTACGTGTAGCAGCACTCGAAGAGTGGGCATCTTCGGGGTCGGGGCGAAGGTCTGAAAGAAGTCAACACCCTCGCGCTGACTGAAGCCTCTAGCAACGTAGCGCATCTTGAATATCGGTGGCTCTCCAGGAGGGCGCTTCACCTTGAAGAGCCACCGGCCATCTACTACGTTCACCCAAGGTGGGGGAACTGCATCGACGTAGGTGCCGGTGGATCTCCAAGATGCCATCTCCGTGTCCATGGCAACTATCCACAAAGAGGACCAAGGTCCCGAGTTCGCCTCAGCGTAAGTGCGAGGGGTCAGGATGTCAAGGGCATCTGGGTCAACCTCAGGGACTAGCAGCATGGAGCAGAGATGGGGAGCGGCCTCGGACAGGAAAGCTAGCTCGTACTGCCTGCCCTCTAGGATGACAATGCCAAGGACAGGTGCCCCCCGACGAACGGAGGACGGGCAGGGTCAGAGACCAGAGCGGTGGCGTAGTCAAGGCGGTTGGTAGAGGCAAATCCGGCGGCAGCAGCAACAAGAGTGGCAAGACTGGAAACAGGAACAGACAGGTAAGTAACAAGAGAGGTGAGAACGCGAGGAACAAGCGGACTAGCAACATGGAGGAAGTCAGAGAGAGGAGGCGGAGAGACCACAAGCGACGACTGAGGAGGCGACGGTAGAAGAGGAGCACGAGATGCGTGAGAGCGGAGCAACATAGGGTGAGAGCACTGGACAGGAGAATCAGAATGAGCACGAGAGGCACGGTGAGACCACCCGCGGGAGGGGGGTTTCGGGTTAGGAGACAAGGGAGGAGACACAGGAGGAGAATAAGGGGGGAAACGAGCCGAGGACGAGTCCGGCGGAGGAAACACAGGGCCGTAGACAGGCGGGGGAGGTGGCGACAGGGGAGGCGCAGGCGGGCGGTCCGGGTAGGGAAGGCCCAGGAGGCAAAGGGCGGACACCAGCGGCGACTGCTGCTGCTGCTCCATGCCGACGCCAAAACCTGAAACCGCACCAAGGTTACCTACGGGATGCTCCACGACAGCACCCCCAAAACAAGAACCCTCTTCAGCACCGGTGCCATCCCCAAGACCGTCGGGACAAGCCACGATAGTACCCCCAGGACTAGCACCCTCCTCAACGCCCGCACCCCCAGAGCTCGCGGACCCCTGCGGCTGTTGCGGCGGTGACGGCGGCTACTGCAGCAGCTCGATGGCGGCGACTACGGCTGCTACAGCGGCAGCAACAAAAGCTGCTGCTGCGGCGGTGATGGTGGCTACTGCAGCAGCTCGATGGCGACGACTACGGCTGCTGCAGCGGCGGCAACAGCAGCTGCTGCTGCGGCGGCGAAGGAGAAGATGCCGGGGCAGAGACATGTGGCAAAGCTGGAGCCGCAGGGCCGCCTGAGTGAGCCGACTCCTCCACCGGGACAACCGACGGGAGGGTGGTGACGTGAGACACACCAGACGGGGCAGGACGGGGAGGGAGAAGAGAAGGGGCTATTGGGGGAGTGGGGACCAGGAACAAGGGTGGGGTAACCGGGAGACCTTGGTGGGTAAAACGGGTGTAGAAGGAGACAAACTCGTCAAAAGTGACGTCACGAGAGTGAAAAAAACGGTGAGACGGCGGGTGGTAAAAGTGCCAGTCAGACGCGTCGTGGGGGAAGCCAAGGAAGATGCAGGGGACAGTGCGGGCAGTGAGCTTGTACGTGCCAGAGGCACGAACGTGAGCAAGGCAGCCATAGACGTGGAACGCAGACGCATCACCAGGGGACCTGGTCCAAAGGAGGGTCGGCAAAACATGCGGCCGCTGGGAGTGTGGTGACAGGTTAAGCTGGTGAGCGGCGTAGCGAACCGCGAACATCCACAGAAAATGGGGTGCACCAGCATGGATCGTGGAGGTACGATCCACCTCCATGACCAAACCGATGCGTCGCTCAACGACCCCATTCTGCTGCGGGGAGTCCAGTAGGTTGTACGACTGGGTGATGCCCTGCACACGACAGAACTGACGAAGCTGACCGGAGGTGAACTCGCTGCCACGGTCGGAGTGAAGACGCAGCACAGGGAGGCCGCGGTGGACTCGCGCAGCTATGACCCACGGGATAAGAACGTCAGGCACATCGGCCTTCCGCTCCAGGGGAAACATCGTGATGTAGCACGTGTAGTCGTCGACAAGCACAAGAAAGCAGCGCTCGCAACGCGGGCCAGGGACGAGGGCTGGGCCTCAAACGTCCAGGTGCAGGGTCTGAAGTGGCGCAGTGGTAGGGGGAAGCGAACTTCGCGGGCCTAGTGTCGCTGCTGTAGCTCGCGCAGGAGAAATTACCGTAGCTGTATGTGCTTCGCTCTGCCCTCCTGTCGAGGCTCCTGACACAAGAGGATCATGGCCTTGTTGTCAACGTACAGGACCGGGGCAGAGCTCGGCCGCTCACCCTGTTGACTCGTTGCTTGAGAGATTCAATTCTTCATTCAGTTCTTGATTAGGATCATTCAAGCTTTCGCTAAATCCTAGACCTATGACACTGTCTGCCTGTAGCCACAAAGGGAGCCAGGAAGTTAAGAGGGTATGCCAGATCTGGACGAGTGCAAGTCATCTGGGCCACGAGTAGTTCTCGACAAGCACAAGAAAGTAGCGCTTGCGACGCGGGCCAGAGACGGGGGCTGGGCCCCAAACGTCCTGGTGCAGGGTCTGAAGTGGCGCAGTGGTAGGGGGAAGCGAGGAGGAGTGAGGAGCACGGCGCAGCTGGCCCTCGACGCTGGGCGTGCACGGCGGCGTAGGCGACGGAAGGAGAGCAGGGAGTGACGCAGGGAGACCTAAGACAAGAGTGTGCTGGGTCATGTGACACAGACATGGGAGTGCAGGGTAACCTAGGCGGTGGTGCCACAGAAGGGACGGGTGAGTGAACGACCGACAGGAGCAAGCTGCAGCGATCTGGGAGGGTGCAGCCACCTGGGGAGACGCCCCCACCGGAGGGTACGCAGTGTCAAGCGTAATCACTGTTTTCGCCCCTAACACGTGCTCAATTTCACTGCAGCAAAGAGCCCCTGTTTTATGTTGCATGCATGCGGCTGACACCTGCTGTGGGCAGTGCGGCGGCTACAAGCTCGCCCTCGCATTTCCTCAAGTCCAACATCTCCAAGGTCTTTGAGGGTTTTGGAGGGGCGACCAGCATCAACCTCTCCAGTCCGCCCTCTGTAAGTGCCCTGGCCACCGCTAGTAGGCTTTGAGCTGACTCAAAGCACTGCGGCGACCACGGCCCAGCCCGCCCTCTGGCAGAGGGGGTTAGAGTAAATGGTGGCGCCCCGGCCCTGCCCCCTCCTCTCCCCCCTCCCCTCTTGTTAGGATTAAGGACAGAGTCTAGGTGAACTTAGGAGCTAGAATTACTCAAAATATAAATCCGAAATTCTGGACAGAAAAGTCGTCTTCACAAGAAACGACGTCGACAAAACACTAGCCGTTGGAATGTCGCGAAACTTGGATATGTTGTAGCTCTTGATCTCAGCTACCGTTCCCAATTTGAATCACGTTGATTGATGAAGTATTCGCGACGCTATGGCTTTCGACGCACTAGGGGGTAAGCTGTAGGAGGAGAACTTAACTCAATCTCAAGAGTTCAATCAAAGTTCAAGAATCTCACAAGGAATTAGAAGGAGCAAGAGAAAGGTTGGGATAGGAAGAGAAGGATGAGAGGGAAGGTCCCAAGAGAGTCCCCAACCAAGGAAACCCCATAAGCACAAAGATTCCCTCCCTATAGGAACCTCAACTTTGACCTTTGTCCCTTCCCAACCAATCCATCCAAGTTGGCCACCCTTGCCAACCTAGCTTGGTTGTTCCCAACCAATTTGCAGCTGTTACAGTAGAGTGACAAGTTTCCCCAACCCCAAAGGTCCCAACTCCATATAAAGTCACCCCACAACTTCACTTTGTAACCGCCGCAATTGTAACGCAAGCTCATGAACTTTGAATCTTCATAGCTTTCGCGTTCTTGCTCCGATTGAAGCGATTCTTGTTGCGTCGGAAAGATCTTCTCAAGATCTATCATCACAAATACCTGCTCAGACAGAATAACACAAAACACATTCCCAAACTCCAGAACACACCACACACAAATTCTTTCACACACAGTCAAACCATACATACGAATTGAAACAAGAGATGAGAGGCAGACAGAATGTGATAGCATATGATGACATCACACAACAATCTCCCCCTCTGGCTGCCAACCATCATCGACCATACCACATCTCAAGCATGCATACTCAATGCACACTCATCCCAGCAAGCTTCATGCCCTTCCAATGATCCGCCTCCGCCAGACGCTTAGTGAAAATATCTGCTGCCTGCTGATGGGTCTTCACTATCTCCAGCCGCACCTCCTTATCAAGGAGTCTCCTCACCCAATGCCACTTAGGCCTTATGTGTTTTGTCAGCCCATGCAGACAAGCATTCTTGGCCAGCTTCACTGCAGACTCATTGTCACAGAACACAACTGTCGGCTCCTCCTGACCAACTCCCAACTCCTCCAACAAACGCCTCAGCCATACCACTTCCTTGGCCCCATGGTGTAAGGCCATGTACTCAGTCTCACATGAAGTCAATCCCACCTCATTCTGCTTCTTGCTGCGCCAGCTCACAGCACCACCTCCTAGCAAGCACACATAACCCCCAATGCTGGTGCCATCCGCTTTCACTGAGTTGAAGCTAGCGTCAGTATAGCAACTCAAGAGCATCTCACCACTCTTCACATCTGCAGCACCTCTCTGCAACCGCTGCCTCACTCCACTGTACTCCAATCCCACTGATGCCGTAGCACTCACATAGCGGACCAACCTCTTGGCCGCTTCCAGCTGCTCATGACTAGGGCGTGAGACCACACTAGCCAACCGTGATGTAGAAAATGCAATGTCAGGCCGTGTATGATTTGCAGCATAATTCAGCGACCCAACCATCGAATGAAACAGCTTCCTGTCACTCTCACCCACTACCTCCTCATCAGCACATGGCTCCACAGTAAACCCTGAAGGTAGTGGTGTTGCTGGCTTTCCCCCATCTTGCAGCCCATACTTCTCAGCCAGCCCCTCACAGTACTTCCTCTGGTGCAACCTCAGCACACCCTTTTCCACATCTCTCTCCACATGCATCCCCAAGTAGTACTTCGCCTCACCCATCTTGGAGCACTTGAACTGCATCTCCAGCATCTGCTCTGCGCTGTCCAGCAAAGCAGTGGATGCAGAAAAGAGAAGGATATCATCCATATACACCAAGAGCATGAGGATTTCGTCCTTCTCCTGCAGCAGGAACAGGCTGGGGTCACACTCACTCTTCTTGAAACCCCCAGCCACCAGCGCCTCCTCCAACTTGTGATACCATGCACGAGGCGCCTGCTTAAGGCCATAGATTGCCTTCTTCAGCCTGCAGACCCTGCCGCTCCCATCATCCAGCCCCTCTGGCTGCTTCATGTACACCTCCTCCAGAATGATCCCATTCAGAAAGGCAGTCACAATGTCCATCTGCCGTATCTTCCATCCCAGGAGTGCAGCTATCGCCAACAGCACCCTCAGTGTTGTTCCTTTCCCCACAGGAGCAAATACCTCATCATAGTCCTTCCCTTTTGTCTGCTGAAACCCCCGTGCCACAAGCCTAGACTTGTATCGGGTCAGCTCCCCTTCAGGTCCATACTTGTGCCTGTAGATCATCTTGGAAGTGATTGCCTTCTTTCCAGGAGGCAAGTCACACAGGTCCCATGTCTCGTTCTCAATCAGGGACCCAAACTCCTCATCCTCACTCGCCTTCCACTTCTCCCCATTTGGTCCATTCAAGGCCTCCTCTCGAGTCTTGGGCTCAGGGATTGGTGCCCAGTAGCAGTGAGCGATCTCATCTTCCTCAATCTGCTCAACCACACTCCCAGCCTGCACCACATTCGGCTTGCCTCTTCCCCCATAGGTCAGCCTCACCGGAGGGCGCACATCCCTCCTAGGTCGCTCAGGCGGGTGTGGAACTCGAGATGGAGACTCATGCTGCTGCTGCTGCTGCTGCTCTACTTCAGCTGCTCCCCCTTCCTCAGTCACCCCAGACATCTCCTCCTCTGACACTGCAACCTCTACCTGTCTTGAAGGCCGCTGCACCTCATCCGCCTCCACAATGAGCGGTGTAGATGGAAGCTTCTGTTGCTGCTGCTTCCATTCCTTGTAGTACAGGGACTCAAGAAACTTCACATCCCTTGACACTGTCAACTTCTGGGTGGTCAAGTCCCATAGCAGCCACCCCTTGTGATCCTTTGCAATCCCCAAGTGCACACCCCATCTTCCAGAAGCCTCCAACTTCCCCCTTTTCTCCTTAGGCACATGAAACACTACCATGCACCCAAATGCCCTCAGCATATTCACAGCTGGAGCACTCCCATACCACTTGACATATGGGATCCACTCCTTATCTCCAACTGTAGCCAGCACCCTGTTCTTCACAAGGGCGACCTGCCTCAGTGCAGACACCCAAAACGGATCAGGCAGCCCTGCACGCCCAAGGAGAGTGCGTGCCCCCTCCTGCAGGGTCCTGTTGAACCTCTCAGCCACGCCATTCTGCTGCGGGTTGTAGGGCACTGTCAGTTGATGTTGGATCCCCTTCCTCTTCAACTCCCCCTCAAAATCAGCTCCAATGAACTCCCCACCATTGTCACTACGGATCACCTTCACCTTGTGTCCGCATTCCCTCTGAGCTCTCGGCATCCACTCCTTAAGGACAGCCGCTGCCACCTCCCCCTTGCTCTTCAAAGGGTAAACCCACACTGCCCGAGTGTGGTCATCCACAATTGTCAAGAAATAGCGGCTACCTGAGAGGGAAGGGGCTCTTGTGGGCCCCACCACATCCATGTGCACAAGTGCAAGTGGGGTCTTGGCTGGTCCTGTAGTGCTGTTGAAGGGGAACTTGGAGAACTTGGTCTCCAAGCATGTAGGGCAGCTCCCAATCTCCTTCACTCCCCCTTTCACCTCCAAGCCCTTCAGGCTCCCATCCTTCACCAACTTCTGCAGCATAGGGAAGTTCACATGACACAGCCTCTCATGCCATGTCTCCCAATCGGCCTCTCCACTCTTTGATGAAGCCTTAGCCCATGCCGCACTCGCATCCACACCAGCAAGCACCTCACCATGTGTCTGCTGCTGCTGCACTTTCTTGACTGCTTCCAGGACCCCATCAGTTGGTGCAGTTGCATCTCCTCCTGCTGTTGCCTTTGCCACTGCTGCCGTTGCTGCTGTTGGAGTCTTCCCATTCCATGGGATGATGGGCAGCTGCCACAGGTCCTTGATGCAGCTGGTCTCCTCTTCCAGACTCCACAGCACCTTCTTCCCAAGCTTAGCACGGCAGCTGGTTGGTCCAAAGGTCACTTCGGCCTTGCTCTTCTGCAGTCGTCGCACAGAGAGAAGGTTAGCAGACAAGCCTTCAACCAGCAGAACATTCCCAAGCCCCACAAGCTCCCCATTAGCTCCCTTAACCTTGGCATTTCCAACACCAATCACAGGGAGCAAAGCACCTGACGCTGCTGCCACATACTTGATCTTCCCAGGGGGTTTTACCTCATCAAGCAAATCTGCCCGTGGGGTCATGTGACTGGTGCAACCCGAATCAATCACCCAGTGCGTGAGAGGGTGCATCACAACCTTTCCCACAGATCCCACATCACCCTCATGCCCATGCACATCCTCAACCATAAGAAACAAACCAGGATAGGCATTACCTTGTGCACCTTCACCTTGTGCACCTGAGCCTTGCACAGCGCCACCTTGTGCGCGTTCACCACTGGGCGGCTTCATGCCTGGAGGTGCCCATCCCTCCGGCTTGCTGAAGCACTTGAACCAAGGATGCCCGACCTTCTTGCAGTACCAGCAGGTGCCCTCCATTCTGGTACTCCCCCTGCCACTGGAGCTCCCATGCCCCTCATTATAGTCACCTCGGCCTCTACCTCTGCCAAAGCTCCTCCCACGGCCTCGGCCTCTCCAACCCCCTCTTCCTCTGCCGCGCCTTGCAGCTCCATACCCCTCAGCAGTCTTAGTGGCAGCACCGCCTCCCACATGGCGTCTGCGGAAGTCCTCCTGCAGAATCTGCTGCCTTAGCCACTCAGGTGTCCATTGATCTTGCTGAGAGTTGAGGGTGGGGATGAGGTTGTCCCAAGAGTTGTCCAACACCGAGATGATCTTGGTGCACTGCTGCAGCTGAGATACACTGCTGCCCGCTGCTGCCATCGTTGCATAGGTGTCCTTGATCTTGTCAAGGACCGGCTTCACATCATCCCCTGGTCGCATGGAGATGGCAGCAAGTTCCTTCTCGAGCACGATCACCATTGGGAGAGTGTTGGGCTGAATCACATCACGTAGTAGTTTCCACGCCCTTGGACCCGAATCATCCGCTTCCACAAGATCCTTGATGTGCTCGAACATCTCCTTGTTGACCGATTGAAGGATGAGGTCGAAAAGCACCGCGCTTTTCTCAATCCACCGTTCACGTGCTTCGCCTTCTTCCGGCATCTTCTCCTCCCCAACAGCAATCTTCAGTAGCTTGTAGCGTTTGAAGGCACTCCTCATCCGCCCGCTCCATTCCTCATAGTTGGAGCCATCCAAAGCTTCAACTTTTGATGGCGGCGGCTCACTTGTCTTCTCAGCTACAGCTCCTCTTCCATTAGCATCTCCTCCTCTCTCATTCATCTTCTCCTTGAGAAATGACGAATTTCAGCTCCCCTTTGCTGTCCACACTCAGCTCCCTCGATATTTTCACAAGTGTCGGCGTCCACGAAATTTCGGCAGAGTTTCCCCTTAGCGGAAGACACATCCAACCTTTAGAACACCACTTAGGCACACCCACAGGCCATGGTGGGTCTAGAAGGGTCTTCACACTTCTGTAGACTCCTCTCAATGTCCTTAATATGGCTCTGATACCACTTGTTAGGATTAAGGACAGAGTCTAGGTGAACTTAGGAGCTAGAATTACTCAAAATATAAATCCGAAATTCTGGACAGAAAAGTCGTCTTCACAAGAAACGACGTCGACAAAACACTAGCCGTTGGAATGTCGCGAAACTTGGATATGTTGTAGCTCTTGATCTCAGCTACCGTTCCCAATTTGAATCACGTTGATTGATGAAGTATTCGCGACGCTATGGCTTTCGACGCACTAGGGGGTAAGCTGTAGGAGGAGAACTTAACTCAATCTCAAGAGTTCAATCAAAGTTCAAGAATCTCACAAGGAATTAGAAGGAGCAAGAGAAAGGTTGGGATAGGAAGAGAAGGATGAGAGGGAAGGTCCCAAGAGAGTCCCCAACCAAGGAAACCCCATAAGCACAAAGATTCCCTCCCTATAGGAACCTCAACTTTGACCTTTGTCCCTTCCCAACCAATCCATCCAAGTTGGCCACCCTTGCCAACCTAGCTTGGTTGTTCCCAACCAATTTGCAGCTGTTACAGTAGAGTGACAAGTTTCCCCAACCCCAAAGGTCCCAACTCCATATAAAGTCACCCCACAACTTCACTTTGTAACCGCCGCAATTGTAACGCAAGCTCATGAACTTTGAATCTTCATAGCTTTCGCGTTCTTGCTCCGATTGAAGCGATTCTTGTTGCGTCGGAAAGATCTTCTCAAGATCTATCATCACAAATACCTGCTCAGACAGAATAACACAAAACACATTCCCAAACTCCAGAACACACCACACACAAATTATTTCACACACAGTCAAACCATACATACGAATTGAAACAAGAGATGAGAGGCAGACAGAATGTGATAGCATATGATGACATCACACAACACCTCTCTCCCCCCCCCCCCACCGTTTTCTATAATGGCCTTCCCCTCCCACACTTCCTTCTTCTCCCCTCCCCCTCTCTCCCATTCCTCCCACCTCTTCCCTTCCCCCGACATTTTCAAGTTTCTTCCCTCGTCTTTTCTCATTCTCTCCCTCTCCTCTTCCTCTCTTCTTTGCATCCAGACATGCGAAGTTGCTCATTGCTGCTTGAAATGGTTATGTGCGCAACCAAGTGTTACCCAGGTGAGTACTCCTACTACATCACCTCATCTCCCCGGGAGAGGAGCCCTCCTTCTCCCTCCTACCCCTTTCTTGTGTCCACCTTCCTCTCGCTTCTGCTTAAAATGGTTATGTGAGCAGCCAATTTTGACCCAAGTACCACCTCCTCTCTCTCCCCCTCTCTTTCTCTCGATCGTTGCATCTAATGTAATGAATATGGACACTTTATGGTTCTGGCATTGCCTTTGTTTCCTCAACATGTGTGTAAATTGCCATGTAAGACTCGGTTACTTATATGTCACACGCAGACTACGGATACTATGTAGAGAAGGCGAATGGAGGGCCCACCATCTCCATTTGCCCCGAGCTTGCAGACGACCTTAAAGTGTCCTGCTCGGGAACTCTCTGTGAGTATTACCCTATCTGTGAGTATTCCCCTCTTTGTGAATACTTATCTCTGTGAGTAATCTCGAGTCGACTTATCCCAACTGTCACCATCTACATCTGCCCCGAGCTCAGACTACCTCAAAGTGCTCTGTTTGGGAACTCTCTGTGAGTATTCCTCCCCCTTTCGCCCTTTATTGTAGAAGAAGGTCTACGTTGTCTAGTCAGTTGAATCATTCGTGTGTGCATTCACCATGCTTGCTCGTCTACCATCGTCCCTAACTATGCCAGAGCTTTTAGAGGGTCCAGGTTCCTGGTTGGGTTATGGAGGGTCTACTTCCCTCTAGTTTTGAGGTGCCTCAAAACTAGCTTCTAGTTGGTCAGGGTTCTGTTCAGGTTTTGGAGGTTCTAATCTGTTCTCCTGATGACCCCCTCTCCCCTCCCAATGAGTTCTTCCTATCTTGGACTCCGTTCCCTTTGCTCTCCCATTCATATTTTGAGTTGAATCAAAAGACTCCTTTAGGTTAGGGTTTCTTGTCAGGTTTTGGAGGGTCTAATTCCCTCTCCTGATGACTCCCTCTCCCCTCTGAATGATTTCTTCTTTTCAATTCATCCCTTATCTTTGCTCTCCCATCTCCCTCTCCCCTCCTATCGCTTTTCCCTCCTCTCCTCTCCTCCCTACTCCTCTCCACTCCTCTCCACTCCTCTCCACTCCTCTCCATTCCTCTCCACTCCTCTCCACTCCTCTCCATTCCTCTCCACTCCTCTCCACTCCTCTCCTCTCCTCTCTTCTCCTCGCCCCCATTAGTTGGTCAGAAGATCAGCGTTCCAAGGTTGTTTGAATTCACCAACCAGATTGTCATGGCTATAGGCAGAAATCCCTTTGGCATACCTGGCTTCACAGGTGAAGTTTCTTTGTGGCAGGAGGTGAGCTTGATCTGTCTCGAAACGCCCCTCTCTTTCTCTCACTCCTCCATCGCCTCTCTTCCTTGTCCCTTACGTCCCTCAAACCATCTCTCCCTACATATATCTCTCCCTCTCTCTCTCCCTCTCTCTCTCCCTCTCTCTCTCCCTCACTCCCTTCCCCCCCTCCCTCTCCCTCCGTCCCTCCCTCCCTCCCTGGCTTTTTGCCCCATTCATGCATTGTTTTTAGCAAGGTTTTTTAAGTCAAGTGTACGTGTCGATGTAGTATAATGGTCAGTATCTCCGCCTGTCACGCGGAAGATCCGGGTTCGATCCCCGGCATCGGCGTGCTCCTGTTGTCACTCTCATCCTTTTCACAGCAGCATTCCGTTTTCCTTCCCGTTGAGCCCTCATCATTCCCACTGGCGCTGCAGAGTAGAGTTATGAGGCTTCAAATCACCTCCTTATGGCCTCCCCCAGGCCTCTCCCTTCTGTCAGTCAGACTTTTTATTCCCCCTCTTTTGAGGGGCCTCAAAATCACACGGGCTCCCTCAATCCCCCCTCTTTTGAGGGGCCTCAAAATCACATGGGCTCCCTCAATCCCCCCTCTTTGAGGCGCCTCAGAAGTCATTTTTCCTGCCAGTCTTTTCTTAACACGGCCTGCTGCTACTCTTCCATGACAACTGGTTCAAGTCACAACCTTCTGTCCTCCCTCAGACCTCCCTTCCTCACCCTCAGGCCTCCCTTCCTCACCCTCAGGCCTCCTTCCTCACCCTCAGGCCTCCCTTCCTCACCCTCAGGCCTCCCTTCTTCACCCTCAGGCCTCCCTCATCTGTCAGACTCATGACATGGGCTCCCTTGATCCCCCCTCTCAGCTGGCCTAGAAGCTCTTCCAGCTAGAGAAAGACCAGATATTCCCTTGCGATTCTCAACCGGATCTCCCTTGACCCTAAATCACGAACCATGACTGCTTAGTCGCTTGCTACTGGTGCCTTGGTCACTTCATCTAACTTGTTCATTGTCAGAGTTGCTGATCAATAATGAAAGTGAGATAAAAGACAATACATTGAAGGTAAGAATTTAGAAGACACCACGGTGTCTTGTTTTGGGTGTGGGTGTAAGTTCTGTTCCCCTATGTCCTCGCAATTTGGTTAGTCCCTTGACTGATGTTACTCACGAAGGCAAATAAAAGCTTTTTGCTTCTTCTTTTTTGGTATGACTAGGACGTAAGAGTTTCCAGCCAGGTGTCAGTGGACTTTGTTCTAACCAGGAATCTTGAGAAAAAAACAAAACTCGCTTCTCCCTTCCCATACCCTTGAGTACTTCCTGTATCTGATTTGCCTCTCCCTTCTCCCACTCCCCCTCCCTACCCTTGTCTCCCTCCTCTCCTACTGGGTATGAGGACCGGCGGTGTTCCAACCTCTTATAACTACATGCACAAGGTTATGACGGCCATTGGCAGAGAGATCTTCAATATCACCACCTTCACTGGTGGTGATAGATATTCCAAAAATAAGGATCTGGTGAGATCCCCGAGGGAGGAAAGGCATGTAGTAGAGGTACAATATGGTCAAGAAATCCATATATCAATCGGTAGCCCAAGTCCTCTATCTCTCTCTCCCCCTCTCTTTCTCTCTTCTCTCGTTCACTCTCTCAAGCGATCCATATATTGATAGATTCTTAGGTAGAAGCTAAGCAGGCACGGCAGTTGAGGTGAGTGAGTACAATCAATCCTCCGATCCTTGCCTCATAGGGGAGGGACACTAGGGGCTTCAACACTGGCTAGACAACCCCCTAGGCAGAGGTGTCAAAACTCAGTCACTAACTACTGAACTAAAAGGGCTTGTTACGTAGTGGGTAAGTGCGCCCATAACCCCCCAGGCTCTGCATCTGTGACCCTTCCCCGAGGATCTCAAGGGCAACCCCAGCGTGTCTCTTGACAAGGGACTCCTCTGGTGTGCCTACGGGAAGGTAGCCCACTGCACCTGCATACTGTAGGATCTCCATCTGCACCGCCTCATTGACCTTCTTCAGGTCACTGCCTGGTAGGCATGCCACTGCCTGATCCCTCTGTAGAGTCACCAACCAGCACTGACAAACCTGATGCCCCAGTTTCGCCACCTGGTAGGTCGAAGGGTGGGCCGGCATTGAACAAATTTTGAGGAATGCGACCACCTCCTACGGTACAGACACAAACACACTCTTTGTGCCTCCATCCCTCCATGTTCTATAGTGCTAATTGGGATATTCTCCAGTGCCTTATGGCTACGAGGATTCTCCGGATGGTCTCTTGGAGTCCTTTTCCAGCACAACCATGTGCTGCGACTCCTACAACCTCCACCCGTCCCAATGCCCTGCCGGCTCTCTCCCCGCCAACTTCACCACCACATATGCGGACTACCTCAACCGTTCCATCAACGCCAGGCAATGCATGGCTGCTGGGCCCCATGGGTACCCTCCACCACCTCCCCCAGACTTCAAGCCCCCCCCACCACCCATTGCCAAGCCTCCCTCCCCCCCCACCCACCTGCATGCCCCCCTCGCCCTTTATCTCAGCACTAGCCAAGCCACCCATCTCTGTGCCTACCAGTCCGCCCATGTCTGTGAATGCCCCTCCTCCCTCTGGCGTCCCTTCCTCTTCTGTTGCTCCCTTACCATCAGCTTCTGCTCCACCTGTTTCCCCCCTGCTGGTTGGGACTACTACGTCTATCATTTTCACACTCACAGCACAATGGCTTCATGCATGAGCTTTCTACAGTACGTTTGCTAAACACTGTATGGGGAGGAAGGGGGGGCAGGATGTCAACTTATATATTTTATATATAGAGTTGTGTAGGCTTGTTACGTGTTCCACAAATGACTGGATCCTACTGTCGAGGGTGCACATTATTCCACGCCCTCCTCCACCTCTGCTGGCCGCTTGATCCTCCCAATGCTGTTCCCTGATCTTGCATCCTTCCCCACTGTCGCCGACCTTGCCGCTCACCTCCACGCACTAGATGTCACAGGATCGAATGTTTAGAGGAAAAGTTGCACTATCGATTGATACAAGGCGCTTTTATACTTCCAAGGTACACCATGTTTATCCGATCCCCGCCGGCCCCGTGTGCCCCGCTGGCCCCGTTCGCCCTGCTGGCCCCGTTAGCGCCCTGCTGGCCCCGTCGAGCCCCGCTAGTCCCTTGCGCCCCGCCGGCCCCATGCGCCCCGCTAGCCCCGTTCGCCCCGCTGGCCCCGTTTGTGCCCTTCTGGCCCCGTACGCGTCCTGCTAGCCATGTCGCGCCCCTCTAGCCCTGTGCGCCCTGCTGGCCCCGTACGCGCCACCGGCCCCGTGCGCCGTGCTGGCCCCGTACGCGCCCCGCTGGACCCGTGCGTCCCGCTAGCCCCATGCGCTCCACTAGCCTTGGGCTCCCCGCCGACCCTCACTCGCCAGCCCCCAGCGCCACCGGCCCGTGCTCCGCGGCCACAGCCCGCACCGGCCCCGCACCGTCTAGCCACCGCGCCGCCGTACCGCTGAGCCGCCGAGTAGCTGCGCCACCGTGACGCACTGCCGCCCCCGACCTACCGGCCTTGGCTCCCTTTTGAGCCGGCACATCTGCTGGCTGTCTCCACCACTCTCCACAGCTCCCCACCGCACTCCACCGCACTCCCTGTCTATTCCATGTTTATCCTATCCAAAGGGAATAGACCCTCACCAGGTTCACCCTGCGTATAGCCCTGCGAGGCTATTGGCTTTAAAGGATTACGGCAGGTTTACACTAGATATAGCGCGCCTGTACATCCCGAGCCTGGTCGGTGATATAATTATAATGATAGGATAAACCCAATGATAATGCTAAATGAGGAATACTGTAGGAACTCAAATAAGATGAGATAAAGACCAAATGGAGCAGGATAAAAAGGAGAATGAGAGAGAGGAGAAATATGGAAATGAGAAAGAATTGTAACAGGGTCGTACTCTGACACTTCCCCCCCTGAAAGCTGGGTGGTATAAGTAACACCCTGCTTGACAAGGTAGGCGCGAAGGGGACAACGAGCGTTACCCATTGCAGATTCAGGGACCTAGCTATCCTCAGAAGGATCATAGCCCTTCCAACGGATGAGTAGCTCCACGGTACCATTCCGATGACGGCGGTGTGCAAGCACGGACTCGATCTCGTACTCGGGATCATCGTGTACGAGGACGGGCGGCGACGGCGGCGGTTGGCGTCCAGTGAAGACCGTGTTAGGATCTCGGTAGGGCTTCAGAAGCTGGACATGGAAGGCATTGTGAATCTTCCAAGTAGCTGGTAGGCATAAGCGAAAGGTAACAGGAGTGACATGTGCTTCAACGAGGAAAGGTCCGCAGAAGCAAGGTCGAAGCTTGGATGGGAGATGACTGATGTCGAGGTTGCGGGTGTCGAGTAGCATTTGGTCTCCCATGGTGATGGTGGGGTCAGTGCGGTGGCGATCGGCTTGGCACTTCTGTTGCTACTGAATGTCGAGGAGGCGCTTGTGGGTCCGATCCCCGCCGGCCCCGTGTGCCCCGCTGGCCCCGTTCGCCCTGCTGGCCCCGTTAGCGCCCTGCTGGCCCCGTCGAGCCCCGCTAGTCCCTTGCGCCCCGCCGGCCCCATGCGCCCCGCTAGCCCCGTTCGCCCCGCTGGCCCCGTTTGTGCCCTTCTGGCCCCGTACGCGTCCTGCTAGCCATGTCGCGCCCCTCTAGCCCTGTGCGCCCTGCTGGCCCCGTACGCGCCACCGGCCCCGTGCGCCGTGCTGGCCCCGTACGCGCCCCGCTGGACCCGTGCGTCCCGCTAGCCCCATGCGCTCCACTAGCCTTGGGCTCCCCGCCGACCCTCACTCGCCAGCCCCCAGCGCCACCGGCCCGTGCTCCGCGGCCACAGCCCGCACCGGCCCCGCACCGTCTAGCCACCGCGCCGCCGTACCGCTGAGCCGCCGAGTAGCTGCGCCACCGTGACGCACTGCCGCCCCCGACCTACCGGCCTTGGCTCCCTTTTGAGCCGGCACATCTGCTGGCTGTCTCCACCACTCTCCACAGCTCCCCACCGCACTCCACCGCACTCCACCGTACTCCACCGCACTCCACAGCCCTCCACCGCACTCCACCGCTCTCAACCGCACTTCTCCGTCTTTTGCCTTTTCTCCTCTCTGCAGCGGTCAGCTGCTGCAGCCAAGGTGATGGCGGACTCACTGCTCCGCCTGGACGCAGAGGGTCGGGCGATCGACTTCGAGGCATGGTCCATCGACCTTCGCCGGCACCTTACAGGTTAGCGCCAGGACGGTCACTCCCTGGCTGTTCATGTTGATGGCCTGCTTCCCCACCCTGCTGCGCCTGTTGCCCTCCCTGACACCCGAACCACTGCTCAGCGTGAGGCCTTTTCCGCTGCTGCGCTTGCTCGCACTGTCTGGGAGTCGCGCGATGCATTTGCGCAGCTTCCTATCAGTCACACAATTCCCCTATCCGAGCGTCCCCGCTTTACCACTGTAACAAACGCCAAAGAATTCTTAGATGACGTCATCGCGTGCTATTCCACCCTTGCCTCTGCCTCTGCTGGCCGCTTGATCCTCCCCATGCTCTTCCCTGATCTTGCGCCCTTCCCCACTGTTGTCGATCTTGCCACTCACCTACACGCACTAGAGTCTAGCTACCGCGCCGCTAGCACTGAGGCTCAGCTTATTGCCTTTCCGCCGCCGCTTTGCGCTACCCTTTACCTCATTGCCTAGCCTAACGGCCTAGCCACAGCTCGCGACCACTTCGTTAGTCAGCACCCTGGTGACCTCATCCTCACCGCCTTTGTCACCGCCTAGTCCGCGATAGAGAACCGCCAGCGCACTATCGCTCAGTCTAGTGGTACTAAGCCGGTCCCTATCTTTTAGGGATGTGATCCCTTCCAGTGCACTTACTCTAACATCTCTACTGCTGTTGCTGAGACCGCCGCTACGGCCTCAGCGCAGCTGCGTCCGGGTAGGAGCCGCCGCCCCAAAGGGGGGCGTGGCGGAGGGAAGGGTGGTGGGGGTGGTGAGGGTGGAGGAGGTGGGGGTGGGGACTGTGGTTCTGGCGAGGGGACCGGGGCTAGTAGTCCGGAGCAGCAGCAGCCGCAGCCTTAGCAGCAGCAGCAGCAGCCGTAGCAGCAGCAGCAGCAGCCGTAGCAGCAGCAGTCACCATGGGGACCCCCGCCGCCGTGGCGGACTGGCGGTGCTGGTGGGGCTGGTCGTGGTGGTGGGGGCCGCAGCTCGGCGTCGGGTGGTGGCTCCAGTGCGGTCGCCTGTCAGTACCAGCTTTAGACCGGCCCCCGCCGTGGCACCGCCTGCTCCTGTTCCGGCCACACCGCCGACCGCTGCTACCGCCGCGAGGACGACCTCTTCCGTCATCGCTTCGGTCCCACGTTGGACCTTCCTGACTAGTACGCCCTGGCGCGCCATCGTGTGCATGTCTCTGAGCTTGACTTCGATCAGATTAGGGCTGCTATGTTTGTCATGTATTCTGATGACTCTAGTGTGATTGGACCCTATTACCTGGTGTTGCCTAGCGTAGGTGTGTCCTCTGTGTGTAGTCTAGGCTCCCCTGCTACGGCAGGCGTAGGTCCCTCTGCCTCTGTTTAGCTTAGGCTCTACGCTCGCCCCGCCACCGCCTGACGCTACTGCGTCACTCTCCTTTACGCTCGACTCTGGAGCATCCTCCTGTTTCTTCCGTGACCATATTGTGCTCACGCCACTTGCTGCCCCTGCCTCTGTAGCACTTGCTGACCCCTCCTTAGGTCCGGTAGTAGCCCGTAGCTCCTCTACCCTCCCCCGTCTGGCGGTCCCCTCGAACTCTCTTACAGGCCTGCACATCCCCTCGTTCTCTAGGAGCCTAGTTGGTGTCGGCTCTCTTCAGGACGTAGGGGTCACCACTACGTTCCCCAGACACGAGCGGTACGTGGTTTGTACCGAGGCCGCCACTGGTGCCCCTCTGACCACTTTCCCCCGGGACCTTGTGTCTGGCCATTTTACGCTTGACACTGCTTCCCCCCTGTGGAGGGCGTCCCCCCAGGTGCCTGCAATAACCTAGGTCGCTGCGGCTTGCTCGTGTTGGTCTCTCACTCACCCGTCACTGCCATGGCACCACCGCCTAGGTCACCCCGCACTCCCGCGTCTGCGTCACATGTCCTATCACGGTCTTGTCTTTGGTCTCCCTGCGTCGCTCCCTGCCCTCCCTCCCTCGCCTGCGCCGCCATGTATGCCTTGCGTCGAGGGCCGGCTGCGCCGTGCTCCTCAATCCTACTCGTTTGCCCCCACCACCGACCCACTTCAAACCCTGTACTTGGACATGTGGGGCCCAGCCCCCGTCCCTGGGCTGCGTTGAGAGCTCTACAATCTAGTGCTTGTCGATGATTACACGCGCTACACCACGATGTTTTCCCTGAAGCGGAAGGCCGATGTGCCTGACGTTTTTATCTCGTGGGTCGTAGCTGCGCGAGTCCACCGCGGCCTCCTAGTGCTTTGTCTCCACTCCGACCGTGGCGGCGAGTTTGCCTCCGATCAACTTGGCCAGTTCTGTCGTATGGAGGGCATCACCCAGTCGTACACCGTGTCGGACTCCCCACAGTAGAATGGGGTCGCTGAGCGATGCATCGGTTTGGTCATGGAGGTTGCTTGAATCTCCATGATCCATGCCAGTGCACCCCATTTTCTGTGGTCGTTCGCTGTTCGCTACGCCGCTCACCAGCTGAACTTGTGGCCGCACTCCAAGCGGCCGCATGTTTCGCCGACCCTTCTTTAGACCGGGTTCCCTGGTGACGTGTCTGCGTTCCACGTCTAGGGCTACCTCACTCACGTTTGTGCCTCTCGTACGGACAAGCTCACTGCCCGCACTGTCCCCTGTGTCTTCCTAGGTTTCCCCCTTCACGCGTCTGACTGGCACTTCTACCACCCGCCTTCTCACCACTTCTTTCATTCGCGTAACGTCACCTTTGACGAGTCTGTCTCCTTCTATCACTGCCTTCCCCATCGAGGTCTCCTGGTTTCCTCGCCCCTGTTTCTGGTTCCCACTCCCCTGGTAGGTCCTGCCCCTTTCTCTCCCCGTTTTGCCCTGTCTGGTGTGTCTCACGTCACTCCCCTCTCGTCGATGGTCCCAGTGGAGGAGTCGGCTGACTCTGGGGGCCCTGCGGCTTCGATTTTGCTGCCCATCTCCGCCCTGGTGTCTCCTCCTCCGCCGGCGCAGCCGCAGCAGTTGCCACCGTCGCCGCCACAGCAGCAGCCGCCGTCGCCGCCGCAGCAGCAGTAGCAGCCGCTGCCGCCGCAATTGCGGCCGCCGTAGGGGTTTGCGAGTTCTGGGGGTGCTGGCGTTGGGGTGGGTGCTAGTCCTCGGGTTACTATCATGGCTTGTTCCGGGGGGTGGCACCGGTTGTGGAGAGGGTTCTTGTTCTAGGGGTGCTGGAGTGGAGCATTCCGGAGGTAGCCGCGGTGTAGCTGGAGGTTCTGGTATCGGTGTGGCGTGCAATAGCAGTCGCAGCCGGTGTCCGCCCTTCGCCTCCTCGGTCTCCCCTGCCCTGACCGCCCGCCTTTGCCTCCCCCGTCGCCGCCTCCCCTGCCTTTCTCCAACCCTGTGTTTCCTCCGCCGGACATGTCTCCGGCTCGTTTTCCCCTGTGTTCTCCTCCTGCGTCTCCTCCTCTATCTCCTGACCCGATGCCTCCGTCTGGTCTTGCCGTCCCTCCCGTGCTCGTCTTGTCTCTCCTTTTCAGTGCTCTCACCCTATGTTAATTCGTTCGCACGCGTCTCGTCCTCTCCCCCTTTTCATCGTCGCTCGTTGTCGCTCCGCCTCCTCTGTCTGACTTCCCTCATGCCACTAGTCCTCTTGTTCCTCGGGTCCTTGCCTCCCTTGCTACCAACCCGCCTGTTCCTGTCTCGAGTCTTGACGCGCTTGTCGCTTCCGTAGGTGACTTTGCCTCCACCTGCCGCCTTGACTACGCCACCGTTCTGGTCTCTCACCCTGCCCATCCTCCGTCCGTCGCGGGTGCTCCTGCCCTCTGCAGTGACGTCCTGGAGGACCGGTAGTACGAGCTTGCTATCCTGTCCACGGCCACGTGTCATCTCTGCTCCATGCTGCTAGTCCCTGAGGGGAACCAGGCGTCTTTGACATCCCGACCCCTCGCACTTACGCGGAGGCGACCTCGGGACTCTGGGACTCTCAGTGGATACTGCAGCTGCCATGGACGTGGAGATGGCATCTTGGAGATCCACCGGAACCTACATCGATGCAGCTCCCCCATCTGGGGTGAACGTAGTTGATGGCCGGTGACTCTTCACGGTGAAGCGCCCTCCAGGAGAGCTGCCGGTGTTCAAGGTGCGCTACGTTGCTAGAGGCTTCAGTCAGCGCGAGGGTGTTGACTTCTTTCAGACCTTCGCTCCGACCCCGAAGATGACTACTCTTCGGGCGCTGTTACACGTAGCAGCACAGTGTGACTACGAGCTGCACTCTTTCGACTTCTCCACAGCGTTTCTTCAGGGCAGTCTACACAAGCAGGTCTACCTGCGTCACCCGCCAGGCTTCACCGGCACCTTTGCCCCGGGGACCGAGTGGCTCCTCCGGCGCCCGGTCTACGGCCTGCGGCAGGCACCGCGCGAGTGGCACAACACGCTTCGTGCTACGCTAGCTGACCTACTGTTCTTCCCGTCCTCTACGGACCCCTCGCTCTTCGTTCGTGCTGGCCAAACCCCGTTCTACATCCTTGTCTACGTAGATGACCTGGACTTCGCTACCGTAGATAGAGATGCACTAGCCTCCTGAGCTGCTGAGGAGATACACCTGCACTGACCTAGGAGAGCTGCACCGTTACCTTAGCCTGTAGATCTCCGGGAAGAGAGCAGCATGCACCATCACTCTCACGCACTCACACTTGTTGCGCCAGGTCCTTCAGAGGTTCGGTCTTCAGTTCTCCTCCGCACAGCCCACACCTCTGCCAGTAGATCACAGGCTCTCGGCTCCAGTCCCTGAGGAGTCTGTAGTGCCTCGTGGTCCTTACGCAGAGCTGGTGGGTTGCCTTATGTACAGTACCTGATGACTTGCACTCGTCCAGATCTCTCATACCCTTTCCGCATCCTGGCTCGCTTTGTGGTGCCAGGCAGACACCGACCACAGCATTGGTCGGCCGCTAAGAGGGTTTTGCGTTATCTAGCAAGTACATCGGGCATGGGACTAGTGTTAGGAGGACGCAGACCAGTGGTCCTGACAGGGACACAGACGCTTCGTGGGCGGACAACGCTGAGATGCTCAGGACCTCCCAGGGCTACTACTTTAGCCTTGGTGCAGCCGCCATCTCGTGGATGTCCACTCGTTCGTCGTTTGTTGCCTAGTCTAGCCGTGAGGCTGAGATCTACGCCGGTGCCATGGCGGCACGGGAGCTTCGCTGGCTGACCTTCTTGCTCACAGGCTTAGGTGAGCGGCCTAGCTTTGCCCTGGTCTTGTACGCTGACAACAGGGCCATGATTCTCCTGTGTCAGGAGTCTAGACTAGAGGGCAGAGCGAAGCACATCCAGCTGCGGTACTTTCTCCTGTGCAAGCTACAGCAGTGCCACCAGGCCCGCGTAGTACACTTGGCCTCCGGTGCCAACACAGCTGATATCTTTACGAAGGCGCTTGCGCCTAAAGGTCATCAGCGGCACTGTGTACAGCTTGGTCTAGTTCATGTATATTCACACTTGCTAGGTTCTTGATTGTGTACTACTATATTATCTTGTCTTGCCTTGAGGCTCTTGTCCTTGTGGCTGGACTAGTAGTACCGCCCAGGGTTGCTCTTGTTTAGTTGGTACTCTTGCTGACTGGTCTTTGGACCCTTGCCTCAGAGGTTGGACTAGTAGTCCCACCCTGAGTTGTGTGTCTCTTGCCAGGCATTGCCCCTCAACTAGCCTAGGGGGTGTGTCAAAACATGTATGTATCTATTATAGGCTAGACAGGTGCGTACTCTTAGAGAGTACAATCCCTTAGCACAAAAGCACCTTGTACCTCTCTCATTCTAGTCAATCATTTCTTTCGTTAACTGTTTACACTTTCAAAATTGTGCATTGTGAATGTGAAGCTGCTTGTAGCGCAATCTTTGGCATCGTCAAAGTGCGGTATTCACCCTTCTCCAACTACAACATGGGGTTGGAGCTTGGTGGTCATTCTTCGTCTACCCACGTTTTTCATTTTTCACAGCTCAAGTTCAATTCCCGCCCACCCAACCCTTTTCATCTAGCTGCGTCCACTCGTCCCCGACAACCTGCACCGCTTCGGCAGATCCCCATCAGTGCAGGCGTTGCCTTCCCAGCAGGCCCCCAAATTGGTTTTGGGCCTGTCTTATTCGCCAGAGTCCCCTGCCTTCCCTTGGTATGGGTGTCAGAGTTACCTCCTTGAAAAAGTCTGAAATATCATAGTAGCCTTCATTTTTTTGTCTGACCAATCAGAGTCATAGCCAAACTTTTGTATGAGCCTTTTGTATGGTTCTTCATTAGAGAATACACTACATTTCACTACTTACACGGAATCAGTCGATATCCTGCATATCCTAGTGAGGCGCTGCCGGCAAATCATCATCTACTTTCTTTTTTCCCTTCCTGCTGCTACTGGCCTCGGGCAGGGCGTTGCTAAGGGGCTTCCTCTTCTTATAAGCCCGCCAGATGGTGACCACCTTGTCCCAGTCGGGGTCATACTCTAGCTGCGACATGCACATCAGATCTCCTAGCCTAGTAACCTTGAGAGCCCCCCGCAACCAACTCTTGATGACGTTCTGGCGGGAGAATCCGCGCTCGCACTCGACAGTGCTCAACGGAAGGACAGCCACCACCACCCACAAGTTGACCAGGTTGGGGTAGCTGTCCCTCCAGCCCTGCGTCTTGAGCATGGCGCACAACCCCGCATGGAATGACTTGTCCGCCTTGGGAAGCGCAGCAAGGACGGGAACGAAGTTGCGGAGCTTGCTCTGGGCTTTGCGTTTGTCTATATCTGATCAGACAAGGGCACACAAGGAGAGGGAGAAGGGCTGGGTTATTGAAAACAGTACACAGCTAGTAAAAGATAGGTGTCTTGTTTCAGATACATTGCTGAAGGGATACTGGAAGGAGTAGACGGTGATTCACCTGGCAGAATCTCGTCCCTGTCTTCAGTGCGGTAGATGACCACGAGCGAGTTGAACCACTCGAGGCACTGCATCCTCCGTGCCTATCGGTCCCAGTTGGGCGGCCATGTGTCGTCGCTGAACAGGCGTGCTCCCGACAGCTGCCGCAGATCGCCTAGGTGCTCGTCGAGGTTGCAGACCAGGCCCTCCGGTAGAGCCATGCATGTCACGACACTCCCATCATGGTCGCTGGGCCCCGGGTAGTCCTCTTGGGGCTCTTCGTGCAGCTCGAAGGTGAACCGTGAAGGTCGGCCATCGGAGTCAATCCCCTTTACTGTCACTAGCTTGGACTTGCCGGGCCCATGCTTGGCGAGGAACCGCGTCAATCGATCATTGGGCCCGCCGGTGAAGTCGTCTCCGCAGTCCGCGTAGCGGCTCTCTAGCAGTGAGGTCGTGCGGATGATCTGCGCGTGCACCGTTGTGTAGTCCAGCTGGTGGGTAGGGGGGCGAGGAGAGGTAGGGCATCACAGACGGATGTGTGGTTAAGGGACGAGTGGCAGAGACAAGCAACATCGACATGCAAGCAAAGACAAGCATTAAACATATTTACATCCCGCTGCTGGAAGACCTTGTTGAGGACGTTCAGCAGCTCCAGCACGTCGGCGAGGAACATCAGGAGGAGCCAGAAGCGGTAATTGGTGACGAGCGCGTACAGCTTGGCGTCGTACTCCTACAGCATGACCACGATGGCTGGTAGGACCTCGACCAGGCGGATGACCGCATCTCCACTCGACAGCCAGCGGATGTTGTGGATGCCCTGGAGCTCGAGGTTCGTCGACATGAACACCTCCTGGAGCTCCAGGAACCGTTGATGCCAAGGGTTGGAGCGACCGAGCAGCTCAGCGATCTCGCGAATGATGTTGTCCACCATGCTGAAGACAGGGATCTCCTCGGCAGCAGCCTTTGCCGCCAGCGCCTCTCTGCGTGGGATAAGGAGATGAGATGCAAACTAGGAAGCAAATTAGGGATTACACTTATAAACAAAACAAGAAGCAAATATACATGACATGCACACAGCAAACGGATGACGAACCGATGGGCAATGCAATGGCAAGAGACAAGGTGCAGAACGCGAAGACGAAGGCGGGCCACAAGTCCAGAGCGCGATCCCATCATGACGGCAGCGCCATCAGTGCTTATGCTAGAGATGCGGCCGAGGTCGACGCCAATCGCCTGCAGATGGGACAACAAGAAGGCGAGAAGCGATGCCACATCCGCCTTATCCATTGTCAACAGAGCCAGGTACTCGGTTACAAGCCGCCCTTCCCGGACGAACGTGGCAAACACGATCATGTGCTTGCCACGGCAGCGATCGATGCTTTCGTCGAGGCTCAGGCCAATGTAGGGACTCGTCAGCAGGTGTTGGAGTTGAGTCGTCTGCAGCCATGTTGCCGTCGCTTGTGTCAGCTCGCCGAAGCCGTACCTATTACATGACACGCACAAGCCAAGTTGTTGTACGTTTCATATCTAAAGATGAGACAGAGAGAAGTTCATAGTCACTGGAGTTCTCACCAGTTATAGTACATGCCGTAGGCAGACTTCGGGAAGCCCTTGAAATTGTGCGATGAGAGGTATCGCACCAAACGAATCCATGTTTCCATGGGTTCGTTACACTTGGCGCAGAAGTAGAGGGAGTTAAGCAGCGCGATGACTCGCTCCTTGTCTTCGTTGGCCGCGCGGGGATGCATGTCGATCCGCTGCTGGTTCGACTCCAGTGCAGGAGATCGTCCTGCTTGGACATGGCGAGGCGATGCTTTTGCGTCCCGACGTGCTTCTTGAACGACTGGGTCTGCACGTCCTTTGCTCCAATGCCCGATTTGCCAGTACGCCCTGCAGGTCCTGCATGCACTGCGCATACACTGCACTTGAAGGCCGGGAGCCCATCGTCAGTTTTCAAGGGAATCAGTCAGACCAGCGAGATTTGAAACACTCTTGTGCCTCAGCATATATTTCCTCATTCGTTCTAGCAGTGGACCTACCGCCAAACGATTCTGGCGTATCCGCAGGTACAAAGGGGCTCGGCACAGGCTCAGGCGGATCCTGGCATGTCGACATGGAGGCATACGGTAGAATCACCTGCCTGTACCGGAACCTCTTTGCCGCCGTCACCGACGGCGTGGTGCCAGCGACAGGAGCTGAAGCAGCATGCAGGGGGCTTGCATCCGCATACTTCTTGCCCGCTGTGTCGGGAACATGCGCATCGCCATCAGCAGGGGTAGCGTCACTAGGCTTCCTCTGAGGGCTACGATCTGAGGCATCCGTCTGCCGCAGGAACTTTAGTGCGGCGGGACCGTCGCGGAAATTCTCGGCACACCAGTACTCTTCTTCTTCTTTGTCATAATCCGCCTCGTCTACGTCCTCATCGAGGTCGGCGTGCTCCATGGTCTGCAGGCGCGGTGGGAAAACAAACGCACTGAAAGAAAACCGAGGGGCTATACGAAGCTTGGGTGAAGTTTTGCTGGAGGGGGGAGAAGCAGGGTCGTTTTCCCCGTCAGTAATGAACTGATGGAGAAGGAGGGGGTCTGCCAGCTGCAACTCCATCGCGGTGCGCGAGATGCTGTCCATGCATGAATGAACCAGGCACTCGTCGCGTCAGCATGGGTGCGGTGCCTCGTCTGTTGTGCCTCACCCAGCAAAATGCCTCTGGATTGGCGACAACAGCCGTGTTTTGGTCAAAGATCAATCGGCTGCTCGGGCTATCTCTGTGCTTGCACCAATTAGTGTAGGTACATAAAACTTCTCTGAAAAATCATAGTCACATAGAAAAAAAACTCTTTGGGATCAGAGTACACCCCCAAAAAACCTCTGAAAAAAGTCTGAATCGGAGTAAAGAGTCTGCATTTTGGAGGCCTGCTTCCCAGTACAGTGATCTAGGTTAGTGATCTAGATTGATGTATGGATAATTGGGAACTGTTATGTACTTTATGTCAGTGAAATGAGAACGGTGGCAATTGCACAAACAAGAAAGCGAGCTTTCTCAGTACCGGTACATTGGATTGTGTTCTTTGTTCATGTTGGGCTGAGAAAAGCCCTAGGATCTTTTCCGAGACTAAGTCCCACTTGTATGGAATGCTTGAGTAGTGCAGCGGAAGTGTTGAGTAGTTGAACCCTTGTACTAGTATGTGAGAGCAAGTGATTGATTAAAAGAAACAAGCATACATCAATATATAGAAAATAAAAAATAAAGAAGTTGTAGAATACAGTTGAAGAGACAGTTATCGAGTCGCACAGCGACTCGATTGTCTGTTCGGTTACCATCCTTGCAGTCGCAACGGTCAATCTCAACCTCCGATTGCGACCCTTCGAGTCCCTTCGCTCTTTCGTATTCTTTCGTCCAACCTCTTCGTGTAACCTCCGTTGACTCGCGTACCCGATACGACTTTCCTCAAGTGTATTGTTACACTTCAGAAACGCTTAAGTCTTTATTAGCTGGCACACTTTTGTGGGATCGTCGATGAATCCGTGGGGCTGCTCAACGAAGATCTCAGCGTCCACAGGTGCGTACAAGAAGGCGTTGGCGACGTCGATCTGCCGTAGTGGTACCTTTTTCGTGGACGCGACGGCGAGTAGAATGCGCAGGGAGGTATGTCGGGAGTCTGGGGCGAATGTCTCCGTGTAGTCGGTTCCGTATCACTGATCGAATCCACGTACGACCCAGCGAGCTTTGAAGCGGTCGATGGAGCCATCCGCGTTAGTCTTGATTCGGTACACCCACTTCCCCGAGAGCACATTCCGCCCATTGGTCTTTGTTGCAGGGACTAGTTTCCATGTGTTTCGGTCTTGCAGGGCCTTCAGTTCCTTTTCCATTGCTTCCTTCCATTTCGCCTTGTGTTCCCCCCCAGAGCCTGCGACAGGGTCGTTGGCTCGCGCGGTGATGGCGGCGGCGGGCTCTGGACATCGACCCATAGTCCAAGTATCTGCAGGCCCGTGGTTGTGTGTCGAGGGGAATTTTCATCCCCAGGATAAGCTGCTTCATCGCCTTCTTCGAGGTCAGGTAAGAAATTCGGTCCGATGCGTTCAGAGACATTTGTGTCGACCGGTTGAGGTGTAGTGTAGCCGTGGTCAGCGAAGTGGTAGTAGGTGTCGAGGTTGTTACTATCGAGAGGGTTGTCGTCGTCGAGTGGAACAGGCACGGAGTAGTAAGGGAGTGGTCCGGCAGCTGCCGAGGCTTCAGGTACGTCTTCTTCTGCTGCGTCAGCTTCGGCAGCACGGTCGGCGAAGGACCGATGGCCCTCGAAGCCGTCGGTGGGGTCTGCGGTGTTGGCGACGTTGTCCAGGTAATGCTGCAACTTCAGTCTCTCGTAGAAAATCACATCACGTGAGGCCACGGTGTTTTTGTCCTGGATGTCGAGAAGTTTCCATGCGTGAAAATGTTTTGCGATGCCGAGGTGTAGTCCCCATCGTGCTCGTTGAGAAAATCGTCCTGCTCGATCTGTGTGGGGTCTGTACTGTACCATGCAGCCGAAAACTCGAAGTAATTTTGTGCTGCCCAGTTTTCCTGTCCACAGCAGGTGCGGTGATGCGCTGTTGGGAAGTGATGACGAGGACAGCAAATTGTGGAGGTGGACTGCATGCGTCATCGCGTCAGGCCAAAGAGTATTGGGCAGTCCCATTCCCAGGAGCAGCTTCCGCATCGTCTTCTGCAAGGTGTGGTTCATCCTCTCTGCGCATGGCTGGGTCCTGCTGCTGCTACTACAGGTGATGTCCGTGAAGGGATACTCGCTGGTACTTGGCGTTCTTGTCGAATGACTGCTAATGCTCTTGTTCTCTCTGCTGCAGGGATGGTGTTGGAGTACCAGAACCCGCCTGGACTGAAGTCGGGGTCAAGATCGGGCGGGTGCGTCCAGGCAGCGAACGACACGATGCCGTCGCTGTCAGCAGTATCGCGGTCGGGGACGAAGTCCAGCACGAAGACGCCCGACTTCAGTAGAGCGCGGCTGATGAAGAGGCCGCCCTTCCCGTAATAAAGACGAAACTCGTTGGCGTCCGAGTCGCATTCCAGGTGAATTCCCTTCGCCATTAACTGACTGACGCTTAGTAAATTGTATCCCAGATTGTCGACGATGAGAACTTTGTTGAGTTGCAGTATGACGTTTGTCTCCATTGATTGAAGCTGGACGACTCCTTGTCTGTTTGTCTTCAGGTTTTCATTGTTGGTGACGGTGATGATGACGTCACGGTTAAGGCATCGTTCTCGTTGCACGAAGCGCCCCGAGGAACACATATGTTGACCGCAAGAACTGTCCAAGAACCAGGTGTTTCGCCCGGTGGGTTCGGCATTGGCGATTGCAGCATACGTGGGGTTGATCTAAAGACCTTGTGAGCGCGGTGCCGACAGCTCTTCTTCGTCTGAAGCGTAAGTGGGTGGTGACCCGGGTGTGCAGTTGTCGATGCGTACCATGCAGTTGATAATATTCGGTGTGCCTTGTGCAGGTGTAGAAGAACGGCTTGGCGGATTCGCTTGAGTGGAGGCGACTTGCGAATCTGCTGGGCAATAAACTCGAGGGCGTGTGCAGTCGACCTTGGAGTGCCCGGATGTCTGACAGTTGTGGCAGAACGGCGGCACGATGGTGAGACCTCTGGTGTCGTATCGGTTCTGCTTGTCTTGTCGGTTGTAGTTGTCGTTTCTTCTGTGGGTGTAGAAGGCTAATGGTTGCTGATTGCTTTGTGGTTGTCTTTCTTCAAACAGGTCCATCTCCAGTTGTTCAGCATGAAGCTCGGCGCAGAGATGCATCTCGGAAATTCGTCCGTGGGCGCGAAGAAGCGAGCGGGTGGTTCTCCATTGTGGTCCGAGCCCGGCGAGAACAAGTGTGTCACAAAGCTTTCTTCAGTGATTGTGCCTCCGCACCGAAGCAAGCGGTCGCGAAGTGTCTGGCAGCGGCTCATATACTGCTTCGCCTTTTCCCGGGTTTTCATTTGTATTGTTGTCAATCGCTGCATGAGTCTGCTTTGTGTCACACTGTCGTTTGCTTGATAGAGACACTTCAGATGATGCCAGGCGAGCTCCGCGGAATTTCCGTAGCTCTGATACGTTTTGATGCATTGTTGCTCTTGTGGTGACAGGTTTCGCAGGAGGACTGTGTAGGCAGTAGCAACTGATACGTGAAGATTTCTTGCTCCTTTGCAGTGCCATTGATTGGAAATGGCAGGGACCCGTTGAATTATCCCAAGAGGTGCGCGGCCTCCATCAGCAGCTCAAACTCAAAGCTCCAGGTAAAGAAGTCGTGCCCGTTGAACGGTGAAGATGTCTGCAGTTTGATCACATGTGAAAACTGCGCCTGGAGACTCAATATCTCGTTTGGTGTTTGTTGTGATGCAGCTGCTGTCGGTTGAGCACGGGGCGGCATGAACTCGAACGTCCCTGGTGAAGAGTGATAAGGCACAAAGGTAGGCGCCTGGTTGTGCCGCCCGAATGATGAGTTGTCGAGGCTCATCGGTGCTAACCCCATATTTCATCCGTTGCTCTGTGTTGAATGCGTAGGTGTCCTTGTCTGCTGCTGCTGGTCGAAGTGCGACATGAAGCTGAAGTCCCTTTCCATAAGGTTCGGATCCACACCTGAAGAGGGTGAAGGGGTCACCATTTATGGTACTCTTCTTGTTATTTCTTGAGCAGCGCCGGTCTCGGTTTGCAGTCCAGAGGTGTGAAGTCCTGAAGTGCCGGGTTGAGTGGCTTGGGCGTTGGGTGAGCCCGTAGAAGAATTCTTGCCCTTGTTGTCCATGTCTTGTAATCAATGAAGCCTTTGATATGCTGACTGTAGATAGGATGTTGTTGACGGGAGTTTGGTATCTGACCAGCTCTCATACCATGTTGGGCTGAGAAAAGCCCTAGGATCTTTTCAGAGACTAAGTCCCACTTGTATGGAATGCTTGAGTAGTGCAGCGGAAATGTTGAGTAGTTGAACCCTTGCACTTGTATGTGAGAGCAAGTGATTGATTAAAAGAAACAAGCATACAGCAATATATAGAAAATAAGAAATGAAGCAGTCGCAACGGACAGTTATCGAGTCGCACAGCGACTGGATTGGCAGTTCGGTTACCATCCTTGCAGTCGCAACGGTCAATCTCAACCTCCGGTTGCGACCCTTCGAGTCCCTTTGCTCTTTCGTCTTCTTTCATCCAACCTCTTCGTGTAACCTCCGTTGACTCGCGTACCCGATACGACTTTCTTCAGTGTAGTGTGTGTTACACTTCAGAAACGCTTAAGTCTTCGAGGTATTTCCAACAGTTCACCCCACCCACTCGCAACCTGGGAGAGTTCCCCATTTTCTTTCTAATAATTTTCCAAGCACTTTTGGACCATGTACTATAGCCAACTAGGGGTGTATATTCAAGTGAACATGTTTTTTGCATGGAGACCTGCAGGGGCAAACAGATCAGCATACATCTTTGTATAGAGTGACCCACTGGACTGGAGTTACCCTTGAGAAGACCTTCAGGGAATGGCCACAGGTGCAGAGCCTGGGAGGATATGAGCACACTCCGCTATTAGCAAGCCATTTTAACTCAGTGGTTAGTTGCTGAGGTTGACACCTTGTGCCCCGTTCTTATCACTTGCCTTGCCAACGACCAGTGTGCTGCATAGAAGGCCTAGTACAGACAGAAGGTTTTGTGCGCACGAGCATGCATGCTATGGTTACAGGTTAAGGGAAGGAGGGTTTAAGGGGAAACCACATGTTCTGTGCATGTAATGCTACTTTGGTCTACTCGGCGTCCGCTTATTGGTTGCCAATCGCTAGAGCGGTGCAGAGGAGGCCGAAGACAAGGAACGGCTGTGCACTAGCCTGCATGGGGGAAAGGGGAGGTGGAGGGAAGGGGAGGGGGGGGGAGGGGGAGTGTGAACAGCTTTTGAGTCTACTCAAAAGCAATTGCTAGAGCGGTGCAGAGGAGGCCAAAGACAAGGAACGGCTGCGCACTAGCCTGCATGGGGGAAGAGGAGGTAGCGGGGAGGGAAGGGAGGATGGGAGAAAAGGAATCAAGTAAGCATGTGTTCGCAAGTGGGAGGGGACGGGAAGGGGGAAGAGGGGAGATGGAGGGGAGGGGAGGGGAGGGGAAGGGGAATCGGCGTGGGGGAAAGGGGAGATAGTGAGGGGATTAGACCAATCCCTCATTGGCATTGGCCCGTGTTCGCAGTTGTGGCCAAACATTGCAGGCACATTGATGATGCACAAGCCACAGTTTGGAGGAACAGATGCACGATTGCCTACACTCTATGTCGTGTGGGAGGGGGGAAGGGGGGGAGAAAGAGGGGCTGCACACTAGCCAGAGACAAGGAACGGCTGCCCACTAGCCGAGTTCTAAGACGACCCGATACTCTGCACTATCCAGCCCTAGTGGGATGAGAAAGTTGCTACGCCTTGTATTTTGAGTGATCTAAGCACTTTACCTGGTATTTGACATCGTTCTTCATTGGGTCGGGCAAGAAGAGCGTGAACTGCAGAGCATTACAGTACCAAATGCAAGGGAGGAGAAGAGAGGGAAATAAGGTCACTGCCCTCCTGGGATCTCCTTAAAGCCCCCCTCCCAAAAAAAAAGGAGGGGTCACTGTCAGGTAATCCGGAATTCATTCTTCATTGGGCCAGGCAGGAAGAGGGTGAATTACTGAGCGATACGGCACCATGCGCACGGGATGGGCGGACGCGAGAATGAATGGGACTGCTTTTGCATCAACTCAATATGCAGACGGGAGAAAGAGACAGGACCATACACGAAGTGCTGACCTGGAAAGGTGAAATGCTGACTTGGCAGAGAGGAGGGCTGACCTGGAAGAAGATTTGGGGAGCAATGAGGGCGAGCAGCACAAGGCCGTAGGTGGTCTTCCCAGTGGCGAGGAGATAGCCTGACATGAAAACGAAACGGAGGGAAAGGGTGGGAAATTGACGATAGAAGAAGCAGGTGAACGGGCGAGTAGGGATCTACAGCGCAATGAGCGCGAGCAGCACAAGGCCATAGGTGGTCTTTCCCCACAGGGCGAGGACAAAATCGCACTGGTGTAGTGGGGGAAGCACGGAGATGGGAAGAGACAATTCAGAAAATGCGAGACGCAGACAAGCCAAGCCACGAACAAAGGAGCAACGAGGGCGAGCGAGCAGCACATAGCTCCCGGCGGTCTTGCCAGTGGCGAGGGAAATAGGAAGAAAGGAAGTGAGTTGGGGAAAGACAATGCACAACGCAAGGAAAGCAGATGCAGCAGAGTCGGAGAGCCACCCTTTCTCCACCCTCCTCACCCACTCCCCCTTCCAAGCTCATTCCCCCCTCCATGCCCCACTCCCCCCTCCATGCCCCACTCCCCCCTCCATGCCCCACTCCCCCTCCATGCCCCACTTCCCCCTCCATGCCCCACTCCCCCCTCCATGCCCCACTCCCCCCTCCATGCCCCACTCCCCCCTCCATGCCCCACTCCCCCCTCCATGCCCCACTCCCCCCTCCATGCCCCACTCCCCCCTCCATGCCCCACTCCCCCCTCCATGCCCCACTCCCCCCTCCATGCCCCACTCCCCCCTCCATGCCCCAATCCCCCCTCCATGCCCCACTCCCCCCTCCATGCCCCAATCCCCCTCCATGCCCCACTCCCCCCTCCATGCCCCACTCCCCCCTCCATGCCCCACTCCCCCCTCCATGCCCCACTCCCCCCTCCATGCCCCACTCCCCCCTCCATGCCCCACTCCCCCCTCCATGCCCCACTCCCCCCTCCATGCCCCACTCCCCCCTCCATACCCCACTCCCTCTCACCTGCCACAGACAGCTGTGTGACGTCAATGCTGGCCACGCAGATCCACTTGGCGGTATCCACTCCGAACGCCACTGGCAGGGACTGAGTGGGTAGACGGTGGGGGACAGGTGAAACGAGAGGGACGAGAGAAGGCAGGATAGCATTGAGATGGAGTTGTGCTGTGTGACATGACATCAATGCTGGCCACACAGGTCCACTTGGCTGTTTTCACTCCAAACGGCACTGGGAGAGACTGGAGCAAGTAGGTGTGTGGGGTAGAGAAGAGCAATAGCGAGGAGAGAAAACGCAAGGCAGCAGTTGAGATGGAGCTGGGTGATGTCAATGCCGGCCACGCAGATCCACTTGGCGGTATCCACTCCGAACGCCACTGGCAGGGACTGGAGTAAGACGGGGAGACACTTGGCTTGGCATCAATGCCGGCCACACAGATCCACTTGGCGGTATCCATGCCGAATGCCACTGGGAGAGACTGGTGTGCGTCAATAAGGCCAGAGAAGACAAAAAATCGCGAGCAGGGTTGACAAGAACAAGAGGTGTAGTAAGAGGATGTGTAGGAAAGGGATGCTTGCAACCCATATCCATTGGACTGTGTTCACTTCAACACCAAAGCACCACCCTGCAGCCCCATCAATCCCACGGCTCCAGCACCCACCTGCAGCCCCATCTTGCAATCACCCTCAATGCTCTTGACATCAATTTTTTAGTCGACTAAAAAAAAAAATCCACCCATCTGTAATCATCAATCCCAATCCCACAGCTCCAGCACTCACCTGCAGCCCCGTCTTGCAGTCTCCCTCAATGCTCTTGAACCATTCATCCACAATGGCAGTGCACAAGCTGCTACTGGGGGGGATGCAAGCATCTCCTAAACAAAAAGAGCCCCACCAGCACCAGCAGCACCAAGGCCCACCACCTGTTACTGTTACATACATATGGAGGCCTTAGGCCCATCTTGCTATCGCCCTCAATGCCCTTGGGATTACGGCACCACCCCTCTCTATCCCTCACCACCACAGCACCACCACGGCACCATCGGAGCACCACTCCCAAACACCCACCTGCAGGCCCATCTTGCGATCGCCCTCAATGCTCTTGAAGTCATTCACAATGGCAATGCCCAGCTGTTAGACGAAAATACGAGAGGGGGGGAGAGAGGGAGCAAACACGCATGAGAAAGAGGACACGAGTGGAACATGGAAATAATGCTCTTCAAGTCATTCACAATGGCAATGCCCAGCTGCCAAGGGGAGAATAGGTAAGGAACATGTGTGCAGCAGTGGACGAGTGGGATGGTAGGGGTGCAGCCGGCATTAGCCTAATGCCATTAGGCATTGAAGGGGTGCTAAAGACAAGGAATGCGGGAGGAAGGCAATGCCATGTGGGAAGGGGTTTGGAGTGGAAAGAGAAAGCAGAGGGAAACAAAACAGGAGAGCAAGAGAGGGGGAAACTTCCCCTGCAAATGTGACTATGGACAGCTTACCGATGCTGTAAAGAAGGATGAGCACCACCACATCGAATGTCAGAGAGTACTTGTTTCATAACACCTTCAAACGAAATTCGGAATCTGACAGCTTACTTACCCCAGCAATGCTGTAAAGAAGGGTTAGCACCACCACATCGAAAGTAAGCGTGCCAAAGAGAGCTTGGCCCGCCCACCTGCCAGGTGCCCACACAGACAGAGGGATACGTGTAAGGTTTTAGAGGGTAATTTTTTTAAAAAATGCCATTTCCACTTGCCGGTTGGCCTCACACAGAAAGAGCAAAAGACATGTGATGCAGAGCCACCAATGGTGAAAACATATGCAAGGGAGTGTTCCCACAATACGTGAGGATGGAGACTAGTTTTGAGACGTATCAAAACTAGATCATTCTCACACAAAAAGAGGGAGAACGGCATGTGATGCAAGTGGCAACAGTGGGGAAAACGTGTGCATGAGGGAGCGTTCCCACAACTCACGACGAAGGACTCTTCCCTCGACATGTGAAGGGTGCTAACCAGGGAAGAGAAATGTAGCTGGAGCCCAGGGCATAGTTACTGCTGGAGGTGACATGCTGTTACTAGCGACAAAGGGCATGCCAGGCAGGGATCCTTACCAGGGGAGGGAGATGTAGCTGGAGCCCAGGGCATAGTTGCCGATCCAACCACTCTGCTTCAGCTGCAGGGCGGTGAGAGGGGAGGGAAAGCGGAAAGTGGTATTTGTGAAAGTGGTATTTGTGAAAGTGGTGAAATACCATGCGATTATACGCGCCAGTCTGTCTTCATGCTACTGCATGGAACCTTTACTTCCCTTCCGGTTGTTATTTTTCGTGTGTGTCTTCCTCTTCTTCCATTTGCTAGCTAAAAGCGAGAAGCTTCAAGGAGCAAATGCGGGGAAAAGGGCAAAAAATGAAGGGGTATACCTTGAGAGGAGGAGCGGAGTAGATGTAAGAGATAAGCGAGCCACCGGCGGAGAGAGCGAGGAGGATGGGGAAGTCATGACCCGCCTGAAGGATGGGGAAGGGGGACGAGCAGGGGGGGATGAGGGTGGGGGGAGGGAGGGAGGGGTGGCAGAATGGACTCAAAGAGTTAGCAAAGCCGGAGAGAGCAAGGACGATTGTGTCATGACCCGCTTGATTGGTGGGGATGGGGGATACGGAGTTGGGGGGAGGGAAGGGGAAGGTGGGACGGGAGCGGGTGGATGAGGGAGGGAGGTGGAGGTCTGGGTAGTATTGTATCAAGAGGCGGAAAGGGCGAGCGGGATGAGGAAGTTCCGGCCCTTTCTGAACAATGTGGATTGGAGGACAGGAAGGAGACGACGGTACTGAAGACGAACGAGAGGAATGAGGAGGCTGGACGACACACATATCAGTACATATGGATAGACTCGACCGCCTTATACAATGGTCTCCCTTTCCAACCTGCTTCAAAAGAGGATGCTCTTAAAGCGGTAAAACAGTGCTTCTATAGTTTCTGGAACAAAAGAACGCAGGCTGGTATAAGGCAGGAAGACGAGACGTGGAGGGGGAAAGCGAGACTCACCCAGACATCGAGGCCGTGTGCCTCAAAACTAGATTCCTATGACGTGGAGGGAGGGAGGAAGCGAGGCTCACCCAGACATCGAGGCCATATGCCACACCCATGGCAGCGAGCAGCAGAATCCAGATTTGAGCAATAACCTGCACTCAAACACGTAGGCAGGGCCAAAATCGTAGAGAGAGGTTGCCATTATTTCGAGACAAAGGTGTCAAAAACATTGAAGTATGCCGACAATTCTTGCATATACCCTCTTTCTCGGATTTGCGTCTCAGCACACACGGTCACGCCCTTGCACATTCTCTCCCATAGCAGCATCACAGCCTCACAGCATTTCAGGCAGGCACACAGCCTCATAGCCACACAGCCACTCATCCACACAGCATCTAAAACACCCAACTCACATCGCCCTCGGAGTTAGCGCCAGATGGGATGGGCCATTTGGGGTCATTGATGGCGTCGATCTCCCTGCCGTTCATGACCTCTCACCCACACACACTCACACCCTCACCCTCACCCTCGCCCTCACCCTCGCCCTCACCCTCACCCTCACCCTCACCCTCGCCCTCACCCTCGCCCTCACCCTCGCCCTCACCCTCGCACTACCTCACAACCCCACCGGCCCTCACGGTTCCTCCGCCTCAGGCGCGCAACTCACATCGAAATCGGAGAATGCGCCAGACGGGATGGGTCTGATGGGCTCGTGGATGGCGTCGATCTCCCGCACACTCCTACCCTCTCACTCCCGGCCTCACACACCCAGCCCTCGCACTCTAAACCTCACAAATCCATCCACCAACTCACATCGACATCGGAGATAGCGCCAGACGGGATGGGCCTGTTGGGCTCGTGGATGGCGTCGATCTCCCTCGCACTCCTACCCTCTCACTCCCGGCCTCGCACACACCCAGCCCTCACACTCTCAACCTCACAAATCCATCCACCAACTCACATCGAACTCGGAGATGGCACCAGACGGGATGGGCCGGTTGGGCTCGTTGATGGCGTCGATCTCCCTGTCGTACCAGTCGTTCATGGTCTGGTGGTCGGGAAAGGCGAGGGGGGGTGGGAAGGAGGAGGGGGGGGAGGAGGGGGGGAATGGGGGAACGGGACGGAGGGAGGGTGGGAAGGAAGGAATGGAGGAGGAGTATGCGACGCGCATACGTCGGGTCTGTTGGTCTCGTTGATGGCTGTCGTACCAGTCGTTCATGGTCTGACGAGGGGAGGGAGGGGGGGAAACGACAGGACGAGGAGACGGAACGTATTTGAGACGTCCCATGGTTGAGGCGTAAGACGAATGGGACGCGATTTGAGGCGCCACAAAAAGGGCCTGTTGCGCTCGTTGATGGCGTCGATCGGCCTGTCGTACCAGTCCCAAGTGCCTCTGGCTCGGGAATCACACATTGTTCTTGGAGAGCCTAGGCGTGCAAACCGGCCTCCCACCCAGTCACCTTCCCCTTCAAGAGCATTGCTGACTCAACAGCAGTCCTCCACCCCCTTCGAGAGCATTGCTTTTGGTGACTGCGCCTTCTGATTCGGGATTCGGGCCATAAAAAATGCGAAGTTACAAGCGAAACGCACCCGAGTGTAGCCGGTGAGGAGGCAGAAACGCGCCCGATTGTAGCCGGTGAGGAGGCAGAAACGCGCCCGATTGTAGCCGGTGAGGAGGCAGAAACGCACCTGAGTGTAGCCGGTGAGGAGGGGTCCCGAGAGGAACATGCAAACGACAGCCATAGACACGTCCTTGAGGGTCCACTCGAAATTTCCTGGAAAGACAGGAGAGGGATGATGCCAGGTTCGAGTTTAAGCAGAACAATTACGCGACTAATGAACAATTTCTTAACCCCGAACGGAACCCCGTTCGCGATAGTAGCACAATCGTGGCCGACACAGGCACAAACGGTGAGCGATAGAAACAAAGAGAAACTTGGCGCAGAACCCCGTTCGCAATAAGGATTATTGAAATTACCCCACCAATCACCCCATCGGCTTCTGCCTTCCTTGTTCTATGCCCTTGCCATTCGTTTGAAGTCGGATTTAACTCACCAGAGGCAGCAGCACCGCACAGCACACCCCAGATGAGAGGCACCCATGTGACCGGCTTGGTCAGCTGAAGACGAATCTTCCAGATGTCCTGAAATTGGCAAGCAGAAACAAATGGTACCTTATTAAGAACCTTCCTTCTCGAGTAGAAAAAGCTTTACTCCCAAACACCAAGACTGCAGACGGATCAGCAGGGAAAACACACCCTAAATCGATCAGGCAGGAAAGTAACAAAACATGAAACGCGCTTTCCGATGCCAATTAAGAAAGATTGTAAGTGGCACTCCTTACTTCTTCCTTGTTGCCGCCACGGATTCCCAGCAGCTGACGAACGGCCGAATCCCCTTCTTGGGACGGAGCCACGTCAGGCACCTTCCCATCTGGAGTGTGCATGAAAAGAGGACGAGCAAATCCGGAAAATCCATGCAACGAAACGCAGAAAACAAGAAGTCAGCATCAAACTTCTTGAGAAACAAGATTGGTATCGAAGGGTGACTGACCACCATAGGAAGAGGAGGAACAAGCGCGGCATTTTATTGAGAAATTATACAAGGAAAGACACGCGGAAACTTATGATGTGGTGAAATGCGGTAATGATGAGTGCATGCAGCAGCTGAGCACCTGACTTCTTGTCAGTTTCTGTCGAAGCGACGACGATCGTACGGCCAGCATTCGCGACAGTCCTCTTCTGTGCCTCCGTGGCCAATCTCCTACCGCCAAGTGGCAACCTCAGAGCGCTGAGGCTCGCGCGAACCGCGCTCTTAGCAGACGCATTGCAAGGCGCTGCGCGCGAAACTAGGCACTGCGACTCGAGCGAACTCTGTAGGAGGCTAGTCGAAGCCATCGCGCGACTACTGGTCGCAGATCCGAGAAATATCGTCAAATGGGGTCGTTCCACGCACGTTCGTCCAATGAAAGGCCCGCTAATTGAGGAGCTTTCAGCGAAACGTGGTTTCTTGCCGATCTCGTGCAAGAATTGAGGCAGAAAGGAAGTCTGCGTGCAACTGATGCTGGTCCTTAGCTGGCTTGCCTCTCCTCCACTTGCTCTGTAAGGAATTCGAGACTCCAATTGGTGGGGAGATGGAGGATGGATTGATGGCAAAATCGAGGCCAGTGAAATCTGTCAATTTGACAACAACGAGCTATCTACAGTGACCAGTACGCGAGTGCCGCTGTAACGAGGGATTGCGTTTGGGTGAGGTCCGAGGAATTGCAAGACTCGAGGAAGTCATGGATGCGAATTTGGTCACACGTGGCGAGTTCGGATGGCCCCGAATCCACCGTGTGCACGCGTCAGTATACTCTTATGGTGAAAACAATCGCACTATAGGAGGCCCCTTTCGAACAGAAAAAGGGATTAAACACTCTGTTCAGAGGTGTCATACGTGAACAAAATATAGCAGGTAATAAACCCACTGGATAAAAGCTATTATTACCATAACATTTCTCCTTTCCCGCTCCCGTAACATCTGTCATCAATCTGCATCGCTAATAACTATGATTGCTTTCTCCTTTGTGACTTCATTTGCCACGCTGCCAGCGAAGCCCATTTGCGAATAAACCCACCTTCGTCAGATCCTTGTCACAACATCTTGTCGCAGCAGCTGTTTTGTCGGTCTGCGCGACTCGACCCAGTATCCTAGCCTATGCCACGGATCAGTGGCGGTGGCAGCCCCACTTCGCTGCGACATCGCAACTGCATTCGCCGCACCGCATGTGGTTCTTTGTGGCATTTCCGCTAGGCAACCCTTGAAACGGCCATGCGCTTTCCTTCCGGGCCTTGCGTTCTCGCCCAAGGCGTGGGTCATGAGTTGCGCAATCCACGAAAGATACGCAAATTCCCCTGGTTACTTATAGCTCGTTAGCCCTCGCATGGACAATTTGCGAACCCGATGTTTCGTCGAAGTGCCTGTTTTCGCCAAAAGCGCAACCCAGGTTGCGCTTCCCTGGGTTGCGCAACTCATTCCGCCCTCAGCGCGTGGTACACGGGTTGCGTAACTCATCGAAGTTGCGCAACCCAGTCTGGTTACCGGGCTCGCTGAGCCTCGCATAGCATGTGAAAGATGGGTTGATATTATTTTGATTGGGTTAAGTTGGGGTTTTTTCGCCAGTTGCGCGTCCGGGTTGGGTTTCGAGGCAAGCGCGACCCATGTGCCACGCCCTCAACCTCAATTGCACACACTCATTTAGCCCTGGCATTTCTCGTGAACTAGTATCATTTCAAGCAAGTTCGACGACCTTCATGAATCATAACCTCCTCCCATCTTCAGCAAGCCAGCATCTCTGCATCCCAGACGTTCATACTGTAGTTCAGCAACTTCAGAAAAGCCCAGCCAGCCTTCTCTTCCATCTGAATTCGCTCTATTTGTTGACATTCCGTCACCTTTTCACGACAATTGGCTGTTGCTCCGCCTTCGAATCCCGCAAGGAAGACCTAGGCCCGCAAGGAAGATTTTTCCCCTCATAGAAATGGCTAAATCCAGACTCCTGCTAGTACTCTTCCTCGGGCTCATCTGCATCGCCCTCTGCGTGGCTGGAGCAAACGCGCAGGCGAAGGCGAAGCCAACCAAGGCGCAGCTGAAGGCGGAGCTGAATAAAATGGCGAGCACCATCACGAAGCGCTACCCTCAATACGCGAAATACGCGAAAGACATCAGCAAGTACATCGGCCTCGCGTTGAACTCCAAGTACGACTTCTCTGCCCTCGCGGACGCCACCGTCCTCCTCCCCAGCAACACAAAAGCCGAAGCCCTCGCTAAGAAGCTCCCCGTTAAAAGCAGCAACATCCGTACAATCTACAACATTACGGCGTACCACATCATCGCGAAAAAACTAACGGTTCCGAACTTTAAGGCCTTCAAAAAGGGGCGGCCGCTTCGTACTCAATTGAAGCAGGCTCTGTACAAGATCTCGGCTCAAAACGCCAATACAGTGTCGTTCGCTAAAGGCCCAAGGGCGCCTCCAGCCACCTGGGCGACAATCAAGATCATGAGGATATATGCAGGACCCTATTTCATCGCACATGCGGTGGATAGAGTCCTCATTCCCACTGGGACTAGAATGCCCAAGTAGGCTACACGCGTGCAGGCTGCAGTGTACCCGAATTTACTGTACCATGATAATGTCTAACAGTGGTTCATATATTATTGCTGAGTGCTCCGCACTGGAGTGTATGTACAGCGACGGAAAGTATTGTCCACATGTTTGTGACTTAGAGGAATTTTGCCATTTTAGGGGGTCATGGACATTAAGACTTAATCTTCTGGTGTGCCTAGTGTATGTAGGTTGGGGTAAGGCTCCACGCCCATGCCTTACATCACACAAGTATAATGATGTTTACAACAAATACTAGAAAATAACAATCTTGGTACATGTGGACAATTATTGCCAGGCGCACGCAGCAAGTCACATCAACCCCAAACTAGTACCTAATACACCGCCCTTTCGCCTTAGACACCGCCCTCACCCTCCTGGGCATGCTTTCCACCAGGTGGGTGCACACATCCGCCAGGATCTTCTCCCATTTCACCTGCACCCGCTCCCAAAGGTCCAGCATACCAGTGGGAGGCTTATAAGGCTTGGCCAGCTGCCTCTTGAGATGAGCCCATAAATGCTCCATTGGGTTGAGGTCGGGTGAGGAAGACGGCCACTCTAGCACCCCTGAATCTTACTCTCAAAGCCACTCCTATACGATACGCGACTTGTGCTTCGGGTCGTTGTCGTGCTGGAAGATAGTTTTTGAGGGTGTAAGCTGGTAAAGCTCAATCGTACTGTTGAGATCGTCCTGCAGTATACTCAGCGAGAGCAGTCCGTCCACCCTACCATATGTTTTGCTCATGAAACCCGCTCCCTTTTACGACATGCAGTTGTAAATTATCAAGCAACCGCCCCCGTGTTTGACGGTCTGCTTGATTTGGTGTCTTTGGAGGGCAGTCCCTTCGTGAACGCAGGCGTATGAGAGTCAGTCGGATGCAAGACGACCGATCTTGGTCTCATCCGCATAGATAACTCGCTTCTAGTCGTCAACCGTCCAGTCTGCGTGGGCACGCGCCCATTCCAGCCTATCGTATGTTTTTCCGAGAGTGTCGCGGTTTCTTGGGATGCTTGATTGCGACAAGTCAGCTCCCATTCAAAGCGTTACGCAATGTCTTAGGATGCAACGTGATGCCGTGCTGCTTCTCAACGATTTTCGCCACGTGAGCGGAGATTTCTGCCTCCTCGAGGGTAATCGACCAAACTATGCCGTGGCGAACTCTCTCTGTCACTAAGCGAGGGCGACCGGCTGAGGGCATCGTAGGACGCACGTCATCGCGGCTAGACTCTACAATCGCCTTGATGGGCCGAACTCTTCCCTATGGCTAGCTGTTAGCGATTCAACGATTGCTCTACCCCCTCCGCAACAAGGGAATGATCTATGCGTAGAGCGCCTCATCTAACAGTTTCATGACGGCCTAATCATCGCAGCGGTCCTAGCCTATCTCCTGACTACTCGATAGTCGCGAGGGCAAGTAAGAAGAAATAGCGAGGTTAGGAAATAGATCTACTACGCTGCTTGGCCTAAACTGTCCGGATGCACCCACGCGGACGAAATCTCGTCCTCGGTAAAAAATCGACCCCTATAAAACTGAAACCAGCATCCGTCACATACAGTACAGTACTACTTTACATCCAACCCCGAAATTTGATTCGTAACTAAACAAAGAAGGCACCAAACCAGTACGAGAAATGTTTTAAGGCAATTATCCGGGCAATACTTTCCGTCGCTGTAACTACACTCAGAACCGAAGGGACTGGCTCTAGCTGGCAATGAATGAACTGAGCCGAATCCCAATTGCCAAGGTGAGGGAGACTGGGTATAGGGCCTAACAGGTTACTGTGCTGTGTTCTCCTACGCAGAAAAATATCCACTGTTCCGTCTATCAAAGAAGCTTAGGACACTAAGTAAACTTAGGAACCTAGCTTAGCTAGGAAGCAAGGAAGGACGCCATGGAATAGCATGAGGAAAGTAGATCTAGGAGCGGGGGAGAGAAGTTGACAAAGAAAGAAGAGAATCGATTAGGAAGAGAGAGGAGTACAAGGAGGGGTTTGTACCCTCTATAGAAAGGTTCAGTAACAACCTACCAAGCAGGGCCTCAGAAGTCAGGCCAAAAAGGCCCGAAAGCCTGTATATCAGGGTGTTTTCTAGGGCATACCCTGATTTTTCAGGTTTTGATTTTTGTCAAACCTGAAATTTATGTGTTCCTATTTTCTAAGGCCTGAAAAATAGTATGTTCTTGTTTTACCGAGCCTGACGAATCAGCCTTACTCGAAATTCGCCCTGAATCTGAATCTTATCTGCCAAGGCGAGCTTGAGCACGTGTGAGGGGCATGACTGGTCCTTGACCAGAATCACGCAAGTTCAAGGCAAGGTGGGGCAGGTGTGAGGGGCATGATTGGTCCTTGACAAAAAAATGACGCAAGTTCGAGGCGAGTTAGAGCAGGTGTGAGGGGCGTGATTGGTCCTTGACCACAATCACGGAACTTCAAGGCGAGCTAGAACAGGTGTGGGGGGCGTGATTGGTCCTTGACCAGAATCACGCAACCAGAAACACGCAACTTCGAGGCGAGCTGGAGGAGGTGTGAGGGGGTTGATTGGTCCTTAGTTAAAATCATGCAGGAATCTGACGAGAAGAATTGTACGCAGTGAAGTCCGATCCGACCTAAGAATCAGAAACTACAAAAATGTAGGCCTGATAAGTCAGACTAAAAAAAACAATTGGCCTGAAAAAACATGCCACGCCAAAAACCCGACCCTGAAAAACATGGGCTCTCACATGGGCGACCCTAAGCAATCAGCCTCCCTAAAACCAATCTGAGGGCCTGCTACCAAGCCTATATTAAATTATAACTTATATAATTTTAACACACCCCCTAGGCTTGGTAGTGTCAAGCCCACGCACACCCCCACACCCACACCCACACCCCCTAGCCCAGCACCCCCATTCCCAGCAGGAGCCGCAACGACTCCGGAAGAGGGCAGCTCCCACGGCCCGTGAGATGGCAATGGCGGCAGCGGCGACAGTGACGACAGCGGCGGCGGCAGCGGCGTGCGGCGGCACCAGGCCCGCGGCAACAGCGGCTGCGGCGGCGGCTTGAACGTCAGAGGCCGGTGCAGCGGCCCCCGCCCTCTCGGCGGCATGTCCAGTCTCCTCGGCGGTGGAGAGGGCCCTCATGAGGCAGTCATCGGCTGCAGCAAGAAAGGGGGGGATGCAGGGGAAGCAGGTGCAGGTGGGGGGGGGGGGAGGGGAGGGGGCGGGGCGAGGCGAGTCTTCAGCGACGCGCCATAAGTGGCGCGGCGCTTACTGGCAGGAGGGCGGGCAGGTGGCGGTTACGACGGCGTGCTGCCCGCTGCCGCCCATCGACGCTGCCGCGTCAGCATGACGACGCCGCCAGAGCGCGGCGTCGACGCTGTGGCGGCACGCCGACGCTGCAACGGCAGCAAGGTGACGCTGCCACGGCAAAGCGTCGACGCCACCATGGCAGGGCGTCGAGGAGGCGACGGCCGCATGACGAAGCCGCCATGACAGGCCGGCATGGCCGCCACGGCGGGAAGGCAGTGACGAGAGAAATGCGCGGCGGAAGCGACAGCACGCCAGCGCGACGCCAGCGCGTCGAGACGGCCGCGGCACGACGCGGCCAGCGGCACGACACGAGCGCCATGGCAGCGCGAGAAGCGTGAGTAGGCGGTCCAGCAGGAAGGATCTCCTGCTCTGATACCATATCAAAGAAGCTTAGGACACTAACTAAACTTAGGAAGCAAGGAAGGACGCCATGGAATGGCGTGAGGAAAGTAGATCTAGGAGCGGGGGAGAGAAGTTGACGAGAAAGAAGAGAATCGATTAGGAAGAGAGAGGAGTACAAGGAGGGGTTTGTACCCTCTACAGAAAGGTTCAGTAACAACCTACCAAGCCTACATTTAATTATAACTTATATAATTTTAATACCGTCCTATCCGTTCTCCTTCCATCTTTCTTCCACTCCCGCTTCCCCTGCTTCAGCACTGCACTCCACCTGCCTCCCTTACTGATACCTGCCCTTCCTTTTTGTGTGTGGACTGACATTTGCACTTCAAGAAGAGACTTGTCAACACTCATGGTAAATGTAATTTTTTGAAAGCGTGTAACGCTTTATAAAAATGTGTATTGTGAAAGTGCAGCGAGGGCCAACGCAGCAAGGACAGCGTCGAAGCGCTACTCACCCTCTTTTGCCTACAAAAGAGGGACGTGAGGCCATTCGACCTCACCCACGTTCTTCATTTCTAGTTCCAGTTTCGTTTTCCCCACCCACCCACCCTATTTGTAGGTGTAGTCTATTGGACGAGAACCATGTATGCAATCCCATATGAAATGAAGCACGCTGCCTTTGCCATGACCCAAGCAAGCTTTCACAATACTTGGCTGGAACATGCCCCACTTTAAGAGGATTCACATTTGGAGAATACAATCTAAATACTTCCCACTCACAAACAGCTGGGGGCAAGAAACAAAAAAAACTGCTACACTCACCACAATACTACAATCACAAAAGGGAACACTGAAAGGGGAAAGCATGAGGCCAGGCCTGTCAGTCTGACGGCCGATACAGCCTGTTCTTCTGCTTCTGCAACTCCCCTCTCAGGAAGAAATAATGCGCCTTCACCGCCTGAAGCATCTGCGCCCGCGTGTCCGGGATAGTGAGGTGGTTTCTTCTAAAGTACAGTAACACCTCGTGCATCGATAGCTTATCTAACATGTCTTCAACCACCACCCGCTCCCAGTCAATGCTATCATACTCATCCTCACTCTCCCCCTGCATCCCCCTCACCTCCCCTCCTCCACCCCCACTCCCGCCTCCCACCCCTTTTCCTCCTCCCGCTCCCCTCCCCCCTCCTCCTCCCCCTCCTCCTCCTGCTCCTCCCCCGTCTCCCCCTCCTCTCCCCCCACCCTTACCCTCCCCCAAAACCCCATCCGTGCGGGAGCCAGAGTTCCTCATCCGTCGCTGCTCCGCCTGCATTTGGAACTGCAGCCGCACGCTCTTCTTGAGCTCGTCCCGCACTATGTTCTCCCACTTGAGAAACTCCCGCCACCGCTGCTCCCTGCGCGCGTTCAAGGCCAGCTGCTGGGTCGACCACTCTGCATGGGGAAGGGGAGGGGAGGAAGGGGGTAGGACAGAGGGGGTGGGGGGTGTGTAGCGCCCTTCTTGAGCTCGTCCCTCACACTGCACTATGGTTACCTTCACACCGCACCATATCTACATTCACCGAGCGAACCTGTCTTCTGGCTCTGCTCGTCTACTGCGAGCCTTATGCACACTGGCCATGGTGCATCCTTGGGTGCATTACTGGCCACATGCACCTGCACTAGATCACACCCACCCGTCTTCAGGCTCAGCTCGTCCCCTCTGACCCTCATGGGCATGCAGCATCACTGGATGAGTGATTGTATGGTGACTCCTTTACTCACCCACCTGAGGCTCACACCCACCCACCTGTCTTCTGGCTCAGCTCGTCCACTGGCATCCTCATGCACATGCTGCAGCCTTTAATGCAGCATATTCATCTGCACCACCTGCAATGGGCTCTACCCACCATACCCACCTGCACCATACCCACCTGCACCATACCCACCTGCACCATACCCACCTGCACCATATCCACCTGCACCATACTCCATACCCACACCCTCCCACCTGTCTTCAGGCTGAGCTCGTCCACTGATAACCGCATGCACATGCTGCAGCACTGGATGGAGCGTAAGTATGGGACAACCTGCACCAGATCTACCTTCACCAAGCACACCTGTCTTCTGGCTGTGCTCGTCCACTGATATCCGCAAGCACATGCTGCAGCACTGGATGGAGCGTAAGTATGGGACAACCTGCACCAGATCTACCTTCACCAAGCGCACCTGTCTTCAGGCTGAGCTCGTCCACTGATATCCGCATGCACATGCTGCAGCACTGGATGGAGCGTAAGTATGGGACAACCTGCACCAGATTTACCTTCACCAAACGCACCTGTCTTCTGGCTCAGCTCGTCCACTGATATCCTCATGCACATGCTGCAGCGCTGGATGGAGCGCCGGCAATCTGTGGGAAACAGAGGCAGAGGCAGAGGCAGAAGTTGGGGGAAGGAAGGGGCAAGGGTTGGGGGAAGGAAGGGGCAAGGGTTGGGGGAAGGAAGGGGCAAGGGTTGGGGGAAGGAAGGGGCAAGGGTTGGGGAAAGGAAGGGGCAAGGGTTGGGGGAAGGAAGGGGCAAGGGTTGGGGGAAGGAAGGGGCAAGGGTTGGGGGAAGGAAGGGGCAAGGGTTGGGGGAAGGAAGGGGCAAGGGTTGGGGGAAGGAAGGGGCAAGGGTTGGGGGAAGGAAGGGGCAAGGGTTGGGGGAAGGAAGGGGCAAGGGAAACAAGTAGGGTGGCTGGCTGGGAACGGGCCAGCGATCCACGTGAGCTCAGCATCATCTGCCATCCACGTGAGCGCAGCATCATCTGCCATCCACGTGAGCGCAGCATCATCTGCCATCCACGTGAGCGCAGCATCATCTGCCATCCACGTGAGCGCAGCATCATCTGCCATCCACGTGAGCGCAGCATCATCTGCCATCCACGTGAGCGCAGCATCATCTGCCATCCACGTGAGCGCAGCATCATCTGCCATCCACGTGAGCTCAGCATCATCTGCCATCCACGTGAGCGCAGCATCATCTGCCATCCACGTGAGCGCAGCATCATCTACCATCCACGTGAGCGCAGCATCATCTGCCATCCACGTGAGCGCAGCATCATCTGCTATCCACGTGAGCGCAGCATCATCTGCCATCCACGTGAGCGCAGCATCATTTGCGATCCACGTGAGCGCAGCATCATCTGCAACTTCGATGCTCTCCACAAATCCCCAGTTGAGCCCTCCCCATTCCACCTTTCCATTACCACCGTCCCTCTGAACCCCAGCCAGTCATAACCCCCCCCCATTAGCACTCACCGTAGAGGCACGGGTCAGCAATCCACATGAGTTCAGTGTCAGCGATCTCGATGCTCTGCACGAACTCCCGGTCGAGCTGCTCGCCCGTCACGTGGGACGGCTTCTGCTCGTCTTTATTGTAGTAGTGGTGCCGCACGCCGTGCCCCTCGCTTAGAAAGAAACCGTACAAGTCGATGTGGTGGCACTTCTGCATAGGGTGGACGGGAAAGCATTAGAGAGAGAACAAGCAAAAGTGGTAGACTGGCATGTGCTCGCCCCTGTTGAACTAGTGGTGCCGCGCGCCGTGCCGCTCGCTAAGAATGGAACCATACAGGTCGATGTGGTGGCACTTCTGTGGGTCAGGGAAGGAGGGGCGGGGACGTTGAGAGAGAACAAATCAGATCAGATTCTACTGTAGAGGTCAATGTGGAGCTGCAATTCTGCAGGATGGCTGAGAGGTACTCGCCCACCTCAGGAAACTGGAAAGGAAGTCCAACCAACGCCCTCTTAAGGAAACTGGAAAGGTCCAATGTTCAACCAGACCACACCTGACCTGCAGTCAGACCGTACCTGCAGGGCATACTGCATCCCCCCCACGTATCCCACAGATGGGCAAACTGCAGGCACCACTTGCCTCTTCAAAGCACGAAAGGACGTTCAACCAGTCGCAGGGCGAACTGAATCCCCACGTATCTCGCAGATGGGATTCTACAGCAGTGGTGCAGGCAAGGCAGCACTTGCCTCTTCAGAGCATGAAAGGACGATCAGCTAGTCGCAGCACGAACTGAATCCCCACGTATCCCACACGTGGCATCCTACAGCGGTGGTGTAGTGCAGGCAGGCACCACTTGTCTATTGAGAGCATGAAAGGGCGTTGAGCCAGTTTCAACCTACGTGACCGCAAACGCTCTGGCGGGGCAGCGTTTAGCGTTTAAACGCTAAACGCTAAACGCGTGGTAAAACGCTAAACGCTCGGGTAAAATTTTAGGGGCAGCCCGACGAAAAAATCGACCAAATTTTTTTCGCGACATTGCGACCTGGCGAATTCAACTAGACATTCGCCAAGTCGCAAATCCCAACCTAGCGACCAAAAAACGCATCCAATTCTTTTGCCCCGCTCAACCGCACAGCACCCTGTTCATCTACGGCCACTCCAACCTAACCACTTTCTCCCCTTCTTCCATCACAATCTCTTCCCCATGAGAAACGGGAACCCTAGAGTTCCGCGCGACATAGCCGTAGATCAGATTTAGTCGTCATTCTCTCATCTCCCACGCCCACTCACCCTTGCCACCTAATTTCGCGCTAAGTTAAGGGCCCACGCCCATGTCGACCCCCCCTAATGGTGCTGCAGACGCTAATCCTACAGCGTCTGCAGCGTCAAATATTTACGAGGCAGAGTCTAATCATGATGTTTACAAGCATTACAAAGTTAGAGTTAAGGAGGCCGGGGTCGCCACAGCTAGGGTGGAATGTCGTTATTGCGGGCTGTCTTTTGTAGGCATTCCCAACCGGTGCGCTATGCATTTCGCGGAGTGGGAAGGACAGGGGCGGCGGGAGGTCAAGGAATGTCCCTCGGCGCCAAAGGAGGTGAGGGAGGCAATGCAGGCACTATACGAAGGGAAGGCGTCTGTCAAGGCCCAGAAGCGTAAGGAGGTCGCGGATGCGGTGGAGGCCGTGGGGGGAGGGGGAAAGCGGGGCAAGATAACTACGTATTTCAGCAACGGCGCGGCATGTGCTAAGCGTGAGGCGGATGCGGCATTGTGCCTCATGTTTGCAGCCCTCCGCATCCCAGAACGTCATGCCGACCACCCACTCTTCGTCGATGCCGTGCATGCGGTCGCTCGTGCGGGAACAACGTACGTGCCGCCCAAACGCACGTACATTGGAGGAGCGGGGTTGAAGGAGTGTCGCACCCGCATCGAACTCGCCCTTGATGCACTCAAACAGAATTGGGAGAGGCATGGCGTCACCGTGGCTTCAGACATGATGACAGACCGGTGCGGGAGGCCGCAAGCGAACGTCATGTTAGTCAATGACTTCGGCGCCATGTTTGCCGACTGCATTGACTGCCGCATGGAGACGAAGACAGGCGGGTACATTGCCGGCATCCTCCGCCCTATCATCCAGAAAATCGCGCCTGCGAATGTGGTGGCGCTATGCACGGATGGGGGGAGTAACTACGGCAAGGCCTGCAAGGTGTTGAGGGAGGAGTGGCCGCACATTGAGCATGTGCCGTGCGCCACTCATGTCCTAGACCTGCTCATGGAAGACGTGGGAAAGCAGGCGTGGGCGAAGAGGGTGGTTGAGGGTGCGAACGAGGTGATAAATTACGTCCGCAATCACCACTGGACGAGGAACTTCTTGCGCGAGCCAGGGGAGCTGAGGGGCAAGGTGCTGCAGCTGTTGAAGCCAGCGGGCACCCGGTTCGGAACCCAGTACATTGCAGTGTCGAGGCTTGTAGACCTCCACGGGAAGCTGACTGTGTTGGTGGCAGGCGAAACGTGGAAGGCGTGGGCCGTAGGGAAGCAGAAGGCAGCGGCCGATTCCATCCAGAGCATTGTGCTTAACCAGGCTTGGTGGGCAGCAGCTGAGTTCTTTGTCAAGCTGTTGAAACTGCCTTACCTTGAGATGCGGTCGACTGACTCCTCGGCCAAGGGGATGATGGGGCAGATTTATGAGCTCATGCTCAAACTCACTGTGGACGTGACTGATCTGTTGAAGAAGGAAGACTTGCAGCTGACGCCGGAGGATAAGGAGGGGATTGGGGAGATCATCCAGCATCGGTGGGACGTCAGCATGGCTTGCCCACTGCATGCTGTTGGCCGGATCCTCAACCCGGCCAACCAGGTTGCTAAGATCTTTGGCCCCGACAAGGAGTGCACCGACCTGTTTAAGGAGTTCATTGGCCGATACAGCAGCACCATCACCATCGATCGTAAGGAGGCAAAGGAGAAGAGTGCGGTAGTGGTACTGCAGGAGGGAGTGACTGCATTCCTGAAGCTGAGGGGTTCCTTCGGCAAACCCGACGCAATAATGCAGCGGCAGAAAGTGAAGGAGGGGAGTCTAAGTATGGAGGACTGGTGGACCTGGCACGGGACCGACCACCCCGAGCTGGCAGAGCTCGCGTGTCGTGTGCTCACGCAGCCGGTGTCTGCATCCAGCTGCGAGCGCGGGTGGGCAGTGTGGGAATCGGTGCACACTGCACGCCGCAACCGTCTCGGGCCCGAGAAGTGCCGGGACTTGGTGTTTGTTGCGCACAACTGGAACGTTGTGCGCAACTGGCACAAAACCAGCGAGGAGACTAGGGCGGTTCTTGCGGGGAACATCCCGGATGCTCCCATTCCAAAAGGATACAACGTCGATGAGGAGGGGCAGTTAGAGGAGGATGAGTATGGAGATGAGCCCGTGCTCGAGGACGAGTATGGGGAGGAGGAGGAGGAGGAGTAGGAGGAGATGAGGGAGTGGCGGCGGCGGTTAAGAAGCATGGGGGGCTTTTGGGTAGGAGGGTGGAGGAAGGAAGACGGAGGGTGCTGTTGATTAGAGGGTGGTAGTAGGTAGTACATGTGGTTGTCGTTGACATGTGGATTTGACATGCCAATTTTTTTTTATGTGATATAATTTGGAGGGAAAATGTTGTCAACCATAATCCCCTTGCCTCCCCCTACCTATCCCAGGTTTTTTTACCCTGCCCGGAAATCTTTTTCCGGCTGCCCGAGAGTGCGTTTACCTTAGCGTTTAGAAACTCAAGCAGCAGCGTTTAGCGTTTAAACGCTAGCGTTTAAACGATGCGTTTAAAACGCTAAACGCGTTTGCGGTCACGTAGGTTTCAACCAGACCGTACCTGCAGGGCGAACTGAATCCCCACGTATCCCACGGACGTGAAGGCGCCAAAGGTGTTGAAGATCTGCAGAGAGAGTTGTTGGCGCGGGGGAAAATGGAGAGAGAAAAGAGAGAGAATCAGTGGGAGAAATAGTAAGAGAGTGAGAAATAGTGAGAGAATTAGTGAGAAATAGTGAGAGAATTATTGAGAAACAACGAGATAATTCGTGAGAAATTGTGAAAAATCATGAACGAAGGTGTTGCGAGGTCTCTGTGTTGACTGATGATGCGAGGAATCAAGAGAAGACTCTATACCTACGCGTTGATTCACCTTAAACCCTAGACCCGAGGCCCGAAAACCTCGTGTCGATTCACCCGAAACCCGAAACCCACGTGTCGATTCACTTCACATACGCACCTGAGACTCGAACCCCAGGTCCAGCACATAGAGCGGCCCTTCTCTGAAGACGCGTTTGAACTTGAGTAGATGCTCCAGCTCCGTCTTGACGCCCCTCAGGTACAGGTGGTATACCACCGTCTCGTTGCCCTCTCTGAATCCTGCTTTGTCAGGGACACTCAGGCGAAAGGTGGTCTTCTTCCCCACCTGCAGGGGGGAGGAGGGGGGGTATGGAGGGGGGATTGAAGGGGGAAAGATGAGCAGGGTGCGCATGAAGGGGTATTTGCCCTCTGTGAACCCCGCCTTGTCTGGAACCCTCAGGCGAAAGGTTGGGGAAGCGGATGGGAGAGGGGGTGGGGGTGTGTTGGCTGGTTGGTGGTGGCTTCAGGAACAGGTGGTATACCACCGTCTCATTGCCCTCTCTCACAGAACCCCGCCTTGTCTGGGATATTGAGGCAATGGTTAACACCTCTTCACCTGACGACAAGGTTAGAAGTTAGAACAAGGTGGGCCGGGTTGCTGGACTGAGAGAGGTGTCTCGAGGCTAGTGAGTCGACTCAAACATCAACTCTGAACCCCGCCTTGTCTGGGATATTGAGGCAAGGTTAACACCTCTTCACCTGACAACAAGGTTAGGTGTTCGAACAAGGTGGGCCGGGTTGCTGGGTTGCTATTGTGAGGCAGGCACCTCGGGTACATTGACACGAATACGCACTCTCACTTTCAACCATCTGCTGTCGTATCCTTTATCACCCGCCGTGAAAGCACATAAGCACATAAGCAAAGCACACCTGCATACCTGCACACCAACTCACATGCTGACGTATCCTTTGTCAAAGCACATATGCACTATCACTTTCAATTCAACCACCTGCTGTCGTACCATTTATCAACCGCAGTGTCAAGGCACATAAGCATATCCTCCTCTCCGCCCTCTTCTTTCAAGATGTTGCAAGAATCAACTCCACCCACCTGCTTCTTGTATCCCTTAGTGGGCGCTGTGTTAAAGCGTATAACCACGTAGTGATTGCCAATCTCCTTCCCATCCTTTATCGTGTAATGCTAGTCACACGTATCAACTCCACCCACCTGCTTCTCTTATCCTTTAGAGGACCCTGTGTTGAAGCGTATAACCATGTCGTGCTTGTCAATCTCCTCCTCCTCTTATTTAGACGACTCTAGTGTCGCTTGCACCCACCTGCCTCTCGTATCCCTTGGTGGGCGCCGTGTTAAAGCGCATAACCATGTCGTGCTTGTCTATCTCCTCCCCATCCTCTCTCAGAAGCAGCGAGCCCGAATTTCCCACCACGGCACACGAGTCCCACACCTGGTGTTTGTGGGAAGGAGAGGCAAAGCGACGGGATTTGGAAAGTTAGGATGGAAAACGGATGGGCAAGGAGGGAAGACCTCCTCTCCTCGATCGACACCCCTTCCCTGACTTCCACTCAGCACCATGGCAGGTCGTCCTGCGGATCCCCCCCCCTCCCCCTCCGGTGCCCCCTGTTCTCACATCTGAGGTTTAATTCGAGCTCGTAGTGCACTCACTGTGGTCTGGTAGACGTCATTTAACGGCAGAACGGCCCTAAGCTCCCGCCTCTCTTCAATTGACACCCTTCCAGCAGCAAGGCAGACCTCCCAGCGCACCCCCCCCCCTCCCCCTCCACTGCCCCCCTGCTCCCCCTGTGCTCACACTTGAGGCATAATACAAGATCTCATGCACTCACCGTGGTCTGGTAGATGTCATTCAACGGCAGGACGGCTCTCAGCTCCCTCCGCTCCTCAATCGACAGCCCTTCCAGCAGCATGGCAGATCGCCCGGCGGATCCCCCTCCTCCCCCTCCACTCCCCCCTGATCCCCCGCCCCTGGCGGTGGTGGAGCCATCAGTGCCTGCGCTGTGAGCAGGTAGCTGCCCACGTAGGGGTCTACTGTCAGCTTGTCGGTGTTGCGTGTCTCCTGTTATCAGGCAAGACAGTGGTACACAAAGGACGAAGGGCAACGGGGAGTCTCTGCCATCACATCAGTGCTTGCAGTGTGAGGAGATAGCTTCCAACGTACGGATTGGCTGTTAGCTTGTAGGTGTTTGCGGGTTTCCTGTTACAAGGAAGAAGAGCAGAGAGGAAGCAAAGAGCCAGAGAGGTGTGGCGTCCCCATCACCTTTCCACGTAGCGGTCTACTGTCGGCTTACCAGTGTTGCCCACACCTAGAACTTTATCACAAGTGCCACTTTCGCTACAGACACACTTGTTACAGGCACCTATCAGCGTACCTCACATCACCCCTGTAGACCACGGGGCATTGTCGCCCGCCTGCAGCACACCCATCCCCTGGGCATGGTAACTCATACTGTACCACCATTCAGTCACAGTCACTTACAGACAGGTGCCACTTTCGTCACAGTCACACCAGTTATCAGCACCATTCAGCTTACCCCGCAGCTGTCAGACACCCCCATAGAGCACGGAGCACAGGCACTTGCCGCGCTGCTGCAGTCTGCCTCTTCCTAGACACTGTAGCTCATGTTGTTCCTTCTAAAAGGTGCCCCTGCCACCTCCGTTACAGTCACACTTGTCACAGGCACCAGTCAGCATACCTCGCAGTTGTCGCCCCCATAGAGCACGGAGCACAGGCACTTGCCATCCGCCTGCACCCTGCCCCTGCCAAGACACGGTAGCTTGGAGGGGTCCACAGGGGGAGGCACCTCGATAATGGCTGGGGCGGGGGAAGGAAGGGGGGAAAGAGGAGATAGGACGAGGAGGAAGGGCGTGAGATAGCAGAAGCTGCAGCCTGGCCCCTAGACACAGTAGCTTTATGGGACCCACACCATTGGGAGAATAGGACGTGGCAGAGGAAACCACCTCCAGCATGGCTGTGAGAGAAAGGAGGAATGCAGTGAGAGCAAATGGAGCAGGAATCCTGGGGAGGTGAAAAGACATACGACAGTAGAAAACCTGCAGTCAGCCTACTTTGAAACCAGCAGCAATGGGTGGGTGGTGCCTGCCTAGGTAACGGCCAAGAGGCTTTCCCTGCAGGCTTGCAATACGGAAAGCATCACTTCCCTCTCAGCCAGACCACGCAACAAACCAGAGACGCTCACCCCCTCCCCCTCCCGATCCCACCGCTCACATGCGCCCTTGCGTGCTCCTCTGAAATCCACCTCCACTCCAGGCTTTGCCTTCTCCTCTTCTCGCACCTGGTGGATGAAAGGCCAAGGCAGAGGCAAAATCACCAGAGGCAACATCACCAGAGGCAACATCACCAGGGGCAACACAGGGGAACAGATACCCCACATCCATACCCGAAACCCACCCTCTCCTAAGCACTTCAGGTACCAAACCTCGAATTCTCAATCGCTAGCTTCTAGATCCCCTCCCCCCCTGCTTCAGCCCAGGCGCTGATAGTTAGCAGCAGCATCGATCGAGCCTGTGAGGCGTGGTGACCAGAGAGAAACCCTACATCCTGCCCTGCCCTTCCGCATTAACCCCTGAACCATAAACCCCGTCCCACCTGCTCTAGAGAGCTATCCCTTAGCACTGATATATTCTGGAGCAGGAACGAGCACCTCCGCACGTGGCTCGACTCAAAAGAAAGGCCCCTATATCTTACACCTCCCCGTCCTCCCTGATCCAGAGCAACCTCTTCTGGCCTTAGCACCAGCAGGTTGTCCAAGGGATCTTTCTCCCGCTTTTGAATCGACTCAAACGTTAACCCGAATCCGAACCTGAACCCCTTTCTGTCTCACCTGCTCCAGAGCAATCACTTCTGGCCTTAGCACCGGCAGATTATCCACAGGGTCTTCCTCCGGCTCCTTCTTGGAACCTGCGCCCCCCTTTCCGAACCCAAACCACTGAAACCCACTCCCGGGCCCAGCACTCCCTGCACC
>BQMB01002321.1:0-110000 GCA_027943415.1 Closterium sp. NIES-67
GGGTGCACCTGCCCTTGCCCGCAACGTTCTAGAGGATAGGTAGTAAGAACGGCTTTCCTTGCGGCTGTTGTACCTCATCACTGCGCCATGCTAGTGTCCCCTGAGGGTGACCTGGCACCTTATACATCCCTACTGTGCTCATACGCTGAGGCGGTCTCAGGGCTAGTGGCAGCCCATTGGATATAGGCCATGGAAGCAGAGATGGCATCTTATAGATCCACTGGCAGTTACAGTACGTCGACGCAGTTCCTCCACGTGGAGCGAACATAGTCGATGGCATGTGGAATTATAAGGTGAAGCGCCCGCCTGGAGAGCCGCGCAGTTCAAGGCGCGGTATGTGGCCAGAGGCTTCAGCCAGCCAGTCAAGGGGTGTGGACTACTTCCAAACTTCTCCCCCAACCCGAAGATGGCTACTCTTCGGGTGCTCCTCCACATAGCCGCACAGAGTGACTACGAGATCCACCTTTTGGACTCCTCAACAGCCTTCTTGCAGGGCAGCCTACACCAGCAGATCTACCTATGGCGCCCACTATGCTACATCAGGTCCTTCCCACCTGGGACCCAGTGGAGCCTGCGCCCTCCCTATCTATGGTTTGCGCCAGGCACCCCATAAGTGGCACGACATGCTCCGTACTACACTCGCGACTCTCTACTTATTCCCTTCCTTTGCAGACCCTCGATCTTCATTCGTGCTGGTTAGACTCTGTTCGATATTCTTGTGTACTGGACGACCTCATCTTTGCTACACCAGACAGGGTCGCACTAGCCTCAATGAAGGCCAAGCTGCTCAAGAGACACACCTGCACAGACCTGAGAGAGCTGCGGTGCTATCTTGGCTTGATGATCTCTCGTGACCGTGCAGCACGCACAGTCACCCTCTCCCACATGATGCAGCTGATCCTTCAAATGTTCGGCCTTCAATTCTCGTTGGCACATCCTACATACTCATGCTCTGCAATTCATTCCTGCACTAGGCATGACAAATGCTTGGGGTCTTTGTTCGCACCGAATATGACCTCAGAGGGGGAAAGGCTGTAGAAATCAAGGGTCGAATTGTTTTCGTCGTGCAAAATAACCTCATGCAGGGGCCTGTCCATGCACTCGTCAATCTTTCATACAGTATGAACCCCACACCCCAATATGTCATACATCCCCACACCATCACCGAGCCTTGTCCCTATGGTTTACAGTTTGTTTGATTTGGTGGCGCTGTAGGGTTGTGCCTTCACGAATCCAGGCACACGCGCAGCCATTGGAGTAGAAGCAGTTGATCTTGGTTCCATTTGAAAATTAACATGCTTCTGAACATTAAATGCCCACTCAACATGTGACTCCATGAATTGCAACCGGCCCCGATATCCTTCCATAATAGTCGTGGCTTCTACGACTGCTGCACCGACTCGACTCGCAGACCCTAGCATGATCTTAATGGTGCAAGGGTGCACAGTCAACATTGCTATGTTACCCTCAGTTTCGCGGTGTCTACGCTGTGTTGGCGGCTCTGTTCTTGATTTTACCCTACAACGGTACGACGAAGACGATGCGCGATAAGACGGGGCCGGCCGTCTAATGGCATCTTTGGCCACAGCTCAACATGGCTAGTCTCAGAGATACCATTCAATCCGAAATTGACCACAATACTGTTGCCTACGCCCAACTCCTTTGCGATTTTCCTAGTACTCACCCCCTTATGCAAAATGTTGGGTCCAGGAAGAGTGCAAGAAGATCCCTGCCGAGGTTTGCACTAGTTTTACGATTGGCTTCCGAAAATTGCAAGGAGTCGTCAGGAGAAGACAATGCACAGTGCACAGGAGTCATCGGGTGGCCAGGTAATGGTCGTCAGGAGTGCGTGAATGGGCAAAAATTGCGGGACGTACGTCGATGTACAGTGGCAGGAAAAATTGTCCGGATGTTCAGCACTTTAAAACTTAGCACTATGCAACACATGTTTCGAATACAGTAACACCTCTTTTTTTAGGTCGTGTTACAAGTTCGTTGAGTTTTGTTTCCACCGTATACAGCTTGGCGCGATTGTCCCTCATCCAGTTAGCGAGGATGAGATTTACTCATCGACAGTCGATGCGGACAGTTCATACCGAGCGGCAGCCTGATCTAATTTTGCTCGCCACTTAACGTACATACCGTTTCACGCAACAACCGTTAGTATAGGAGTTAGGGTAGAAGAAGCACGCGTGTATCATAAGCATGTTGCGCAAGGGGCTGTCGACTAGGAAAATAGCCAAGGAGCTCGGCATAGGCAAAAGTACAGTGCATGGTTACGGGCTGAAGGTGATTGCCGAGACTAGTCGCGATGAGGTGCGACCTACAATGCCCATGGCCGGCCATCCACGGTTAATTACAAACCCGCCTCCAGTGCGGTATAGTTCGTGCATTTACCAGTGGGGAGCAAACTCCAGACGTGCGTACGCCTGGATTCGCGCGGGTAGCAAACTCCAGAGCCACCAAATCCAATAGACAGTTAAGCATGGGGGCGGCTCTGTGATGGTGTGGGGTTGCATGAAGTATGAGGGGGCGGGGTTCATGTGCAAGATCGATGGAAGGATGGATGGGCCGCTGTATCGCAGCATCTTGCAAGACGAACTGTCTCAAACCATTGATTTTTACAAGCTCCCCCCTCATAGGTCATATTCCAGCACGATAATGATCCCAAGCACAAGCTACGTTTGGTGCAAGACTGGCTTGGGGAGCAGGAGTATGCAGTGCTGGAATAGCCGTCGTCCTCCTCGGACCTTAACCCGATAGAGCACCTGTGGGCACACTTGAAAAGGGAGCTGGCGAAGTACGACAAGCCTCCCAGTGGAATGTTGGAGCTGTGGGAGAGGGTGCAGGAGGAATGGGACAAGATTCCGGCGGAAGTGTGCTCAAACCTCATCGACAGTATGCCAAGGAGGATCAAGGCGGTGATCCACGCAAAGGGACGTGGACTAGGTACTATTTTTTCTAGTAACTAGTTTGCTGCCTGTCCTCAGTACAAATTGTCCGGATGTGCTGTTAATAAATGCTGTCGTGTGGAAGGACCATGTACTATACTACTCTGATTTTAGGAGACTTGAGTGAGTGATCCAACTGCTCTTCTCTACGTGTATGGGCACCGTGGATTAAGGCTTAATGTTTACAGCGTACAACTCGTCAAAATACAAAAACATGCTAAACATCCGGACAATTTTTCCTGCCACTATACGTGTGCCGAACCATGCAATTACATGGTGAAGCGTAGCTGCGTCGCTGGCCTCGGCGTTTTCGGCAGGCTAGTTGTAGGCGATGGACGGCAAGGGGCGGTTGCGATTATTTCGGACTGCCACGATCGCATAGTCACAAGAGTGGGTGGGGCAGAAAGTAGCAGCACGAGACTATTCCGTTTGGGCTGTCTCACATGGAGGTGATGGAACTGTTCTTGAAGATTTCAGCGAGGGCGACTTCCTGACTTGGGGAGGCGTTTTCGTGGAGCAGCGTTCATACCCTCACGATCAACAAAAACGGAGGCCACGACATAAGGGTTCATATTGAGTGTTTTCTACCGTGGCACCGCAAGTGTCAAACCGTCAAGAGCTGAAGCAGTTGAAGGAGAACAACTGGGAAAGCTGGATTTTAGTTAAACATCAGGCAGCTCATGGATTCCCTGCTGACGGAGCTTCATCGCCCGAATATCACCATTCCCACCAAGTTGTAGTGTCGACTATGGGTCGTCCACACTTGGCGAAAGGGGAGTGAACCTGCAATCTAAACTGTGCTGAGGGGTGTCCCCGAAATTTGAGGAGTTACTGTTGCAGTTGAGCTGAGGGTTTCACTTCGTGCAGCAGAAGGATTTTCCTAATTTTGCGGGTGTAAGTTACGAGTGTCTCACCCTGGCACGTCGGGAGGCAGGAGATGTCCAGCAGTCGTACAAGGGACTTCTTTTGTCCAGCCGACTTTGTCGTGTGCCGTCTACGCCTCTGACAGTGCAAGTTTCTTAGTTAAGCAGCAGCGAAGCTGTTTGGGTAACCTGCAGTAGCCACGACATGGGTGAACGTCTGCACGGCCAGCTGGTCTGGGGTACCAAAGTATTTTAAGAGTTTGGGTTGCAGCTGGAGGAGTTCGTCCCTGTTTCTGAAAGTTTTGGAGTGCGGCTAAGTGGAGGGAGTTGACCCTGATTACATGGGCTACTTCGACGCACGAAAGCTTAGGACCTACTTTGGTATCAGGATGAGCGTGACGACGGGTGAACGTCGGCGCGATGGGTAAACGTCAGGGTACCAGGTGGGGAGTTCTTCAAGGTTCGACGGAGCAGCTGGCAAACTTCAAAGTTGGGGAACACTTGTGAGGAGATCGACGGTGTATAATGCTCGCCAGCCATGATCGACAGCCGAAGATCCATGCCTGGGCGGTTAACGATGAATACCCTAGATTAAAGGATTGAGTTCATGCGTACAGCTGGTGACGAACCGATGAGGGTACAGCTAAAGGACATCGCATCAGTGTTTTACAGGTAGCTATGAAGCACATGCAGCAGTGAAGTGGGGTAGCGGTATTTGTTAAGTCACGGGAGAAGTTCCGATATTTTCGCTGGAGCAGAAGAAGTTCAGGTTTTACAGCTGGAGTTGTGCTTCTATCGTCAGGGGTACGAGCAACAACGACCGACATTTTGCGGAATATTTTGGTTGCATGGAGGGGGAAAAGAGCAACAGCTGCTTCGTCTCTTTCCGAAGTTTTCGGCGTGTACGGAGAAGTGCAGCTGCGCTGCAGATTTTGTCTGACCCTTCTGGTGTGTTCCACCATCCGTCGTCGACCAAAGTTCATTTCTGTTACGCTTGCGCACCTGATTTTATCACCTCATGAGACACGGACGCGTGATCTTGCATGTGATACGAATGACCTCGCGTGTTGATGAACGACTCCTTTGACATTTGAGAAATCATCATCCACGTCATTCGGCTTTATCATTTCAAGATATTCTTCCAGCCACGCGTCATCATCAATCGCCGACTCGACAGTTTCACTCTTCACAGTCTTGCTGGAGTATTTACCCTTGCCCGTTTGGTCAGCAGAAGAATTCGTCCATCTTCAACGGCTGAGATTAAAAGCGACCGCTTCGACGTTTTCTGACTCTTGATTGCAGTTCGACTTGAAGACCTCGTCCGGCCGGCATAATCATTACGCTCGTCACTGTATGGAAGACCTAGGGGGTGTGTCAACATATATATATATATATATATATATATATTTTTAGTGTATCTATAGGCTAGGCAGGTGCATTACTCTGAATGGTTCTTACTGTAGAGAGTACAACCCACTTCTTGTATCTCTCTCATCACTAGATCTCCTTTTCTTTCGCGATTTTCTCCTACCTAACAAAACCCTTCTCATAATATTTACGATACCAGGACAACAGATATGTTGCAAGCACACGGTGTCAGCCTCCCTAAATATTGGTATTGCAGCAGAACTAGAGTGCAAGGCTGAGGATCGTTGGCTTTGATGACCAGGTGTAATGAAGCGCAAAGAGCGTGTGTCGAGGGATTGAGTAACGAGGAAACAATACAACTGAGGCAACATAAAAACAACAGGGATCATGTATATAGCTAGCCTAGAGTGCACGGTCGTGGTTTGGCAGAGCTGCGACGTGGGGTTCGTAAATTGGCGCGACGGGCCCAAATCTAGGCATGAAACAGCAAGGCGGGCAAAACGTATGTGGCTTGTCAGGAGGCCACATTTGGGTACCGCGATTTGAATATCGTGGCAGAGCTGTGCAGCAACCCCGTTATAGCGGTGTACGCCTTACTAACTATAGTAAAACCCGTGATAATGAAATACCATTTCCTTACACTCAATCTGCTTAACTAGCACTATATAAGCCCTAGGTCTTTCATTGTTAGACATAATTTTGTAGTCTCGCTCCCCTATAGTATTCTGCACTATACTCTGTTACTTTTCATACCACTATAAAACCTTGCTTGTATTCGCCAATATGCACGCATGTACGTGTTTGCCATATGAGTTTTTGGCTGGGTGCAGCACACGTACTGGGGGACCGCCCCAAGGAGGCCGTTCGACTGCACAATTTGTTAGGGCCTCAGAAGGTGCTCCGAGCTGGGATTGGTCGCCATGCGACTGGTGACGTGAGCCTGCGATTTCCGAACCGGGCCCAAAAATCATACAGTAATGCCTTTCTCGCCCATTCCCTAATACCGCTACAGCAAACCGCCCACTGCGCCCCTCTTATTGCCCCAATTCCCCAATGGCCCCTCAATACAGAGGGTATGCTCTATGCTCCAAATCTGCGACTCGCAAATATGGACTACGACGAATAAGAGCGGTTCACTACGGGCAAAATGGATTATCGAGTAGCACGTACGGTTTTAGGTGGGGTGGCGTAGGTCGTTTTACTCTTTCTGTTCACGATGAGTGCCTTGGCGTATTGGCCCTAGGGCCAGGTTATCAGCGACTTCGCCGCGTGTCATGTGAGGGCTCATGTGGCTTCTTAAAAAACGTTCAGCAAATTTGTCGTGTGGTCTGAATTACCGCGGACAATAGAAGTAACACCTCGTTCTCGACCTTCCGCAAGCAGCGCAGGCTCAAAACGCGCAAATCATATAATCATATTTACGTCATTGGTTATAAAACATGTAAAATGCCTCGCATGTTCTTGACACGAGGACGGGGGTACCAGCTGGCTGCCGCCCCCGGTCCGTCGGGATTACGTCTGATCGCCCTGGCAAGCGCGTATTGGCCGGGCAATTCCAAGCACAGTTCACGATAAATTTCCGAGCTCGCACTCGCGGGTTGGTTGGCGACACTCGCATGCTGGGATCGCACCCAATTCGGGTGGCGCGACTCGATGGTCGGTGGCATTATGCGACTGTCGTGATTGGTCACAATTTTTTATTGCGCTTTTTTAGCGAAGTCAACAGTAGATGTATACCGTACAGACGGAGTACATCGTGGCCGATCTTATCGAATTCCGGACCTTGGAGTATTACGTGGAGTAAAATGTCGTGGACCTAATCGCATACCCGCTGTACTACCAAATTGGTGGTATGATGCCTTGCGGAATTGGTTGGCATGGGGCTGATTTTGGGTGGTTGGTGGGAATGAAGCAACTTCGATTCTGAACCCAGGCTATCATAACCACCGCCACTGTCAGTTTGCCTATTGCAGTGGTCAAGATAGCACAATTATCTAGCAAATCTCGAAAAAGGTGGCGAAAGAGTTCCCACGACGAGATGAGCAGTTGTGTTTTCGGGGGGTACAGCGCATGGGTGGCTGTTGAAAATTCTGCGCTGCTTTCCTCCAAGTACAGGTCATATGCCTTGTAGGCGACTTCCTTTTACGCCCGGGAATATCTCATAGGCATTTTATCCTTAAGGACCTCTCCTTGTAAGCAAAGTGTACCCGTCTCAACTGAACAGTAAATATGACAGTCAAGTCAGATGATGTAAGACCGTCCAATCATTTTCTCCTGTGCTTTCAGAGCGACCACGCCTAGTGGTCGGCGAGCATTTGAAAATCCAGATGTGTCAGGCTCGCCAACCAATGTCAAAAAAAAAAAAAAAAAAAAAAAAAAAAAAAAAAAAAAAATCCAGTAGCTCGCTGACGGTCCAGTAGGATTTCGACTGCAAAGCCAACGCAATCCGTCGGCGTCGCCCATAGAAAATCCGTCAAACCACAACCAATAGGAATGCGCCGAGGAGCGCGTCAAGGAATCTGTTATTCTTTTGAAACCAGGCCTGTGGAAGTGAGGGCAATTACACTGCTTTGTCAAGAAAAACAGGGTGAATTTTCGATGCCCGAGTTTTGAGTAGGGGATGGACTTACCTGAAAATTTTAATGTAGAAGTTCACACCCTAGAAAAAATGGCTCCCCTGTCATTGTCAGGAGTGGCACATTCCGAGCAGGGCGAAACTCGTGCCTGCAAAACAGTCAATATTTTTAGAGCTACCCAGCCAGGAAGACTTGGGCAAACTCGGATTACGCAGGGTGACCCCTAGGTTATCGAGGGACCAGCTTGAAATGCGAAGTTGATACACAGGTGGAGAGACTTGCGACGCTGCGACGTTTACTCAATCGCTGCATACGCCAGTCAAGACGCCCATGCACAGTACACAAAAAACACCGCCCCATTTCCTGGGAAAACCCCATAGTCCACGTTGCCCCTACCGTACGGCCCGTATTCGTTGTAAGCGAAATCTCTCGCGTCGCCCCCTGGGCTCTCAGGGCATATGACCTGTAGTTGGAAATATTTCGGGTTTTTAGGTTACCGGTAACCCTTACTAACATTTTACTCGCCGGGATCACGTTTAGCCCCTATTACGGAAGGGTTTCTCGCTGTTCAAACCCCACGGGGGCAGTTTTTTGTTCTTCGAGGTTAGTTCGCTCCACAGCGAACCATGTGTAACAATCTCCTTAATCTTAGGCAGAGGGTTAAAAAAAAAAAAAAACATTTGTGGCCCGGCATGCCATTCTGGATAGCATCAACCCTAAACTCGCAAAAGGGCCGCGAATTAAAGCCCATGTCCCAAGTTGCAAGCCGCGAAAAGCAGATTTGCAGTGCGCGGCTCGGGAGAGGGCGAGAGGTTTGCGATTGGCTGCGAAAATGACGAGGAACCAGAGATTCAAAATTGGAATTGCGAAACAAGGCCAAACCAACCTGCCCCTTCGCAAACAGAAAAACCTTCGCCAAACCTTCCCAAGTCAATCTGGGACCTCCTTGCAAACAAAAACGCCACACACAAAACCACCAGGTAAGCACCAGATTGCGCCCTGCGACAAACGCGCTAGGGCAATGAAACCAAATAACAGACGCGAACAACGGCAAAAGCGCTGCTAAAAAAAAGGCGCCCGACTCTGCACAGATGTGTGTCGCTTTTCGCATGGTATATGCGAGCCAGAATCTTCCCACCTCTACATCCATTCGCGCTTAGCGTCGCCAGTTACTAGTACCACAGTGAGTTGATTTTGCACGGCGCGAAAGACGCAAATAGAAGCCAGAGACTAGGGGTTCAAGAGTTGCGGGTAGGAGAGAGAGAAACGTGTTCCCGTGCCCCTGCCTGTACCCACTAGAAGATCTAGCGGATGGGTGGAGCAGAATGTGGAAGGGAAGAGGAGAGGTGCAGAAGGGAGGAGCGAGGTGCGGAAGGGAGGAGAGAGGTGCGGAAGCAAGGAGAGAGGTGCGGAAGGGAGGAGAGAGGTGCGGAAGGAAGGAGAGAGGTGCGGAAGGGAGGAGAGAGGTGCGGAAGGAAGGAGAGAGGTGCGGAAGGGAGGAGAGAGGCTGAGATGGAGCGGACCCATGGGTGCCAAAGCCACGAAGAGTGCTCCGTCTCTCATATCCCCCCCATACCATTCCCTTGTTCCCACAACTCCCTACCCTCATTCCCCCATCCCATATTCCCCCCAATCCTTCCCTTACCTCCCCCCACTCCCTTCCCTTATCTCCCCCCACTCCATATCTTTATTCCCTCCCCCTAATCTCATCCCTTATCCCCCCCTCCCATCCGTTATTCCGCCTAACTTCCCCCCTGATCTGCCATGCTCCCCCTTCATCTCCCCCCCCTTCCCCCCATCTGCCTAGCTCCCCCTGTTTTGCCATGCTCCCCCTCATTCGATATCCCGCCCATAATCTGCCATGCTCTCCCCTCCGTCTGCCATGTGATCTCCCTCTCCACACCTCCCTATGCTCCCCCTTCCTTTCCTCCCCCTGTTCCTCACCTTTCCTCTGCTCCCCCTTCCTGTTCCCCCCCTATCCCACAACAGGGAGGGAGAGAGGCAGGACAGCAGGGAGGGAGAGAGGCAGGACAGCAGGGAGGGAGAGAGGCAGGACAGCAGGGACCAGGGGAGCGTGGGCGGTGAGTGTGTGGTTTGGCTGATGGCCAGAGGGTGAGCAGGGAGAAAGAATGCGACGATGGCCTGGCCCTGGCATTCGGCTTTCCCACTGCTATGCGGCTCAAAGCCCCAATGGGGAGCTACAATCAGGATTCATTTCCTTAGATCACTGCCGATACTTAGACAAGGGCCAAATGTGGATGAGCAGTAGACTGGGGCATAGGAATAAGTTACATGCTTCAGGGGGCCTATGGCTGTAGCTACGAGGATCTATGTGGTGGCTAGGATCTATATGCATACACGCAGAAGTCAATGGTTATAACAAACTACGAGCAGTCAGATGCCTACTGGTTCATCATCGTCCGACCTGCTTTGAAAAGCTTGGAAACGGCAAGCAACCTTACAGCCAATAACTCTGGTGTTCTCGCAAATTTAACTGCAGGTTGACTAAGTTCCCCATTTGACCGGGTGCACCACGCCTATTCCCTCCTTCCTCATGGGCCGTGGGTTACCTGTAAATATTACGACAACAGGGTTTGGTGGAATGAAGACATAGCTGTGAAAAGGGGACAAAGTGCCTCTCACGAGCCACCTCCTCTCCCTCCCCCAATGGCGGGGACCCGCTCCCTCCCTGCACCCTGGTCTCTCCCTACCTGCACTCTTCTCTCTCTCCCTCCCTGCACTCTTCTCTCTCTCCCTCCCTGCACTCGTCTCTCTCTCCCTCCCTGCACCCTTCTCTCTCTCCTTCTCTGCACTCTTTTCTCTCTCCCTCCCTGCACTCTTCTCTCTCTCCCTCCCTGCACTCTTCTCCCTCTTCCCCCTTCCAGTGTCTCTCACCCGTGCCGCTTTCGCTCCCTGCTCTCTTGTCTCTCTCCCACTGTTCTGCCCTCCCCACTGTTCTACACTTGGGTCACCCATGCTGCCCATCCCCCCCCCTCACACGAGCTGTCGCTGCCCTCCTCCCCCCCATGTGTGTTCAAGCTGCGGTCACCTCCCCACAATCCCTTGCCCATACTCATATTCCCCATAAACCCTTGCCCACACTCACCTCCCACAATCCTTCGCCTACAAAAAGAGTCACGTTATAGAATGAAGACAGATATTATGGCTACAAGGTTAATAGTGTTCAGTAAAAATCATAGTAGTCCCAAGATAATGGTTTGGAATTTCAGCCCACCACAAACCGGGAATACCATAAATTATGGCATTTCCAAATATTTCAATTAATATTCAATTTGCATTTTCAATAAAGATGTGAACTCTCCAAAGACCAATAATATTTGGTAAACATGGCTGTATAAATGGAAGGTTTCAAGCCTTTATGCTATTATTAGTGAAATTTTATTCCATAATAAAATGATAATAGGCAAAAAAAACTGTCACCACAAGTATTTTACATTCACAGTTTTGGGAATATGTTTTTCAATTTTGAATGAATAAACATACTTAAATGCAAATAAATAACAACTGATTATGAAAAATCTCTTTCTTGGGTTCTATTTTTTGTTCACGGAATTCTAATAATGAAATAATGTACTACGAAGGAGAAAACAACCTCTGATTGATCCTCGCTCGATGAAGCATGTGCATATTATGCTTTTGCTGAGTCTAATTTGAATAATAAGTGTTTTATCACGCTGCTCCTAATACACTTTGTATTTGAAAGTTCACAGCAAATTTGAGTGCAGCTGCAAACTCTTTCCAAGAAAGCTCCGAGATTCTGTTTCCCAACTGGTTTCCAAAATTGTAGCTCGCGATTACTTGCGACGGACAGATAGTCCGGAGTATTTCTATTTTTGTTCCCGTAATCACTTGTAGATCACGGATACTCCCTTTTAACTGCGAATACACGTATGCGTGTCTATGGAAGTATGGCGGGGGTCCACGAAAGTATTGACGGAGTCAACGGGAGAAGCAAACATCGATGTGGTGTCCATGAAAGTAGGGCTTGTCCACGAAAGTATAGAAATTTTCGTGGACAGTCCGCGGCAGTAATTTTCCCCCCATACCTCATTTGCTCGGAGTTTGCGCTGGGTTCGCGAAAAGTGTATTTTCACATCATCCAATAACACTCCTCCTTTTCCATGCTCGCCCCCTTTGTTCACTGTTCCCAATTTGTACATGGTAACCGCCCAGGCCCCTTCCGAAATTGTTAACAAAAAAACAGGCGCCTTGTAACTTGGGACCTGGGCTTTAAAACCACAGGCTAAAATAGCAAAAGGGGGGCTTCAAGAGCGCCGTTCTTAAAGATGGCTCTTTTGAAAAACAAACGGGTTCCCAGCACTATTTTGCGAGGTGCGTTTTTTTGCAGCTGAACAATGATAGAAACGTAGTGGCGCCGATTTGACGCGTGTGCGACGAGGCGGGAAACGCGCGCGCCACTCATTTGACTTTTTGCCAACTTGGTGAAACGAAAAAAAAAAAAAAAAAAAAACTACTGTACCTCGAAAGTATTCAGCGTACGTGTTAAGGCTTCACATTACGAAGCTCCCTCGACCGCGACTCGCGACTAGGGGGGAGGTGAACTGTGCAACTTGTGTGCCGAACAGCCACATGGGTTGTGCGAAATGCGACCCAAGTAAACCTCGGGTTAAAAACCTATTGCACACCCATGGAGCTTTTGAAATAACTGAGCCGTGTGAGCGGTCAGTCGCAACTTGATCCGCCGAGCAACTGGCGCCAAATCAATCGTCGCGCACCAATAACGTAGCAAAGGTACTTCGCATTACAAACAATTTCGGGTCCCATACCATTTCAGAAATATGAGAAATTTTTTTGTAGTAAAAAATTTACAGATTGTGATTCGACTAGAAGAGGAGTTTGCTGTAAAGGAGACAAACTCCTTCATCTATCGGCAGGTCTTTCAGACCTGCCACCTAGTCTCATTTGCATTTTTCTGTTCCAACTTGTATACCACCAGCACACTCTAAACCTCTATGCCCAAATCTGGGCATAGAAGTCTCTTGCTGCAAGACGTTATTTCTGTTAGATACTCTACAATGGTTAGCGGACTCATTTCCGCTGCAAGTGGTAGGCCTCCTGCTCCTCGTGTGAATACTAGGAGTGGTGGAAGGCGTGGGTCCCCTGTACGTGAGGGGGACCGAAACTCTTCATCTCAGCATAGAGAACGATCTCGTTCTCCTCGTCCTGGCGGAGGTAACGGCGCAGTTACCGCTTTGGATTTGCTGAGTGGCGCGCGTCAAGACCCTGTTCAGCACGTCGAAAACGCGGCAGGGGACGCGGATCGTAACACGTCACGCAAATGCGATTTCCCCCCCGGATTTCAAGGCGAGCGGCGTAACGAGCAGAACCGCGTCGACACGAACCCGACTGCCGAAAACGCCCCTCCCGGCCCCCACCTACCGAACGCAATCATGACGGTCCTGCGCGCGAGGACCACAATCATGATCGTGATACTGCGCGCGCAGGGCGTCATCATGAGCGCGATCTCAACGCCCCAGCGCCCCAGATTCGCCAGGATCGCCAGGATCGGACCGGGATCGCGCAGATCGCCGCTCAGATTTTGCTCCTGCCGCAGTGAATCCGCGCGGGATTCCGCAGATCTCGACCCCTGGAGCAGCAGAAATCGCCGAAATGATTGCGCGCCTGGATCCTGCAGCCCAGCGCAATCTCCAGCGAATCTTCACAGGAGCTGCTGGCGCGCTCCACTGCATCTACAGCGCCTCATTCTGCAGAACATAATTCTGCTCGCTACACCGACAACAATGTTAACGCCGGCACCAACAACGAGGCCATTCACCACGTTCTTGGTCTTCTCGCGGCGCCTCCAGCGTGGCAATGGCGCCGATCCCGCACCGCCACCGGAACCAGCACGCGTCGCAGCGACGGTGGCCCCACGCTCTCGCCTCCCGGCGCCCGCCCCCGAGCCCGTTGACGACGAAATGGACGAGGAAGCACCCCATGCCACGCTCGACGAAGGTAATGCCGCCCTCCCGAAATCCGCTTCTGCATCGCTCACCCTCGCTCCTATTCCACCTGCACGTCCTCAGTTGCGCTCTTCCTTAGTTAAAAGCGATGGAATTCGTACGCAACTTTTTAGTTTTGAGCGCATTCAAGCTATTGCACGTCATGCTATCTCGGTTTTACCACTTGACGGTGGAGAACAAGCCGCCGACTATCTCCAGCAGATAGTAGAGGAGGCGGAAGAGAAGATTCATTTTTTGTTTACCGCCGATCAACGCGGTTTCGAAGTGGCCAATATGGCCCTTAAGATTAAGTATGGGGAAGTGGTAGAGGATAAGAATGTGAAGGCCGCTTCTCAGATTGTAGCGGCCAGCAAGAAGAGGCCCACTCGGCCCACCCATCCCACCTCCCGTCCTGAACCCCCTCTTCGCCCTCGCGGCCAAGGGGAGCGCCTTTGGAACACATGGCGTAGGGACGGCGACGGCCGTTGTTTCTATTGCCGTGAACCCGGGCATGGGATGGCTAATTGCCCCCAAAGGGGCCAAGGGGCCAATCGGCCAGCTAAGATTGTGTAAAGTTTGCTTAACCTCTCCGATGTTGTAGCGTTCTTAATTAAAAAAAAAAAAAAAAAAAAAACACACACACGCACATTTGTGCATTCAAGCAAGATTAATACGCGCGTCATACGGCCACATGGTCTTGCACGTTGGGCCCGTGCAAGAAGACGTGAGCGTGCCCACAAGACGCATACACAATGTGTGTGCGTCCTTTAAAGACTGACGTTGATAAGATTCATCACAAGATTTCTATGTCCATCGCAAAAAAAAAAAAAAAAAAAAAAAAAAAAAAAAAACCGTATGCTCGCAAAACGATTGCGTAGCATTTGCGCAAATGCTTTGCAAACGTTTTGCGAACATGTGGGTGAACACTCCTGGCGGACTAAGATTAGAACACTTGGCGAATGCTTTGGCAACATTTCCCGAAACACTTTTTGGTTCACGACAAGGAATATATGACGACCAACTACAGCCCAAAATGCCAAGTTCACATTCCCAACCCATATTTTATCACTTAAGGGATGACGTGGCCGAATAATAGCGAGCAAGCGGGCACCTATATCTAGCGTTTGCCTTCCTTCCAAAAAAAAAAAAAAAAAAAAAATCGTTGCGTTCGGAACTACATGAGGTACCTTCCTGATTCTCTACCGTCCCTATTTGTGTTCCCTCTCCTACCAGAGCTCGGAACCATTTCGGCCTATGCCGATGACGCAACCAAGATTACCCGCATGCAAGGCCGCCTCCGTGACCGCGCTGCATGGTGGTCCGCCTGGTGCGACAGCCGCTTGATTCTATCGGTGATTACATCTGGATATCGCCTACCACGGGTTGCCTCTGAGCCCCCTCCGTCTCGTACTAAGAACCATGCCGGTGCTTTGCAATTCACCTCTTTCGCCGTAGGCGCAGTGGCCGAGCTTCTCGCCACCGGCGCAGCTCGGGTCGTTCCTCCTTCCACAACCCTCACATGCGTTAGCCCCTTAAACGTGATTGTCCAACCCTCAAAAAAGAGACTGATATTGGATTTGCGGCATGTCAACTCATTCCTCTCAGTACCTCGTTTTCGATACGAAGGACTTACTCGCGTTCCTGATTTGGTGCAAGAAGGCGATTGGCTATTCACGATCGATCTCAAATCTGGATACCACCACGTCGACATTCACCCCGCTTTCTGGCAGTTTCTCGGATTCTCCTTGCAAGGGCAGGACTACCAATTCCTCTCTTTGCCTTTCGGGCTGGCTACAGCGCCGTTTGTGTTTACCCAGTTAATTAAGCAACTCGCCAAACGCTGGCGTAGCCGTGGCATCCGCCTTATTCCATACGTCGATGATATCCTATTCATCAGTGCCACTCGAGCGGAGGCTCTTCACAACCGCTCCATAATCATTGCCGACCTCGCAGCCGCGGGCTTTGTTGTGAATTTCAAAAAATCACAACTCGCACCGGCACAATCTTTGAAGTTCTTGGGCCTCTTGCTGGACACGTGCACCACCACTTTCTCGGTCGATGCGGATCGGCGCAACCGGCTTTTTGCCGAGCTGGATGAATTAGGCACACTCGGCACTAACAGGCGTCGCATCCCTGTTCGCCGCGCTGCCCGCATCACCGGCATGTTGGCCTCCATGTCCTTGGCGCTTGGCACTGTCGCGCGCGCTTTCTCCCACCACCTTCTTACGCAGATCGCCGAATGCCACTCATGGGGGGCGGCCATTATCCTCACCCCTGAGTCTGTTGAAGAACTGCGATTTTGGCTTACACAGTTCGACGTTTTCAACGGCGCCCGCTTCCACAACCCGCATTTGTACGACGTGGTCATGTACGTGGATGCTAGCGACCATGCTTGGGGGGCTTGTTATTCAGCGCCGGATGGTCGTGTCGGCTCGCTCTCCTCCCCGCTGCCTCTAGCCCTCTTGGGCTCGTCCAGTACCCTTCGCGAGCTGGCCGGAATCTTTTGGTCCCTTTCGGCCTTTTCTGTCGAAATCCGACGTTCGCACATCTTGCTCCGCAGCGACAGTCAGGCGGCCTACTACATCCTCCAGAAGGGAGGCTCTCGCCGTCCCGAGCTTACCTTCGTATGCCGCGCGATTATTCAATTGTGCGTGCGCCATATGATCCGTCTTACGGTCCAATGGATTCCCCGTGCGCTGAATACCGAGGCTGACGCTCTGTCCAAGATTGAGCTCCACGACGACTACTCCTTGACACGACCTTGGTTCCGGCTGCTTGAGAGGCATTGGGGGCCTCATACTATCGACTTGTTCGCATCCCCTGCCAATGCGCAGCTCGCTCGTTTCTGCTCCCTCGAGTTCTCACACTCTGCGGTTGCGCAAGACGCTTTTTCTATCAATTGGGGCCACGAGAATTGCTTCGCCTTTCCTCCACCCACCCTCATCCCGGCTGTCCTAGCTCATGCCCGTCGCTCGCGCACTTCTCTCACTCTCGTGATCCCATATTGGCCCAGTGCCTTTTGGTGGCCTTTGCTAAGCTTGGACGGCTCCACTTTGGGGCCGGAGGTTGTTATGGCCCTTCGCCTTACCCTTGGTGCTAGTTGTTTACGCGTTGGCAGTGACCGTCATGCCTTTAGCGGTGCTGGTCTTCCGAACTCTCCGATGTATGCGCTTCGTTTTGCATTCAACTAATGTATCAATTTATTTCACTGCGCAGGCTCATATATTGGTCGATTATTGTCGGACCTTCTCACACTCACCGTTGATCTTCGGGCGAAGTCTACCCTTCGCACTTACGAACCCTACTGGCGACAGTTTCGAGCCTTCTGTTTGGCGCACTCACTTCCCTTCCTTCCCGCCACCGACCTGACAGCGTCCCTCTTTCTGCTGCACTCGGTCCGTCGCGGCGCTACTGTCTCAGCTGTGCGCACTGCGTGTTCCGCCATATCCTGCGCCCATTGGCTGGTTGGCCACCCCTCCCCGATTCGCGGCCCCTTTTCTTCGCAAGTCAAGGATTATGCCATGCGTCATTGTGGCAAGCCATCTCAAGCTAAGGAGCCCATTCCTCCAGCCAAGATTTACGATATCTGTGACATCTACTTCTCATCGCATGATCCGGCCACATTCCAGCGGGGCCTTGTTCCCCTCCTCATGTTCGCAGCCTTCCTTCGTTTCTCTGATCTCGTCTCCCTCCAGTGGCACCAGATCGAGTTCGATCGGGACTGCATGTGGTTGTTCATCCCTCGTTCGAAGACCGACCAAGCTGGCACCGGTGTTTGGGTCCCAGTGGCTGCTTCTTCTGCCCGCCACTGTCCGGTGTCGCGTGTCCAACAATTCCTCTTCCTGGCTGGCTATTCTCCGCGGACCCTTGGCCCCCTTATTCGTATATTTCAGCCGGGTGCCCGAGCTTCCCCCTCAGATCGCTCTCCCTCGTACGCCGCCATTCGGGGTTGGTGTCGAGATGCTTTCTCCCGTGTAGGCCTTAACCCGGCCCTCCTGGGCACCCATTCTTTCCGCAAGGCGGCTGCGACGGTCGCCGTTGATATTGGAGTCCCCGACCGGCTTTTCAAGGCCCTAGGTCGCTGGCGAAGTGATACAGCCAAGGAGCTTTACATTACTCAGCTTGACCGCGAGCTAGTGGCTGCTTCTCGCGCGCTACAAGATCCTACTCGCTCGAGCGCGACCGATCAATACCAGGCCACCCTCGAGCGCCACCGCCGACGACCTACCACTTGATGTCTCGTTTGACCTATGACGACTGCACTGCACACTCCTCTGAGGTCGTGTCACAATATGAGAAATTTTTTTGTAGTAAAACATTTACAGATTGTGATTCGACTAGAAGAGGAGTTTGCTGTAAAGGAGACAAACTCCTTCATCTATTGGCAGGTCTTTCAGACCTGCCACCTAGTCTCATTTGCATTTTTCTGTTCCAACTTGCCCACCCTTCCCTCCCATGCTTTGATAACTAGCATGGCCTGCTCACCCTTGTTCCCTTGCCATGTATTTGCCCTATCTAGTGTGCTGTACTATGGAGCTATGATATGCTATGACGACTGCATGACGACTGCACTGCACACTCCTCTGAGGTCGTGTCACAATTTTCTTTGTGGCAGAATTTTCGGGGTTGCAGGGGGGGGGGGGGGGGGGTTCTCTTTCTTGGTCATCAAGTGGGGCCCCACTTGATTTTCGCACAGGGAATGCACGAAAAACAGGAATAGCGGAGGGGGGTCCCTCTTGAACCCCCTGTGGCCCTGCAGAAAAAGCCGAGGCCCGCGTGGCCAGCGACAACGTCGCAGGGGGGCTGCACGACGCGCCAGGCTGTAGTAGTTTTTCGCCTCGAGCCCACATTGGCTAAAACACTCGCGCAACCAAATTTTGGGGCACTGGGATGCTTCGTTTTTTCGATAGGTTTCGGGACTTCGTTTTTTCGCACCCACTCAACAATCAAAAGGGACCCCCCTCTGCTATTATGCCGTCAGGTTTCAAACAGCGAGTTTTCTGTGGTTGACCCTGTTTATTCAGCGCAAAATTTATACAACACCCTGATTGATCAGCGTAATTTTTTTTGCGAGGCCTGAAAAAACAGGGAGCTACGAGGGGGGGACCCTGAGCGATTAGCGCGCCCCAAACGAATCTGAGGCCCTGCTTCGTTAGGCTATTGTTTTTCGCTAACGTAATCAATTGGAGGAATCCTATTGGTTGCCGCGTAATCTGTGCGCTATCTTGTACAGTAGACTCTTGTGGGTCGTTTCTATCAAACAGTGAAATTGATGAATAGAGAGAGAGAGTACACAAACATATACCTAACTGTTGTACTCTCTAGAAGATGACCCTATACAGTCTATACAAGCATGATAACTAAACATGTTTGACACACCCCCTGGACTGCATAGGGGAATGTTCTAGACAAGCAGCTCAGGGTGGCACTACTAGTCCAGCCTCTGAGACAAGGGTCTAAAAGACCAATCAGAAGGAGTACAGGCAAGGCAAGAACTAGTACAGGGCGGCACTACTAGTCCAACCACTGTAAGAGGACACAAGTCCAGTCTGAGTGTACACACAGATATATAGGACAGTACAGAGTCAAGGCCCGAGTAAGTGAGAGACTACAGGAACCAGACCAAGCTGTACACAGTGCCGCTGATGATCTTTAGGCGCAAGCGCCTTCGTAAAGATATCAGCTGTGTTGGCACCGGAGGCTAAGTGTACTACGCGAGCCTGGCGACGCTGCTGTAGCTCACGCAGGAGGAAGTACCGCAGCTGGATGTGCTTCGCTCTGCCCTCGAGTCGAGGCTCCTGACACAGGAGGATCATGGCCCTGTTGTCAGCGAACAGGACCGGGGCAGAGCTAGGCCGCTCACCTAAGTCAGTGAGCAAGAAGGTCAGCCAGCGGAGCTCCTGTGCCGCCATGGCACCGGCGTAGATCTCGGCCTCACAGCTGGACTGGGCAACAGACGAAGAGCGGGTAGCTCTCCACGAGACAACACCTGAACCAAGGCTAAAGCAGTAGCCCTGGGAAGACCTGAGCGTCTCGGCGTCGTCTGCCCAAGAAGCGTCTGTGTGTCCAGTAAGGACCACTGGCCTGCGTCCGCCTAGCACTAACCCCATGCCCGATGTACTTGCAAGATAACGCAAAACCCTCTTAGCGGCAGACCAGTGCTGAGGTCGGTGCCTGCCTGTGGCCACGAAACGAGCCAGGATGCTGAGAGGGTATGCGAGATCTGGGCGAGTGCAAGTCATCAGGTACATGAGGCAACCCACTAGCTCAGCGTAAGGACCACTGGGATCTACCGACTCCTCAGGAACTGGAGCGGAGAGTCTGTGGTCCAGAGGAAGAGGGGTGGGCTGTGCGGAGGAGAACTGAAGGCCGAACCTCTGAAGGACCTGGCGCACCAAGTGTGACTGAGTCAGGGTGATGGTGCGCGCGGCTCTGTCCCTGGAGATCTGCAAGCCAAGGTAACGGCGCAGCTCTCCAAGGTCAGTGCAGGTGTGTCTCTTCAGCAGCTCTGCCTTCACGGAGGCCAGTGCGTCCCTGTCAGCAGTGGCAAAGACCAGGTCGTCTACGTAGACGAGGATGTAGAATGGAGTCGAGCCAGCACGAACGAAGAGCGAGGGGTCTGCAGAGGACGGAAAGAACTGCAGGTCAGCAAGGGTAGCACGCAAAGTGTCGTGCCACTCACGAGGCGCCTGGCGCAGGCCGTAGACTGGCCGCCGCAGAAGCCACTGGGTCCCAGGGGGGAAGGTGCCAGTAAAGCCCTGAGGGCGACGCAGGTAGACCTGCTCGTGAAGGCTGCCCTGAAGAAAGGCAGTGGAGAATTCGAGGGAGTGAAGCTCGTAGTCACGCTGAGCCGCTACGTGTAGCAGCACCCGAAGAGTAGTCATCTTCGGGGTAGGAGCGAAAGTCTGAAAGAAGTCCACCCCCTCGCGCTGACTGAAGCCTCTAGCCACGTAGCGCGCCTTGAACACAGGCGGCTCTCCAGGAGGGCGCTTCACCTTGAAGAGCCAACGGCCATCGACCACGTTCACCCCAGGTGGGGGAACAGCGTCGACGAAGGTGCCGGTGGATCTCCAAGATGCCATCTCCTGCTCCATGGCAGCTATCCACTGAGAGGCCCAGGGTCCCGAAACCGCCTCAGCGTAAGTACGAGGGGTCGGGATGTCGAAAGCGTCTGGGTCACCCTCAGGGACTAGCAGCATGGAACAGAGATGGGGAGCAGCCTCGGACAGGAAAGCAAGCTCAAACTGGCGGTCCTCCAGGACGTCACTGCCGAGGGCAGGAGCACCCCCGACAGACGGAGGACAGGCAGGGTGAGAGACCAGAGCGGTGGCGTAGTCAAGGCGGCGGGTAGAGGCGAAGTCAGCGACCGCAGCGACGAGGGCGTCAAGACTCGACACGGGAACAGACGGGTCGGTAACGAGAGAGGCAAGGACCCGAGGAACAAGAGGACGAGCGGCACGAAAGAAGTCGGACAGAGGAGGAGACGCAACGACAAGAGAAGACGGAGGAGGAGACGGGAGGAGGGGAGGTCGAGACGCGTGGGAACGGAGCAACATAGGGTGAGAGCGCGGGACAGGTGAGACAGGACGAGCACGAGAGGGGCGGCGAGACCAGACGTGTGAGGGCGGCGTCGGGTCAGGAGACAGAGGAGGGGACACAGGAGGGGAACGAGGGGGAAGACGAGCCGGGGACGAGTCTGGCAGAGGGAACACGGGGCCGTAGACGGGAAGAGGGGGAGACGGCAGGAGAGGAACAGGCGCAGGGTCAGGAGACGGAAGGCCGAGCAGACGGAGGGCGGACACAGGCGGGGACTGCTGCGGCGGCGACACAACACCAACACCAGGGCCACAAGCTGCGCGACGGCTACCTCCCGAACCCTCCACACCTGCACCCCCAGAAGGGACACCCCCAGAGTCCACAAACGGCGGCAGCGACGACGGCGGCGGCGGCGGCGGCGGCTGCAGCGACGGCTGCGACGGCGGCGGCGGCGGAGACGACGGCTGCAACGGCGGCGGCGGTGGAGACGACGGCTGCAGCAGCTGCGGCGACGGCGGCTGCGGAGGCGGTGGAGGAGGAGACACCGGGGGAGGGACAGACGGCGAGGACTGCGCCGGAGGACTACCAGAGTCAGAAGACTCGTCGACCGGGACGACCGACGGGAGGGGGTGACGTGAGACACACCAGAGGGGGCCGGACGGGGGGGCGGGGGGGGGGAGGGGCAGGGACCACCAGGGAGGGAGGAACCAGGAAAAGGGGGGGAGTAACCGGGGGACCACGGTGGGGAAAGCGGCGGTAGAAGGAGACGGACTCGTCAAAGGTGACGTCGCGAGAGTGAAAGAAGCGGTGAGACGGCGGGTGGTAGAAGTGCCAGTCGGACGCGTCAAGGGGGAAACCGAGGAAGACGCAGGGGAGGGTGCGGGCAGTGAGCTTGTCCGTGCCAGAGGCACGAACGTGAGCAAGGCAGCCCCAGACGCGGAACGCAGACGCGTCACCAGGGGACCCGGTCCACAGAAGGGTCGGCGAAACCTGCGGCCGCTGGGGGTGCGGCCACAGGTTAAGCTGGTGAGCGGCGTAGCGCACGGCGAACGGCCACAGAAAATGGGGTGCACCGGCGTGGATCATGGAGGTGCGAGCCACCTCCATGACCAAACCGATGCGTCGCTCAGCGACCCCATTCTGCTGCGGGGAGTCCGGCAGGGTAAACGTCTGGGTGATGCCCTCCGCACGACAGAAGCGACCAAGGACACCTGAGGCAAACTCGCCACCCCGGTCGGAGTGAAGGCGCAAGGCAGGGAGACCGCGGTGGACACGAGCAGAGACAAGCCAGGGGATGAGAACGTCAGGCACGTCGGCCTTCCGCTCCAGGGGGAAGACGGTGGTGTAGCGCGTGAAGTCGTCGACAAGCACTAGGAAGAAGCGCTCGCGACGCGGCCCATGGACCGGGGCTGGGCCCCAGACGTCCATGTGCAGAGTCTGCAGTGGTGCGGTGGTAGGGGGAAAAGAGGAGGAGTGAGGGGCACGGCGGAGCCGGCCCTCGACACAAGGCGTGCACGGTGGGGCGGGGGAGGAGGGAAACTCGGGGAACGAACCGGGGAGACCAAGGACGAGACCGTGCTGGGACATGTGACGCAGACGTGGGAGTGCAGGGTGACCAAGGCGGTGGTGCCAAAGGAGAGTCGGGTGAGTGAGGGACCGACAGGAGCACGCGGCTGCAACCTGGGTGGACGCAGCTACCGGGGGGAAGACCCAGCCGGGGACGGCGCGGTGTCAAGTGTGAACAGGCCGGACACCGGGTCCCGGGGGAAAGTGGTAAGGGGGCACCAGTGGCGGCCTCGGTACAGACAGCATACCGCTCGTGACCAGGGAACGTAGTGGTGACGCCAAGGTCCTGGAGGCAGCCGACACCAACTAGGTTCCTGGAGAACGAGGGGATATGCAGACCTGTGAGAGTGCCCGAAGGAACCGCCGGACAGGGAAGGGAGGTGGAACTGCGGGCAACGACGGGACCACCGGAGGGGTCAGCAAGAGTAACTGCAGCGGGAACAGGCAGCGGCGTCAGCGTCGTGGAGTCGCGGAAGAAACACCGGGAGGCGCCAGAGTCCAAGGTGAAGGAAAGCGCAGCAGTCGCGCGAGGCAGCAGTGAAGCGGTGGAAGCACCAAGGCTAAGCAAAGCAGGAGATCCTACGCCTGACGCAGCAGGGGAGTCTACGCTAGGCACCGCTACACTAGGCAACACGGGGTAATAAGAGGGAAGCACACTAGAGTCATCAGCATACATCACATGCAAGGCCGCTACAATGGCATCCATGTCCAAGTCAAAAATCCTAATGCTACGCCTAAGCAAGCTGTGCCAGTCAGGGAGGTCGGGCGCCGGGCCAAAGCGCTGGCGGAACAGGTCGGCCAGGCGACGAAAACAGCGAGGAGTAGAATGACCGATCTTACCGCAAACGAAGCCGCGGCGAGGACCGGTCTGGATCTGGTACTGACAGGGCCCGCCTCCAGAACCACCACCCGGTGCACCACCACGCGCACGACCACCACCAGCTCCAGGCCACCCAGGTGGGAGAGTACTCGCCTGCCTCGTCTGCTGCGGCTGCTGCGGCTGCTGCGAAGGCTGCGGCTGCGGCGACTGCTGCTGCTGCGGCTGCTGCAACTGTGGAGGCAGCGGGGTAGCTGGACCGGGCAGGGTCCCCACGTCCGCACCGGCACCGGACGACCCGCCTCCACCACTACCCCCACCCGCACCCCCGCCGCCTCCGCCGCTCCCAACCTTGGGGCGGCGGCCCTTCGCCAAGCGGGACTGCACTGCAGCAGCAGTCTCAGCCACAGCGACAGAGCCGTCGGAGAAGGTACACTGAGCGGGGGCACAACCCTGAAAGATAGGGACCGGTACTGTACCGCTCGCCAGGGCTATGGAGCGGTGACGAGTCTCTATGGCAGTCAGGGTGTCAACAAAGTCGGTGAGGGTGAGAGCAGCAGGGTGGATGCTAAGGAACTGGTCGCGGGCAGCGGCAAGGCGGTCAGGTAGGCGGGTGGCAAGGAGGTAGAGGGTAGAGGTCATGGGAGGCTGGTGGACTCTAAGCTGAGCATCTGTGCAGGCAGCGCGCCAGGCCTCATCTATCGAGCGCAGGTGGGCAGCGAGGTCAGAGACAGTGGGGAAAGACGCCAGGTCAGGAAAGAGCAGGGGAAGGATCAGGCGACCCACTGAGGCAGCAGGAGGGGTAGAATAGCGCTTGATGACAGCATCGAGGTAGGCCTGGGCGGTAGGAATGGTTCTAAAGCGAGGGCGCTCAGTGGGGGGGAGGGCATTGCTAATGGCGAGCTGAGCAAGGGCATCGCGGGAAAGCCAGACAGAGCGGGCAAGGGCAGCAGCGGCAGTGGACTCGCGCTCAGCGGGCGTAGGATCAGCGGGCAGCACAGCAGGGGGGTCAGGGCAGGGGAGCATACCGTCTAGGTGTGCAGAAAGCGGGTGGCCGTCCTGCCGCTGGCCAGTGAGGTGGCGGCGAAGGTCAGCCAACCACGCCTCGAACTCCAGAGGCTGACCCTCAACATCAAAACGAAGCTCAGCAGCCATGAGGGGCAGTGGAGGACAGTGCAGTGCGGTGCAGTGCGATGCAGTGCGGTGCAGTGCGGTCCAGTGCGGTGCAGTGCGATGCAGTGCGGTGCAGTGCGGTCCAGTGCGATGCAGTGCGGTGCAGTGCGGTCCAGTGCGGTGCAGTGCGGTCAGTGCTATCCAGTGAGGTGCAATGCGATGCAAGGCGGGGCAGGAAAGTGCAGGAGGGTGCAAAGTGGTGCGGGGAACAGGGGACAGTACCAGGAAGTATGGAGGGCCGGGGCAGGTGCGTCGGGGCCGGGCAGGCACGACAAGGCCGGGCGGCGGCGACGGGGCCGGGCGGCGGCGACGGGGCCGGGCGGCAGCGACAAGGCCGGGCGGCTGCGGCGGGGCCGGGCGGCTGCGACGGGGCCGGGTGGCTGCGACGGGGCCGGGCGGCAGGGACGAGGCCGGGCCGGACACAGCAGGGCCGGGCAGGGGCGACGGGGCCGGGCGGTTGCGACGTGGCCGGGCGGCTGCGACGTGGCCGGGCGGCTGCGACGGGGCCGGGCGGCTGCGACGGGGCCGGGCGGCGGCGACGGGGCCGGGCGGCAGGGACGGGGCCCGGGCAGGCCACAGCAGGGCCGGGCAGGGGCGACGGGGCCGGGCGGGCGAGCAGGGGCCGGGCAGGTGCGACAGGGGCCGGGCGGGCGCCATGCGGCCGATAGGCCGCGACGGGGCCGAGCAGGGGCGACGGGGCCGAGCAGGGGCGACGGGGATGGGTAGGGGCGCGACGGGGCCTGGAGGGGCGTGACCAAGCCCAGGTAGGGGCGCGACGGGGCCTGGGGGGAGCGCAATGGGGCCCAGGAGGGGCGCTACTGGGCTAGGGAGGGGCGCGACGGGGCCTGGAAGGAGCGCAATGGGGCCCAGGAGGGGCGCTACGGGGCCTGGGAGGAGCGCGACGGGGCCCTGGAGGGGCGCTACCAGGCCCTGGAAGGGGCGCGACGGGGCCTGGAGGGGCGCTACGAAGCCCTGAAAGGGGCGCGACGGGGCCTGGAGGGGCGCTACGAAGCCCTGGAAGGGGCGCGACGGGGCCTGGAGGGGCGCTACGAAGCCCTGAAAGGGGCGCGACGGGGCCTGGAGGAGCGCAATGGGGCCCAGGAGGGGCGCTACGAGGCCTGGGAGGAGCGCGACGGGGCCCAGAAAGGGGCGCAACGGGGCCCAGGAAGGGGCGCGACGGGGCTAGGGAGGGTCGCGACGGGGCTAGGGAGGGTCGCGACGGGGCTAGGAGCACGACGGGGCCCAGCTAGGGGGCGAGCGGAAGCGTGAGGGGGGGGGGGGGATCCTACCTACGCGTGATACCATATCAAACAGTGAAATTGATGAATAGAGAGAGAGAGTACACAAACATATACCTAACTGTTGTACTCTCTAGAAGATGACCCTATACAGTCTATACAAGCATGATAACTAAACATGTTTGACAGTTTCATGTTGAACAGCGATTGTGCACATACACTAGGGGATAAGAGCAGGGTGTATACCGCAATGGGTCCTTAACCGTGATTGTGCGACAAGCGCGGATGTCTGTAAGCGGGATCATGTGTATAAGCCTGATTGTTGTGCCCTCTAAGATGCGAACCTATACAGTCTATACAAACTATTATCAAAATCAGAGAAGTGAATAATGGTAGAGTGAGAGTACACACAGATATACCTAAGTGTTGTACCCTCTAAGAGGTGACCCTATACAGTCTATACAAACATAGCAAATACACATGTTTGACAACTATATACATAGGAGTTTGCCATAGAGAGTACAGCCCACTAGCTATATACCCTTGTATATTCTCATTCAAGTGTGAGACCTGTTCCGGCGGGACATGCGCGTGCTATGCTTCGAGCTACTACAATAAGTTTTAGCACTGTCTGTTTTAAAAAACCACCTCAAAACCCGCAGGTATGGATACTACAATAAAGTTGTATTATCAAATGTAGCCGAGGCTTAATGAACATAGAGACAGAAAGCCGATGCCAGCATGAACTGGTGATAAATAGAGCATCCTTTCATCTGCAATAACACGGCATGCAACAGAATTCCCAGGATAAGCATCCTTCACGAAAGGAAAAGATTATTGTCAGGACTGTATTTAACTCGTGATCTGATGAGGACAGAGCCCTACTGAGAACACAAGCTGATGGAGCCACAGTTGGTGTGGGGGTTGTGTCAGCCACTCCAGTTTCACTGCCCATACCCATATTGGGGGCGTGGGGAAACACGTGGATTGTTTCAACCCCAAACAAAGCTCCTTCGAATGCTGGCCAGGTTCGGCAGCAACACACCTTCAGGCGTAGGCTCCCTTGCTCTTGACGCAGAAGCAGGAAAGCATATGACCACCAGCGATTGACCTGCAGAGTGGAAACGCACAAAAAAATAAACACCAGCGATGTAATTTCCACCTCGGCCAGAGCACGAAGGGCAGTGCACGTAAAGGAAGGCGGGAGAAACGGGTATGAAATGACCAAGCGAAACCAGCGCGCCAACAGGGAATGACGCCTCGCATTGAAAGCCACGTCAGCACGAAGCTGATTGGTGTACGGATCACAGCACAGCAGCTCTTCAAAGGGTAAACCCGTCCGAGCCTCAGACTGAAATCTGAAGATCCGGCAAGAGAAGAGATCGCTCATGCAAAAGGATTCAGACATGGAAGCCGAAAAGCAAGGGCCAAGGCACGCTTCCAACTTGCAGTACCTTCCGAGCAGCTTCCAACTGGCAGTAGGGAACGAGCACGCAGCCCAAGAGTCCGGGTCCTCTTAATCCGAGGGCCCTTGAAGAGACTCGCGAGAAGCAACCACCCCGCACGGCCCACGGTAGAGTGGACGAGCGACGGTGAGGACGGAGGTGTACTGCCGAGCTCCAAATCTGGAAGAGTACAAGCAGAGAGACAGGAGAACTCAGAACGCATGAACACGCCAGGGAGATGTGCCAATGGAGAGCTAATCAAACGACTGCAGCGAAGGCAGCAGTTCAGGCAAGCCCCCCAGTGGGTCGGTGTACTCGGCACTTGGGACAATCTCACTCCACTGGCAAACGGAGAGGTTGTACGGAGAATTTCGCCGAGAGAAACAGGTTAGTGAAAGAGTTGAGAAGCGGCGGAAGGGTGAGGAGGGAAGAGGAAGGGCGGGGGGGCATCTACAGAGAACATCCACGATTAACATAATGAGTTAAAAACGAGGGCAGCTGGGGGTCAGAAAGAACGCAACGATTTCATCTGGTCATTGCGAAGACATGGCGAGCCAGCCCCGCTCCGACTTGCAAAACTCATTTTCTTCATCAATCCCCCAGAGAGCACATGTACGTATGGCATCTAGCGCAAGCAGCTGGCAGCGACGAGTAGCTCGCAGCGACAATCATACAGTGAATGATCACAAGCGACGTCTCACGAGGGGAAGAACGCACCTCAGGTGTACGCGAAATGCAATCGACACGAGCGCCCTTTCGGTACGCAGGACACCATCAGGTTGCTCGGAATCAGGCGGAATCAGGTGAAATCAAGCGCTATTACGTCAGAAGGCGGTATTCGTCCAACCACGCGACAGCCCTAACAGATCCACCTGAAAAACACAGATGACGCAAATAAACAAAGAGAAAGCCAGGTAAGCTGAGAATTCGGGAAATGTTGCGAAGCGATTGAGGCAAAGGCGCACGGGGTGTGGCGCTCCTCGTCTGCTACCGTGAGGGAGACGGAGGAGCAGCCACGGCGCCCGCCTCACCCAGCCGTGCGCTGCTGTACTTGGTGCGAGTGAGGCAGGAGGGTGATAGATGCCTGACGACTGCCTTAAAAAAACAGACACCAAGAGGACAAGAGATTGGAAAAACAGGAGGAAAACAATGCTGAGGAGAGTTTGGGTGGTTGAGGGAGAGTCAGTAGGAAGGCAACAGGTTTGTGATGCTTCATCGGCACCCGAATAGACGCCTCAGAAGCGCATATCTGTGTTCGTCATTCTCTCGTGCACAAAGCGAGCAATACACGATACAGGGAAGTCAAAACATACGAAAGACAAGCGTCTCTCTTCAGTTCAGGTCTCCAATGTGTATCTTCAGTGCCCGATTTCGGACATTCTCAGAAGAACGAAAGTATTGTTTGATCATCCGCAGAGAGACGGGAAACGTCGACACGAAAAAACCACGAAAACAGAAACGCTGGAAGCAGAACAACCCAAACAGAGCTCACATCTGGAAAGAAAACATCGCCATACACGTCGCACAGCCATCAGGCGTCAATTCTTCTCATTCGCAGCTTGCGCCGCGTCAGAAGGTGTCCTAAGGCTTTGACATGTGAAAGAATTTCATCACGCGGCTGCGGCGGACTGACGGCGACAAAGTAAAGAAGAATGAAGCGACAACGGTTCAAGCGGTGTACACAAGACCTGACAGGTAAGCGACAGGTCACCTGGTCGTTGGGGTCAGTACGATAACGCGGTATTGTTTTCCGTTTCACTGCAGCGATTGCTGCACCTCAATCCAAGTGTTGGATCAAATGTGCTCCTCACTCCCCAACTCAGGCAGACCGACTGATTAGACAATGAAGTAGATGCATACGGCACGATCGCTAGATCAAGCGATCGTTGTAAGCTGCAGATTGAATGCGTTCGGCCAAATCTCTTCGCCAGGGTTTCAGATACTTACCATTTCAGCTACTGGCGCTGAAGGTTCGTGTCATTTGTCTCCGCGAGAAGTGCCCGGTTTGCAGGAGAGTGCTGCGTGTCACCCGCAACAAGCCACGTGGACTCGACGGAGACTTTGCTACCGCTTGACATAGCTAACGCTTGCGAGGTTGCATCATGGAAAACACCTCATACCAACGAGGTGTCAAGCATAAGCACAAGCACTCTATAAGGTGTGAGGAAGGAGAGAAGTGGAGGACGGGGTGGGAGGGAAGGCGATGGATTCGCAAGCGAAGTGGTGGTAAGCATATCTGTGAGCACAAAAAGCTGATCATTCAATTGCGCATGTTATAGTTTGATATACACTATGCTTGGAGGTGGCCCTTAAATTTCAGCCTTTCCACTCCGATTTTAAGCATCTCATTCTTAATGTGATTTTGATTGGTAAACATGTTGGGAAGGATCTGCAAACCGGGTTTTATATTTTCAACCCTGACTATGACATATTTTATTCCTTTTAATGGTCAAATATCTAAATATTCATCATAAAAATAAATTTTTACCCATGTTTGGTGTCAATATCACATTGTGGAACCTCTCACACTTTGAGCATTGGTGCACCTTGATTGACCAAGCGGTCAAACGCTCGTGCTCGTCACTCAGCGAGTTAGTCATGCCTGTCAAAGTAGCTAGCTAGGAAGAGAAGACATGGAATGGCGTGAGAGTTTAGGCTAGAAGAAAATGTCGAGAGAAAAGAGAGCTTTGAATGTCAACTTATACATACATTTGCATGTAGAAGTTATAGGATAGAATAGGTGTGTGTTCTTAGAGAGTACAAACCAAACCCTATATCTCCCTTGTTCCCGCTTCATTCTAATCATTATGTTATTCTAACATCGTATCATGCTAGGTTAGGTCCCCATCCCCGCCTACGCTTCCGCCCCTAGCCTTAGCCCTAGCCTTAGACCGCGCACTAGCCCGCGCCCAGTCACGCTGCGCTGGCCCCGTCACGCCGCGCTGGCCCCGTCCCGCCGCGTCGGCCCCGCTAGACCGCGCCGGCCCCGTCAAGCAGCGCCGGCCCCGCTAGATCGCGCTGGCCCGTCACTCTGCCCCGGTCCCGTCTCGCCGCGCCGGCCCCGCTAGAACGCGCCGGCACCGTCACGCCGCGCCGGCCCCGTCACGCCGTGCCGCCCTGTCCCGCCGCGCCGGCCCCGATACACCGCGCCAGCCCCGTCACGCCGCGCCGGCCCCATACCGCCGCGCCGGCCCAGTCACGCCGTGCCGCCCCGTCCCGCCGCGCCAGCCCCGCTGCGCCACGCCAGCCCCGTCACGCCACGCCGCACTGGCCCCGCCCTGCCGCGCCGGCCCTATCACGCCGTGCCGGCCCCCTCCGGCCCTGCCGGCCCCATACTGTCGCGCCGGCCCCGCTCGACTGCGCCGGCTCCGTCACGCCAAGCTGCTGCCGCGACGCGCCGCGCCGTGTCGCCCTGTCACGCCGCGCTGCGCCGTGCCGCCGAGCCGCTGCGCCGCCGGGCCGCGCCATGCCGCACCGTTGCGCCGCCGAGCCGCTGCGTAGCCGACCTGCCGAGCCGCCGAGCAGTCGCGCTGCCGCGTCGTCGTGCCGCCGAGCAGCCGAACCGCCGAGTAGCAGAGCCGCCGTGTCGCCGAGTTGCCGAGTTGTCGAGCCGCCGTAATGCTGTGCCGCCCTGACCTGCCGGCCTTGGTTCCCCCTTCTGTGCCAGCTCTTCAGCCGGCCGTCTTCACCGCTGCTCTCCACCGCCCTCTTCCCCCTCCCCTAGCGGCGGTCAGCTGCTGCAGCCGTGGCGATGGCAGACGCTGTCCTCCGCCTGGACGCGGAGGGTCAGGAGATCGACTTAGAGGTGTGGCTCGCCGACCTCCGCTGCTCGTTGAGGGGACAACGCCAGGATGACCAGTCTCTGGCCGTTCACGGCAACGGTAAGATCCCCTGCCCCGACCCGCCTGCTGCCCTCTCTGACGCCCCCACGCCCGCTGAGCGTGAGGCCTTTGCAGCTGCTGAACTCGCTTGCTCCGTCTGGGAGTCGCGTGACGCAATTGCGCAGCTTGCTATCAGTCGCGCCCTCCCCCTGTCTGAGCGCCCCCGTTATCAGGCCCTAAAGACTGCGTAGACGTACTTACAGTGGCGGGAAGTATTGCCCGGATAATTGCCTTAAAACATTTCTCGTACCGGTTTGGTGCCTTTTTTGTTTAGTTACGAATCAAATTTCGGCATTGGCTGTAAAGTAGTAATGTAGTGTATGTGACAGATGCTTGGTGCAGTTATATATGGGTCATTTTTTTACCAAGGACGAGATTTCGTTCACGTGGGTGCATCCGGACAGTTCATGCCAAGCAGCGTACTAGATCTATTTCCTAATTTTGCCTTTTCTACTTACTTGCCCTCGCGACTATCGCGTAGTCAGGAGATATGCTAGGACCGCTGCGACGATTAGGCCGTCATGAAACCGATAGATGAGGCGCGCCGCGCACGGATCATTACCCTGTTGCGGAGGGGGTATAGCACTCGTCGAATCGCTAAAAAGCTAGGCGTGGGCAAGAGCACGGTCCACGATTATTGACTTAAGGCAATTGAAGAGTCTAGCCTCAATGTCGTGCGTCCTACGATGCCCTCAGTCGGTCGCCCTCGCTTAGTAACAGAGAGAATTTGCCGCGGCATAGTTCGTTCGATTACTACCGGGGAGGCCAAAACCTCCGCTCTCGTGGCAAAGATTGTCGAGATGTAGCACGGCATCACGCTGCATTCTAGGACGGTGCGTAATGCTTTGAATAGCAGCGGACTTGTCGCCATCCAGCAGCCCATGAAGCCGCGACTCTCTCGAAAAAACATACGCGATAGGCTAGAATGGGCCTGTGCCCACGCCGACTGGACGGTTGACGATTGGAAGCGGGTGATCTGGTCGGATGAGACTAAGATCAATCAGTTTGCTTCCGTCGGAAGCTCCTATGCCTGGGTTCGCGAAGGTGCTGCCCTCCAAAGCCACCAAATCAAGCAGACCGTCAAACACGGGGGTGGCTGCTTGATGATTTGGGGGTGCATGTTGTATGATGGCGCGGGTTTCATGTGCAAAATAGACGGTAGGATGGACGGACCGCTCTATCTAAGTATACTGCAGGACGAGCTCAATAGTACGATTGTGTTTTACCAGCTTTCACCCTCGGAAACTATCTTCCAGCCCGACAACGACCCGAAGCACAAGTCGCGTATCGTGCAGGAGTGGCTTAGAGAGCAAGAGTTTGGGGTGCTAGACTGGCCGTCTTCCTCACCCGACCTCAACCCAATAAAGCATTTATGGGCTCATCTCAAGAGGCAGCTGGCCAAGCACGAGAAGACTCCCACTGGTATGCTGGACCTTTGGGAGCGTGTGCAGGAGGAATGGGAGAAGATCCCGGTGGATGTGTGCACCCACCTGGTGGAAAGCATGCCCAGGAGGGTGAGGGCGGTGATTAAGGCGAAAGGGCGGTGGACTAGGTACTAGTTTGGGGTTGATGTAACTTGCTGCTTGTGCCTGGCAATAATTGTCCGCATGTACCATGATTGTTAATTTATGTTATTTGTTGAAAACATCAATATGTTTGTGAGATGTAAGGTATGGGCGTAAAACCTTACCCCAGCCTACATACACTAGGCACAACAGAAGATTAAGGCTTAATGCCCATGACCCCCAAAAATGTCAAAATTCCTCTAAGTCACAAACATGTGGACAATACTTTCCGCCACTGTAGATGTTGTTATTGCACGCTATTCTACTCCCTCCTCCGCCTCTGCCGGTCGTCTCCTCCTCCCCCTGCTCTTCCCTGACCTTACGTCTTTTCCCACTGTCGCTGATCTCGCCACTCACTTGCGCGCACTAGAGACTAGCTACCGCGTTGCTAGCACTAAGGCTCAGCTTCTTATACTGCTTCCCCCCCTCGGCGCTACCCTCTACTTCCTTGCCACGCGCCTTCCTGACCGCCTAGCCACTGCCCGCAACCACTTCCTTGCCCTCCACCCTCCTGACCTCACCCTCACTGACCTTGTCACTACCCTGACTGCGATAGAGACTCGCCAGCGCACTATCGCTCAATCGAGGGGTACTGCGGCGGTCCGTATCTTCCAGGGCTGTGCTCCCTCCCAGTGCACTTACTTTGACGCCTTTGCCGCTGTTGCTGAGACTGCTATGGCGGCCTCAGCGCATTCGCGTCAGGGTAGGGGACGCCGAGCCCAGAGGGGGCGTGGCAGCGGGAGGGGTGGCGGGGGTGGCGAGGATGGCGTAGGTGGCGGAGGTGGCGGAGGTGGTGGAGGGGACGGTGGTGCAGCCGAGGAGACCGGTGCTGGTGCATTGGAGCAGTTGCCTCATCATCATCAGCAGCAGCAGCAGCAGCCTCAGTAGCAGCCGCAGCAGCCTCAGCAGCAGCAGCAGCAGCAGTCGCCGTCGGAGCCCCCGCCGCCGTGGTGGCCTGGTGGTTCTGGTGGTGGTGGGGGACGCAGCTCGGTGTCGGGTGGCCGCTCTAGTGTGGTCACCTGCCAGTACCAGCGTCAGTCTGGCCCCCGCCGCGGAACCATCTGTGATCGCCCTGGTCACACCGCCATATGCTGCTACCGCCGTCTCGACGACCTCTTCCGTCTCTGCTTCGGCCCCACGGCGGACCGCCCTGACTAGTACAGCCTGGTGCGTCGTTGTCTGCCTGTCTTTGTGTAAGTGTGTCCGCTGTGTGTAGTCTAGGTTCCTCTGCCGCTTCAGGCATAGAACCCCCTGCCTTGTTTAGCCTAGGCTCCACGCTAGCCCCTCCGCCGGCGGACGCTACTACTTCGATCTCCTTCACGCTTTACTCTGGAGCGTCTGCCTGCTTCTTCCGCGACCACACTTTGCTTACGCCTCTTGCCGCCCCTGCCACTGTCGCACTTGCTGACCCCTCCTCATGTCCGGTAGTTGCCCGTAGCTCCACCACCCTTCCCTGTCCGGCGGTCCCCTCTGGTTCTCTTACAGGATTGCACACCCCCTCGTTCTCCAGGAACCTAATTGGTGTCGGGTGACTTCAGGACCTCGGCGTCACCACTACGTTCCCTGGACACGAGCGGTACGTGGTCTGTACCGAGGCCGCCACTGGTGCTCCTCTGACCACGTTCCCCCGGGACCCTGTGTCTGGCCTGTTTACGCTTGACACTGCGTCACCCCCGGTAAGGGCGTCCCCCCAGGTACCTGCATCGACCTAGGTCGCTGCGGCTTGCTCGTGTCGGTCGCTTACTCACACGTCGCAGCTGTGGCACTACCGCCTAGGTAGCCCCGCACTCCCGCATCTGCATCACATGTCCCATTATAGTCTTGTCTTTGGTCTCCCTGCATCGCTCCCTGCCCTCTCTTCCTCGGCTGCGCCGCCGTGCATGCCTTGCGTCGAGGGCCGGCTGCGTCGTGCTCCTCACTCCTCCTCGCTTCCCGCTACCACTGCGCCACTCCAGACCCTGCACCTGGACGTCTGGGGCCCATCCCCAGTCCCTAAGCCGCGTTAAGAGCGCTACTTTCTAGTGCTTGTCAACGACTACACGCGCTAAACCACGGTGTTTCCATTGGAGCGGAAGGCCGATGTGCCTGACGTTCTTATCCTGTAGGTCGCAGCTGCGCGAGTCCACCGCGGCCTCCCTGTGCTGCGTCTCCACTACGACCATGGCGTCGAGTTCGAACCGGTCGGCTTGGCCAGTTCAGTCGTGCGGAGGGCATCACCTAGTCGTACACCCTGCCGAACTCCCCGCAACAGAATGGGGTCACTGAGCGACGCATCGGTTTGGTCATGGAGCTGGCTCGTACCTCCATGATCCATGCTGATGCACCCCATTTTTTGTGGCCGTTCGCTGTTCACTACGTCGCTCACCAGCTTAACCTCCGGCCGCACTCCCAGCGGCTGCAGGTTTCGCCGACCCTTCTCTGGACCGGATTCCCTGGTGACGCATCTGCGTTCCACGTTTGGGGCTGCCTTGCTTACATTTGCGTCTCTGGTATGGACAAGCTTACTTTCCGCACTGCCCCTTGTGTCTTCCTTGGCTTTCCCCTCGACGCGTCTGACTGGCACTTTTACCCCCCGCCGTCTCACTACTTCTTTCACTCGCAAGATGTCACTTTTGATGGGTGTGTCTCCTTCTACCACCGCTTTCCCCACCGCGGTCTCTTGGTTTCCCCGCCCATGTTTCTGGTTCCCACTCCCCCGGTAGCCCTTGCTCCTCTCCCTCCCCGTCCCGCCCCGTCTGGTGTGTCTCACGCACTCCCCTCCAGTCGGTTGTCCCGGTCAAGGAGTCGGCTGACTCTGGTGGCCCCTCGGCATCGTTATCGCCGCCTGTCTCTGCCCCGGTGTCTCCTCTTCTATCGTTGCCGCAGCAGTAGCTGTCGCAGCCGTTGCAACCGTCGTAGCCGCCGCAGGGGTCCGCCAGCTCTTGGGGTGCGGGTGTTCAGCAGGGTGCTAGTCCTGGGGTTACTGTCCCGGCGGTCCTGGAGGTAGCACCAGTGCTCGGGAGGGTTCTCGTTCTGAGGGTGCTGGTCCTAGGGGTGGTAGTCCTGGGGTTGGCAACGGTGCTGGAGGGGGTTCTCGTTCTGAGGGTATTGGTGTGGAGAGTCCTGGAGGCAGCTGTTGTACAGCCTGAGGTTCTAGTGTCGGCTTGGAGCAGCAGCTGCAGCAACAGTCTATGGATGGTAGGCGGATGACATGGTGAGTCTGGTCCCGAGCAGAGACATCAGTTCTTTCCAAAATTTACTAGTGAACTTAGGGTCTCGGTCGGAGATGAGTGTGGTCGGAATACCATGTTGTGAGATGATGTAGCGAACAAAGAGTTGTGCCGTCTCCTCGGTGCGTGCTGTCGTGTGAGTCGGGATGAAGTGTCCCATTTTGGAGAACTTGTCAATGGCAACGAGGATCGCGTCATGTCCGCTTGTGGTAGTTGGTAGCTCGGTGATGAAGTCTAGGCTGACCACTTGCCATGGCTGTTCTGGGACAGGAAGAGGCTGTAGTAGACCCGCCTTTTTGTGCTTGCTCCTCTTCATCCGCTGACATGCGGTGCACGAGGTGACAAATTTCTGTACGTCATCTGCCATGTGGGGCCAGTAGTAGTGTTTGGCGATACCGGTGAGCGTCTTGTTGCTACCGAAGTGTCCTGCGTACACGACGTCGTGGTATTCTTCGAGTAGTAACTGGCGCAATGGAGGATTATTAGGTACCCATATCTTTGTTGATCCTTTATGGTACGCGATGTCGTTGTCCCACTGTAGCAGATGTCGCTTTTCTGCCAAGGGAATTTCGGGGTCGATGGTGTACCCGTGTGTGAAGAGTCCCTTGAGGAGTGGATTCATCCCTTCAACTTGGATAGCGGCAACGTGTGCAGGCCGGCTAAGCACATCGGCTTTGTTTTTATGGCCAGGCTTGTACACGATGTCGTAATGGAAGTGTGTCTCGAGGAAGTCGATCCACCCAACTTGTCGCCTGGAGAGGCTTGGTTGCGTCTTCAAATATTTTAGGCTGCAATGGTCGGTGTTGACTGTCATCTTGCGTCCTTCGAGATAGCATCTCCACGTTTTGAAGACGATGATGATAGCAAGGGCCTCCTTGTCGTGTATCGGGTAGTTGAGTTCTGCTCTATGTAATTTTTTGCTGAGGTAGGCAATTGGTTGTGGTCCATTCCCCTGGTCTTGCATCAAGACTGCTCCCACAGCCTGGTCACTGGCGTCAGCTTCGATGACGTAGTCGCGTTCGGGGTCTGGCAAGATGAGTACGGGTGCGGAAGTGAGTGCTTGTTTCAACTGTTCCACGGCTTCTTGATGTCTTGGTTCCCAGTTATAGGGCGTGGTCTTCTTCAGCAGATTCGTGAGTGGCGCGGCGATCTCCGCGTATTGCGGCACGAACCTGTTGTAGTAGTTAGCAAAGCCAAGGAGCTGTTGTAACTCCTTCATGTTCTCGGGTGCCTTCCACGTGCGCACGGCTTTGATTTTCTTGGGGTCGACGTGAACTCCTTGAGCGCTTACGATATGTTTGAGGAATTGGACTTTCTCGAGGGCGAAGTCGCTCTTGGATAGTTTGACGTAGAAGCGTTCTCGTCGAAGAATCTCGAAGACTAAGTGTTCGACGTGTTGTTGCATATCGCGCGAGTAGACGAGGATGTCGTCTAGGTACACCACCACGCATTCATCCAAGAGTGGGCGTAGGATGTGATTCATCTCTGCTTGGAACGTTGCAGGTGCGTTGGTGAGTCCGAACGGCATCACCAGATACTCGTACGATCCATATCGAGTTCGGAAGGCCGTTTTGTGAACGGAATCATCCGCCGTTCTTGTCTGCCAGTATCCGGACCGCAGATCTAATTTTGAAAATACCGTGGCTCCCCGAAGCTGGTCGAGCAGATCATCGATTGGTGGAATCGGGTACTTGTTCTTGATGGTCTGCTTGTTGAGAGCTCGGTAGTCGATGCACATGCGCAGGCTTCCGTCCGGTTTCGGTGTGAAGAGTACTGGGGCACCGTATGGTGAAGTGGATGGTCGGATAAGTCCTTTGGTGAGGAGATACTCAATCCGCTTCTTCATGTCGGCTAGCTCCGTGGGGCTGAGCCGATATGGTGCTCGGAATGTCGGCTTCGAACCTGGTTCCTCCACGATCTCGTGTTGGTGCGTTCGGTATGGCGGTTGCTCGTCCGGGAGGTCGTCGGGAATCCGGTGTTGGTTAGCTTGACGTCCTTCTCCAATCTGGCGAGTGTCTCCACTGGGATATCTCCTGTATCACCCCAGCTGGGTAGCTGGACTCTCCTTCCTTTGTTATAGATGCTTGCGGTTCGGTTTACCCAGTTGATCTCGGGGTTGAATCATTTTAGGAAGTCTCGCCCAAAAGTCAGGTCAAGCCTTTTGATGTTGGTGATGGGGAGTGCAGGTTTCCAGCGCAGTGGCCCGATTTGTAGGTCTAGCACTGCTTCGCCGTATACTGGTAGCTTGCTGCCGTCCACCATCGTTGCAGAAAACGCTGATGGCTTGTACTCTTCTCGAAGTCGGTCGATGGTTGCCTTGTCGCATACGGTGTGCGATGCTCTGCTGTCCACGAGTGCTTGGAGGCGTCGTCCTTTGCAGATGACCTTGAGCGCGAGGGGCAGGCGTTGCTCGGAGTACCCAAAGATAGTTTCATTGATTGGGTCATAGGGTACATCCCAATATTCGTTACTTCCTACTCCTGAGCTGGCAGCTGGCCGAGGCTGCTTGGAGAACGGCTCTTCTCCTGGGCCCGGAGTTTCCATGATGACTATTCGTGTCGTTGAAGAAGTTGCCGAGTTGGATGCATCTGAAGAAGGAGTTCGGGGTTTTTGCAGCTTCTTGGAGACCCCCAGCTTTCTTTCAAGCTGCTTCAGCTCCACCGACGTCTTCCTTGGGGAACGGGTAGTCACTGTGGGCTGGTGTTGGTAGAGGACGTTGACTCCGGGGAAAGGTCGGCTTCTTTCCACACTCCATAATTTGGTCCCCAAGTTCTCCGGTACCGGTATGATCTCCACAATTTTCTGTTTCATCTGGAGTCCCTTCCGTAATTCTCCAAGGCTCTAGCCTCTCGAGAATTACAAGTTTTCATTAAAGCATCTTTATAAGATAACTTTAACAAATCCATATAATTTCTTGGGTCTTCAAGGAGTTTCCCCGTCTCGGCGAAGTCCTTTTTCGCGGAGTTAGATCTTTCCCTGTTCATTTTCTCCTGTTCGCGTCGAATCAGCTGCGTCTAGCTGGCGATCTAGTATCGAAGTTGATTTTTCGGATCTTTTCTTTTTCGCCAGCTAGATCCGCAATTACTGGCGAGTCCCATTTCCTCCACCGTTGCGTGCTCGATACTCAGCACGTGCGGCTTTCATTTTGTTGTAGTCGAAGATTCGATGGCCCGGCACCCCGCAAAAATCACACGTGAAGTTGGTGTTTTTCGAACGTGGCCGCCCTTCGAACTTGTCGACTTCCATCGGGTCGGCGAACGTGGGGTGAGCCGAGCGGTCGCCCTGTCGCGTACTACCGACGTGCGTCCATCGTGTCCCGGCCTTGACCATGTCGAAGAGTTCTGCGGCCGATACAACATCACAGTAGCTCGCTTAGTTTGTCTCTACCACTTGTCATTTGACTTCAGTCTTCAGCCCGGCAAGGTAAGACTGTACTTTTTCCCCTTCGGTCAGATCGGGAATACGGTTGTAAAATTCTTCCATCTGCTGCGTGGACTGTGCTACACTCCCGAACTGTCGATGGCGATGAATTTTTTCCCAGGCAAGAATACCCGAATTTATCGGCTCGAAACATTTCAGCAGGTCGGTGCGGAATTGCTGCCACGTGGCTTCGCCGTGGATGAACATGCTGTTACCGCCGATCCACTCGAGTGCCGGTCCTCGCATCAGTGTTGCCGCGAGTCGTACGCGTTGACCGTCCCAGACTAGGGAGCTCCATCCAACGGATGCGAAGTAGACCTCCATGCCGCGATCCATCTGCGGACGTCGGAGTTTCGATCGCTCGGATCGAACGGCTCAGGTGGGCGCGGTTTCGGAGCCTTGAGAAACTGCTGCGACTGCTGCGTTGTTGCCGTTGTCGTTTCGTGTTGTGCTCCGGCGAGTCGAGTTACTCGCTCGAACTCGTTTCGCCACGCTTCGCGATCCGCTCGCATCTCCTCCTGAAGGGCTGCGATGCTCGCGAAGAGCTGCTGGGTAACCTCGACGTTGTCGAAGGTCACCATCCTGTTCAAAACACGCGCGAGGGGGGGGGGGGGGGGGGGTAATTTACAAAACGCGGAGCTAGTGCTTACCAGAATCGGCGTCGAATTGGTCGCCCCCAGCGGTTTTCCGAGGTAGGTTTTCCCGCTGCTGCTGCTTTGTTGAGCGCGGCCGAGTGAGAAAAGCTCTGATTACCAAGTGTCACAGGATCGAATGTGTCGAGGAAAGGTTGCACTATCGATCAGTACAAGGCGCTTTTATACTTCCAAAGTACATAAGGTAACCATGTTTATCCTATCCTAAGGGAATAGACCCTTCTAGAAAATAGAATCACCCTGCGTATAGCCACGCGAGGCTATTGGCTTTAAGGGATTACGGCAGGATTACGCTAGATATAGTGTACCAGTACATCCCGAGCCTGGTCGGTGATTTAATGATAATAACAGGATATCCCAAAGGTTTATGGAAAAGGAGAAATAGGAATCCAAATGGAATGAGATAAAAACCAAATGGATAAAGATAAAAAGAGGAATGGAATGGAAAGGGAATATGGAAAGGAGAGAGGAATGGAACGGGGTCGTACTCTCACACTGATGACCCCGATTTCATGCAAATTCCAGCATCTTTCAAGCTTGATGATGCAGAAACGGAGGCTTTGTTGAACCTCATAAGCCACTCCTGTGACATTTGCTCTTGCAGTCACTATGCGTGGGATCACTTCCTTTTCCCCAAGTGCAAGCATCGGGTGAACAACAAGAACATGCTTTCCGTTGTTAAGCTGCAGCAGGTTGAAAGTATGCGCCAGCTTCCCCTTTTGTGGCCCACTGCCCCTTCACCGCCTACTTGTTCTGAACCCTTGCCCTTTTTGGTTTCTCCCACCTTATGGCTTGCCATTGCGACTAGTGTTTGCACATCGGTAGTTTCTCTATTGCCTTTCCTTTCATTTTCACCCTCCTAACCAATGCCTCTTCTGTTTCACCTTGCCTTCCCAGTTTTCCTTCTATTCGATGTCTCCCAGCAGTTTCCCTCAACCGTCAGCCAACATTCTTGGGCCTAGATCTACTGCTAGGACGATGCTAGGATACTGTACGTCGTCGTTAATGGTAAAGTCGATCTTTGGACTTGCTCGCTTTGCGACTTTGCCTGTAGGCCTGCCCTTGACTGTCCTCTCGCCCATAAAAAAAAACAAAAAAAAGACCAATGAATGTTGGCCACATCTGTGAGTATGCACACCTTCTTGCCACTAAAGAGCACTACAGCATCTAGAGCCTCATCACGTTCCAGCTGCATCCCAAGCTGAGCGCCAACATGAAGAAGCACCCTGTTGGTTCTTACGCCCAAACATGTCTGCCTACTGGGAATGCCTCATGGTGTGTGCTAGAAGGTTTCTGGAATACGCGTTGATCAATTATTATCCTAGTGCCTCAAAGTATCTGTGCCTTCAGGCTAAAGGATCTCATGGAGTCTTGTATACATCCTTCCCCTTACTTCACATGACCTCTATCTCTTTCACAATACCTACTCTATGGATGGACCTGCAATTGCACTTGCAATTGCCATTCTTATGTCATCATGTCATTCCCCCTCCGCACACGCTGCTTAAATATTTATGGACTTAATGACCGGTTCAAAATGGATTCTCTCAAAATATGGGTGGCTTCACAACCAACTCCCACTGATGTTCTTATTCCCATATTTACGCGAATGACCTGAAACTTTGAGCTCCTTGTCAGGAAGTTCCAGCCCTTTGCCCATGCACAAGCCCCCCCTATTCAAGCGCCTTCCCCTCCCCTTGAAGGAATTGATATTCTCTTTAACATATCGATCTCAATCTCCTCTTCTACCGATGGTATACTATTACCTGTGGTAGGCTATTATCCATCCATTTCAATTACACGCAAGAACAAATTCGTCTTATTGCCGTCTATGCTCCAGTCACAACTACAAAGCCGAGGAGATGGTGGAATAACTTCATATCCCTCGCAATTGAGTAGCCACCTGCTTGTACAAACACTTTGCTAGCCGGGGATTTCAGCTCGGTAGTCCAAACATTTGATAGAAACACAATATTACATGGGCATGAACATGCTGAGATTCTCCTCTATCAACAACTCATGAGAGAAGACAGCCTTGTTGACACACTTTGTGCCCTAAAACCAACTGATTTTTATTTTCTCTTACTATGGCCGCCCCCTTAACACCACCACCCCACTCCCCCTTCTGCATCTCAGCTTGACATAATTTGTATCTGTGACACGCTGCACTCTCGAATCACCTCTTCTCCCTTTGTCTTAATACCTGCTGGTGTGTTTGGTCATTCTTATGTAACTTCATGCGCCCTAGTTTTTATTAACCTACTCATGGCTCCATGACCTTGGCGCCTTAGCACCACTCTCCTATCCCCACTACACCTCTCCTGCATTTTGGAAAGGCGTGCCTTGATTTCCCGCTCTGATTCTCGGATGACAGTTTGGAATAATTAGAAGCATTAGCTTACACGACCGTAAGCGGGTGGAGAGCACCACCATCCTATTAAAAACACGCATTAGCCATCTCAAACTTCTTCTTGCCTCCACCCCAACAGATCCTGATGCATCTGCCCTCCTCCTCAAATCCACTAGGCAATATGAAGCATACGAGGCCTCTAGGATGGCCGAGTTGGCATTCAAGGCCATAGTTAAGGTCAGAACTCACAGGGAGATGGGAATCTCCTCCCTACTAGTAGTTCTTAATTCTCGGATTAAGGCCTCAAAAATCGCATTCCTAGAGCCCCCCTTCAAACAGACCATACTTCACGTGCCCCTCATATCTCGCAACTGCACTTCCTTTTTCAGTTCACTCTATAGCGGCACACACCCCAGTTTCCCCTTCCCCCTCGTTTTGGAATCTCATCCTCCCATCCTCCGATTACCACTTGCCTCAAAGCTCCTTTCTTCGTGAGAGAAGTAGAAACTGCTCTTGAAAACTAGCTTGAGAGAAGACTCCCGAACCGGATGCTTTGCCTGGCAACTTATATCGTCGACTTCACTCCTTGTTCACCAACCCCTACCATCGGATCATGACCTCTCTTCGCTCACACCTCCTCCATCCTTTGAGGTCGCATTGTTCTTATTTCCAAATGCAAGGATTCCTATCCCATAACAACCTGTGCCCGATTACACTCATGAACACAAACTACAAGGTCATCGCCTTACGCCTCGATAACCGCCTCAAGCACATCCTCCCCGACATAGTCAACCCCACTCAAATAGCCTTCATCAAGAGCTGAAAGATTAAGGATACTCTCAATGGCACACCCAACATCATGGACTGGGCGGTTGTACATTGCTCCCCCCTACTCGCTCTTATGGTTCACTTTAGGAAAGCCTACAACACGGTTGATAGACCGTTCATCTTCTCTTGTCTTTCCCACCTTGGCTTACCCTCCTCTTTCATCCACTGGGTTAAACTGTTACACTCTGACGCGTCCACATGCATGTCAGTTAATAACCTCGTTGGCCCTTTTGCGGACTAGGGTCTGGCAGGGTTGTCCTTTTGCGCCTCGTCTCTTCATATGTGTCATTGAGACATTCTATCGCCACATGTTCAACTTCCTTCCATGATTTAATTTATCAAAGGATTTGTCAGCACGCGGGGTTGGGCAATGTGACTTGATTGTGACTATGTTCAGTGCTCGATAGTCTATACACATGCAAAATCTTCCATCCTTATTCTGTATAGACACTACCGGGGCAAATGGAGACACGCTTGGCTAGACATAGCCCTTCTCCACCAAATACTCCAACTCCCTTCTCCTGCCGATATTGTTGCTGTACTGGCGGTTGCACCCCAGGCTCTAGGTCAAAATTTTTATTGCACGATCGTGCAGGTGGTAATCATGCTGGCAGGTTGACTTGATTGTTCTGTCCTATTTGTGTAGTGTCACCGCAAATACTGTACCTCAGCTACGGATTAAAACACTCGCTTGATATTGATGGCGTTGACCAGCACAGATGCTCGGCTGCTGCCACACATGTAGCTTGATGTTCTCTCTGTAACAGCAAACACTTCAACTTTCGGTTGGCCAATCGATGCGGGGGTTGAATCTTGCCAGTCAGTCGTGTTCCAAGAGCTCGTCCATGCTGTCAAGTGTTGTAACTAGCAACTCACGCTTGAACAAAAAATCCCCTCCATTTGCAGCATTGTTTTAAGTGCCTTCCCTTGATGGCTTGTGGCGTACCATCAACTAAATGCCTGTCAATCTCAAGTAAGCACCGCTCCAAGGTCAGTTGCACTTGCTTTGCAGTTGCGATGTTGACTAAACTGTGGCTTGCCCCGTAGTCTACGAACACCTTTACTATGGTTCTGTGTACTTGGGCTGGTAGCAATATAGGAACATCTGACGTTTTACCCTCCTTAGATGATCGGGTGTGGTCGATGGCGTGAATCGGAACGACAAACTAGTGGGGATAATTATAGCTGGATAAGCCACGCACTCCATTAGCAAGTCTTCCATTTGCTATTAAGTGTTGTTGTTTCCGTGCTGCTACTTCTTGCCCTTCTGCTCACTGCCTTTCTTCTTCGTGAGTTCAGGGTATCCGTACTTACGATGCCTGGGCTGATTGCACTCAAAGCAGTGCCCACAAAAACTTCCTTTGGCTGCTATTTCCGTGATCACATCACACAGCGTGGTTTTGCCATGCAGTGCGCAAGGTTGGTGACCATGGTAGGTCCCCGTGCACTGAGTGATATCGATCAAATCTCTCAACTACGACATGGATCATGTCGAAATCATGAATGTCGCGCATCGCGATGTCCCTCGCAATCTTCGGCTTGAGTCCCTGGAGGGTAGCGATATTATTTTTTAGTGATGTGCATTTACCCGGCCTGATCGCACGGTGCCAAGAAGCTCGCCGCATACTCGTGGACTCATCCCAGTTGTCGCCAATTGCATATTTTTTCACAGGCTAGGTCGTCATCGTCGACGCCGTCAAATTTTGCCCTAAGAGGTGCGCATCACACATCCTGCGTGCGGTATGGGGTCCAATCGTCATTTCGTGCCCTACCTCACTTCGCGTTCTGTCGTCCTCCCATTTCCGTCAGTTGCTTGGGGTCAACTGGCAGGTCCACTTGCTAGTCCCACCAGGTGCTAGCAGCTCCTTGCAATAGCGGAATGGCGTAGGTGTTCTTCGCTTCGTCATTTTGCTCAGGACGCGCTCGGTAGAACGCGTTCATGTGCCTGATCTAGGCACGAACGCACGACGGCCCTCACGTCACCTTGACATATGCGTGCTGCTGTTGTATCAAGGGTCTCAGTGACGGTAAGTTGGTGGTGCTAGTGTCAACGTGATGAACCTCCACGTCAGCTCGTTTTCTGCTGCAAGTTGGCGTCGGAGCTCTCGCAGCGATTCCCCCTTGTGTCGTCCAGCTGCTGTTGTTCCTGCACAATTTCTTCAGCATGAGATGCGGCAGATTTCGGGGATGGTTGCTGCTCTGTGGCGTCTTCGGTGGTGAGTCATCGCGAGTCGTCGTCGTCTAAGGTGCATGATTGTCTTCTGCATTGCTTGCATCTCTTGCTAGTACCTTGCTACTTGGTGCTGCATTTCTTTGATAAGTAGGTCGTTCATGTCGCGTGGCGCGTGCGATTTTTGGATGGGCCTCATGGAGGTGGCTTGCACTGCTTCGAGGTGATCGCACATCCGCTGAATGTAGCGAGAGGTTGTTGGCCGCTACCGGTGATGGTGCATTAATTCACACAAATCTACATACAGGCTCCTCGATGAGAGCTCCAGTTATTTCGTGGAGTCATCTAGCCCCCCCATATAGGTGTGAGAGCTAGGTGGGACTTGCATCAAATTTGTTGGCTTTGCTTAGGATCAAGGGCTCTGCATACCAAGTGTTTGGATCCACGTCTGGTGTGTGGTTGAACGGCCTAGTAGCGAGGATGAACGGTTGCGAAAAGCGCGAATAGGAATACTAGTGAGAAAAATACAGGTGAATCATTTAAAGGGGAAACACACTACGAGGAGTGTCTAGTGACGTGGCTAAGATGTTTGGCTGGTGCTCGAGTACGGAGCGTGGGCTCAACAAGCGCGGGCTTATTTGAAGTGTTGACATGGGCCGAGTGAATAAAACAATGAAACGGACAAACATGCGGTAACCAAGCTAGGTCGATGGCAACGGTTACACGTACTAGTGCATGGGATGCCTAATAGTAAAATTGCTTTCCTTATAGCAAAGAGAATTCTATGTTTGGTAATAGCTTCAGCAGAAAAGTGACAAGAGCACATAAATCGTCGAATTGGTGCATGAGAAGCTACAATAAGGAGAAACAACATCAAGAGACAAAAATCACACCTGACTACCACATCATAATCGCATCTTCAAAAAAATGTCGACAACGTCCAGTATTCAAGTATGTTGCGCTCTTAGTTAAAAGCTAAGATTGGTACCAGCGAAGCGTATCTTCTCTCGGAGGATCGGCGCTACATGAACTCTTGCGGACTATTGCGGAGGCATTTCTTCATAGGAAATAATTAAACAAACCATGGGATTGCAAAGAAGTAGTGGTTTTCTCTAGCAATATTCCTAGTATGAGTTTCTAGGATGGAGCAGAATTTGCACACAACGATGACGCAGAGAACCTGTCTTTCAAAGGCCAGTGAGACACTTCATGGTAACGAGCTGATCGATTTGTCTTCATGAAGAATCTCAGCCATCCTTAGTGGTTGATTGGATCAGTCTCAACATCAATCTCAAAAGGCGACCTACGATACATGTATTGGAGGCGGTTCTACTAGAAGCTGAAGTGTTGCAAGCGTCAACGTAACTTCGACCATGCATGAGAACACCAAGGAACAAGATGTGTCAGTAAATAAGGGAGATGCTGATTATTATAATATAAGTGTGTGCTCTACTAATTGTACATTAGAGGCACTGATGGGCATACCACACAATCGCTACGTGTGGATACATTGAGGGGAGAAGCAAGACCTTTTCATACAATCAAATGAACCCATCGCTAGCACCAATGGAGTAAAACCCATAACCATTACTAACTACCGCTTTCTGGTAGTTGTGCCTATTACACCCACTAGGAAGACCCTATATAGAAGGCGGAGTGACAACCAAACCTTGGTAGATGATTCTCCACTAAATAGAGAATGTGTTGGATCCAATACGATCATATAGTCCCCGCCTAGCAAATTACTATGATTTTCAGTTAGTGGGATTGAGATACTACGATGCATTGGGATAACATGGCAATGCCATATACTGTACCTTTAAGAGTGGGAGATATATGCTCTTTTAAGGATGGGGGGTCTACGGTGTTTTCCGTAACAAAAGTCCTCGTGGGAATTCACTGTTATATCGGTTATAAAATATGTGTCGCAACCAATCTTTATCGACAACATCACCTCAACGGAAACAGATAGGCCTAAAATGGAACATCGATGCCACTATGCATATTGTATTTTGGGTATGTTGAACAACATCCCTATTTGCAAAATGGGAGCGGATTTCAATACTAAATCTGAGTTGTCGAGATGACATCGACATCAAAACTACAGCTAAAGAGACATCAACATAAAGATGACTCTCGAGGGCCCTGGTAGACGTGCATCAAGATGTGCGACAAAATACAGACACCAACGGATGGCCTCCATACTAAACAGGAAGTACAACGGATGGCCTCCACGACAACGGATTGCCATAAAATAGCCTGGAAATGGGAAAGGATACAATCGAGAAGAGTCATAACATTTCAAAATGTCCTTAACCGTCCCCATGTGAATGAATTTACAAGATTGTATAGCAACTCCTACACGTAGTATGTAAGGACGATATCTCCAACTGGGACTTACACCTGACAGTTTTGGAGTTTCCTACAACAGAGCGACTCGTGCCACTACAGGACAAACACTATTCCTCCTTCGTTACAAGGGGAACCTGCTCACTCCATAGAAACCAACCGTTCTTGTCACTGTCCATCCATCACATGATTTCATCCAAAACATGCACCAGCTTTAAGACCAGGCTCACAAACGGTTCCAAATCGTTCAACAACAATAGAAGCGCTTGGTCGACTACAACCGAAGTTATCACATTACTGTGAAAGACTCCGTTCTTGAGGATATGCGCAACCTCGACATCAACCATAATCCATCCAAACTCCGACCTCGCTTCTGCGCGTCTTTCCTCGTCAAAGCACATGTCCCTCCAATCACTTTCCGCTTATGCCTATTAGCCACTTGGAAGATCCATAACGCCCTTCACGTCCAGCTTATCTAGTCTTATCAGGACCCGAACAGGCTCTACAACGGACGCTAGTTGCCGTTGCCATCGCTTAACCTCGTCAACAACGAACCTGCCTACGAGGTTGATCTGTGCTTGCACATCGTCGTTGTCAGCATGGCACCCTGGAGCTTCTCATCTGCTAGAAGGGTTATGATCATTTTACGAATAGCTAAATTCTGCATCTGACATGGGTAATGACCATCGTCCTCTTTGCAAAAGTGTGAGGGTATGACCGTATTACACTATTTCTTCTTTCCCATATTCCTTCTCTAACTCATTCCTCTTTCTTCTTTGATTCCAATGCTCTTTACTAGCGTGATAAGACCTGCAGATACTAGCGTGATTCTAATAGTGCAAGGGTGCACAACCGACCGTACTATCTTACCCTCAGTTTCGCGACGTATACGCTAGTTTCGCCGCTCTTTTCGTGGTTTTACCCTATAGCGGTACGACGGAGGTGACCCATGAAAAGACGGGACCAAGCGGCTAATGACATCTTTGGTCACACCTCAGCGTGGCTAGTTTAAGAGATAACATTCAATCCAAAATCGTATACAATACTCTTGCATATGCTAAAATCCTTCGTGATTTTCTTAGTGCACTTGCCTAGGAGGGTGCAGGTGGTAATCAAGGCCGAGGGTCGGTGGACTAGGTACTAGAAACGCTGTTCAGAAGTTTGCTCTGTGTCCCGGGAAACAAATGTCCGGATGTACTCTTTGTATATCTTTTGGCACTAGGTTTGATCAAGTCTAGTATTATGGATTTTAGAGCTGTGAACACATCCACTTTGTGCCCCTCCCAAATTGTATCACCATTAAACATTAAGACTTTATGCATGGTGATCGGAAAGCCCAAAAACCATAATTAATGCAAAACATAAGGACAATTGTTCCCATCACTGTATCTCTCCTTATTTGGTTTCCTTTTTCTCATTTCCCATTATCCTTAGCTTTTCCAATTACTAACATTATATCTCCAACCAGGCTTGGAATGTACTAGTGCGCTAGTGTATTCATGGGGCAATCCCTTACAACCAATAGTCTCGTGTGGTTATACGCCAGGCGATTTGATTTATTGAAGGGTATATTTTTGGATAGGATAAACCTGGTTACATGATGCACTCTTTAAGTATAAAAGCGTCTTTTACTGATCAATAGTGCATTAATAAGCTGTGGGATGACCTTTGTACAAATGAATCCCACTAGATCATTATCACCCAAACTCATGAGCACTGCGAGGTCGTCAAGTTGGTTGGGTGTACACATGCAATCTCTTGATGACACGTGCATATACTAAGTTAGAAGAATTAAAACACAAACATTCCACCTATGCAAGAACCATCTACACTTTTGCTTCTTTAGAGTATGGTTCTTGGGTGGAAAACATGACTTCTATATACTGTATATGAACATTTTATGGACTGGTATGATTACTTTGTAAGTTTTGAATTTAAATGTTGGAACATTACACAAATAAAAGCGGCAATGTAATTGGATGAGCTGCTGGAAACAGCAAAGAGTACTTTACTGCTACTGTTCAGTAACATTTTGTGGATGGGAGACGTACCAATGGAACGCCAAAATTTCCTGTCATAAGTTCAAGACCAAACGATATTGGTACATGGTTTAGAAATATTGGCATTAAAGATTAGTATTATGTGGCACCTTACTCTGGTTGGTACATGATCTAGAGCCTACTCTACCGAACTACAAGTACCACGATAGAGTCTTACAGCACTAGCTCCTACCGTAGCTCTCCTCTAGCAACATGAAGCAACTCTAAGCAATCTAAAGCTCACGAGGTACCAGCACACACACATGCAAGCACGAAAATGGTGGGCCTAAAGGGTATGGTGGAACTCCACGGAAGTGTCGGGAATGACGCGATAATCCCAAGCCATGCTTGCCACAACGGTTGAGGTCCATTCACCTTCCATCAATTAGTTGTGGAGGTGACGGGTCCATTGCATTCCACGAACAATTGCCTAACACACAGGTAGATGTTGATTTGCTCCATCTCATCAACAGACTCCGCATTGGGTTGGCACTCGAAAACCCCCCAAAAGATTGAGGATGGCTGAGATGGAGCCGCTACCACACTTGCGGGGTGGCAGTGTCTTCTCCCACATGTTTGACCTCCTCCGACCTCTTGAGGTACTTTTTGAAAGTCCTCTCACCCAACTTCATCTCGTCATTTGCCGCTGCATGACCGGATCCCAACTTCTCTTCTTAGTTAATAAGCCAGGTTGAACCTAGGGTCAAGCACAGTCTCTACGGTACACTCCTCGGAAGTGCGACCACTCTTATGTCCTCATTGCAAGCATCTTCTTGACCTCCAAGGAAACACCCGTTCCAAAATTATAGCACGTTCCATCAAAGAGTCGGCACTCCACCACCTTGTAGGCGAGTCATGTGAAACCTTCTTTTATCTTGTCATGTCCCTCCTCCTTGCAACTTTTGGCAAAGGTCCCTTCCTTAAAGGAGCTCATTTGAGGTGAATAGAGAACACTCAAATCATCTCAAGCGCATCGGAGACCGTATTTTCCTTTAACAACTCCTTCCTGCAAGAGCTAATGTTCTAGTTGAAAAAACGAAAATGCATCATTTTGGAAAAGCCCTGTCCTTCACCAAGAGCTTGATAAATGCAATATTGTTATTGGCATTATCCAAGGTGATGCTAATCATCTTGCCCCCTAGCGCCCATTCACTATATACTGAATTTAGCATCCTTGATGCAGTTTTCCGTATGAGACCTAACCAAAGGCACAAACTCAAGAGCAATGACATTGGTTGCAAGGACTTCATGTAGCAAATGTACGGTAGTAGCCATGAACATGATGTCGTTGGGGGTAGTCCAAATGTTGGTGGTGAAAGCAATCTTAGAGGTCGAGGATTTAAAATGTCATCCCGCCTGTCACTTAAAGCTTTCACAATGTCGTAAGATTTTGTCACGCGACACGGGGTGTTCATGGCGTAGTAGGTATTCGAAGTACGCAGCACGAAAAAATGCTTGATGTTGTTGAAGGAGAGCAGCCCCCTGGCGAAGATTAGTCCAGGCCTCTCACGGCTTCCCCCGACGGTGTAGGTTGTGATCTTGAGTATGGTGTAGCAAATGCCACCAGCGTCCGCTTGCACTATTGTGATGTCAAGAGGAGGTTGTACTCCGTGCAGTGTTGGCCTGTTGTGTGATTCAACACCCCTATAGAAGCGTCATCTGAGAGAGATGACCCTTGTTCTTAGAGCACAAGCTGCATTTGGCCTTTCCAAGTCCTTCTATCTTAGTAAACAAGCTCTAGATGGCCGCCTTTTTTCCTTTGCACTCTTAGAAGGAGGTTCGTCCACAACGCCATCCTCATCACCTGAGGGTCGCATGGGGTCTACAACGTGGTAAGAATCATCTTGGTAAGATTCATTATGAAAAAGAATGCCACTACAAGGGCGAGGAGCCAAGTTGACCATGTTTTCTACTACAACAGCTGCAGAATCAGGCCTAGGAGTGGCGGACGACAACAATGGTAGAGGTACTATAGGAGCCATTTTCCAGGTCAAGTTTATGCAAAAGGTTCTAGGCAACCTACAAGAATGCGCTCTCTTGAATTCCTACAGCCTTCCAGGAAATTAGAGATTGATTCGTAGAGGGATTCAGAACTAAGAGGGCTCTCTGTAGGTTGGAGCCAACCAAGCATAAGTTTTTTTAAGGGGAGCCCACGAACGAACTGTCTTTTCCCCATTGTAATATAGGGTTGGGAAAAGCTTTCGTGTTTCATAGAACTGGGTTTAGGGAAATTCATGGTTCAAAGGATCGTGCGGTGACATTAATACTGGTGACGTTTTGATGGTTTGTTAGAAGTTTTGGTTTTGTGCTTCTCGTGTGGGGCCACATTTCACTGAACGTGATCTGACATAGAAACGTCGTAGTGTGACAACGTGCACCTAAGTGGCAAGGAATTCCCCTCAAAAGTGCACACGAAAACCATGTCGCAAGATCGAGAAGTGCCAAGGCCCACAGCCCTACAGCCCTCTAGACCCTCGATTTTTTTCCACATCAAGCAAATTTCCCTCGAAGGCTTACCCAAGCCCCCGGCTGTTCACAAATAACGCGGGGAAATGCTGGATGGGCTGTAGATCTAGGGTGGCTGAGTTTTCATTTGTGAAATTTATATAACATAACCATTATCGGTGGGCCAACGAGCATATCCTTGAACATCACTTGAGCTATTTTCAGCAAAATAAGAGGCAATTTTGTGCTACTGAAAGGCTTCCTGCCCTAAATTTGCAAAGCTTCACGATGCCTAAATCAAATAGTATACATGTGCATAGTAGCGTAGCGCATTGTTTGGCAGATTGGGCAGCAAAAAAAAAAGCACCAAACCACCAACCACATAGCCATTGACCCTAAACAATTCTGCCCTTCATGTGCCTCAACATCGCAAGCAGCAACCTGCAACGAAATTACCTATTCGAGGGGACACAAAAGTCAACCTGTAGCCCGCAATGCTCGCTGACAGTGTATGAAGGGAGGGGGAGGAGGAAGGGAGGCTAGATTGGCATCGACTGCACGACGAAGAATACTCGCCACTGGACGAATAGGGTGAACGCGTATTCATGGGTTGCAAATAATCGGGATCCAAGACCGTCGAGTACGACGGTCGCACTCGACTCGACCCATATTCGGAATTCAAATACGAAGTTGATTAATATTCATTTTTTGAATACTTAGGTTTACCCATCATTGGGCAGCATATATTTTACAGATTGTCTAGCAAAGGCAGATCATTGGTTGGGCATGAAGTTTGCTGGGATGAATGTGCATAGTATGATGGTTGGCAGCTAGAGGGGGAGATCCTTGAGTGGTGTCATGATATGCTATCATATTCTATCTGCCTCCCATCCCAGATTTCCTTATTGCATGCGTAGTTTGAGTGTGCGAGAGAAAATTTGTGTGGTGTGTTTTGGAGTAAGTGAACGAGGCTGATATTGTCTCGCTTGAACATGTGCTTGAGATGACTTTAGTGGAGAATAGAATTGAAGAGGATAAAAAATGGCTTTGATATGTGAGTAAAGGAGCAATAGCAGAATATCATTGTTAGGGACAGCCCGTGTAGATGGTCGCTCTTTTAAACGGGCCCAGTATCCCAAATGGGACCCATTCATAAGCAGCCATGACGAAAAATGGAATTGCACGAACTGTTTACGGTAAAGGGAGTTCCGTACGGAAGGGGTAAAATATTTGGTGACATTTTTTTAGGGAGCGTGAAAGTAGGATGGCGGTTCCGTTCCTCCACTCCATTTGTCCGTTCATCCGTTCATCTGTTCATTTGGACCGTGGGCAGTTTAGGCGTTTTAGTAAAATTTGGTCTGGACACGAAGCGAGGCGATTAGGACCACCCCAAATTGCCAATTTGAAGTCCCAAAATTGTTACCGAGCATCATATCCTTTGTGACTTTCGCACTCACGAAAAGCCACCCAACGACTTGACTCTCCCCAACCACCACAACTCTGCGCCACAACTTTTTTGCTTGGTACTCCGAACCACCACAATCCTCCCAACCTCAATGCGGCTTGTAGTCTCCGCCAGCACAAACCGGCCAACTCCAGGTACCAGTTACAACTCACACAACTTAAAGCCGTTGACCCAAATTGCAGAAATTTTGTTTCAAGTTTATTAATCTTGAAACTGCCCTTCTGGTAACCCAGTTCCGCAAAACGAGAGGGAAAACTAAGATCGCGCACCAAAAAGACGGGAAACATGTGATAGGCGTGCGCCACCCCCAGCCAGTTCCGCCCCTGCCCCCGATACACCAGGCGTTTGACCGGAAAGAAACTTGAAACATGCGCTCATACATTTTGGGACTTTTGAAGTGCAACCCAGCCCAGCGCCACCACGCCTAACGGCGTGGTACTTCTGCAAAAACTGGGTCAAGTTGTGCAGCGCACGAATCACAGTTTGCGAAGTGCCTGAAACGATAGCGAATTGTTTGTTACTAGATTCCCCGCACCAAATCAAATTCGCGTTTCGAATTGCATTTTTCGTGCGAGCGGCGTGAAAACACCAATGTTCTTTACAACAGTTGATATGCGTGCGCCACCCCACCCCAAAGTTGTTTGGCGAAAATCGCCAGGTCAAGTTACCCACACGAGTTGCGCAGCAGGGTCAAGTTGCACAGCCCAAATCTCGCCAAAAGCACCACGTCCTTACGTGTGCCTTCCTATTTTTCGCTGTTCATCACCCCTCCCACACTCCCACTCTCTCCCTCCTTCCCCCCCACCCCCCCCACCCCCCCCCCAACCAACTTCCCGCGCCCAGCGCGCCTCTCCTTTCCCTTTTCCGTCCCACCCTCCCCTTTTGTCCTTTTATATTGGCGGTGTTTTACGTGCTCGGTTTTTTTGCGCCCTGATTGGTTCATGAGGTTTCGTCAAGAGTGTTTTTGTCGCGCATGGTGTGCCGACGCTCGCTCGTTGGCGAAAACCACTCGTCACCTCGCACCACTGCCCTACGCCCCTGCGCGTTGCCGTGTCCAACTTTTTGCCCCTATCATGTTTATTAATCTTGCACGTTTTGGGTCAACGGCTTTAAGAACAACCCAAGGATATTCGTCGAGAATTTCGACATCCAACAATTCTGTTACACCTACAGCCATAAATAGGATACAGCTAGCATAATTCATGTGTTGGTTATACCAAGCATATGACACGTTAATTTTCTACCCCTTGGTATTTGTACTTGGGGTAGTGGCGAGGGAAGTAGCTCGCAAAGTATACCTGAAGTCATGACGTTTTAGGATTAAGAGTTGCAGGTGGGCTGCACACAGGCAATGCGTGCTATTCATTAAAACAGACCTTAATCTTGCATTCGGAGGGTTTTTCAACATCAAGAAAAACTTATTTCATTATCTCCCCGGTCAGTATGCCACGAGGGGCCCACGGAACGCCCATTCATCCTTACCCCTGGTGGTGAGGCTCGCGATGCGCATCACATGTCTAGCACACGGCTGGTCATATTGAGCTACATGCCTGCAGTTCATTGTAAGACGGCGCTTCGCACCGATGAATTCGTACAGTGGGTCAAAGGTGAGCTCACACCGCAGTGGGTAGTGTGGCCCACACAAGAGGTCCTCGAGGAAATGGAAGCTCAGTTTCGACATGTGAGTTTCAACATGTGGGAGGCATTCCTGGAGTTGTGGGTGCGATGGACGACACCTACATATGGACGAAAGGGGAAGGCATCCACGGGGCCAATTACATGAGCCGGAAAAGGCACAAATGTGTAATTTTGCAGCTCATTGTAGATGCAAACGGCTGGAAAGGTATTTGTATGAAGGCATCCAAAAGGCCGATTACATGTGTGGGATTTTTTTTTTTCCGGCTGGCTAGGGCCAGCGCACGATACAAAGGTGTGGGAAAACAGGTAGCAAGGATTAGGATCAAGAATGGAGATCTCGTTGGGTTCATGATAGTGAAAGATGCAGCGTATGGTATGTGTGAGTACATGTTTGTCCCGTTCAGGGTATCTACTGGACAACTTCCGGGTGTAGTTCGACGTTTTGAAACAAGCAACAATTCGGAACTCGAACGGCGGTAGAAAGGGTCATCCTTCGTCTCAAAATCAAATGGCACATATTGGACGGGCTCATGGAGAGTAACAATCCGAAAGTTCCCGACACTAATGCTGCGTGTGTGACCCTTCATGACATACGTAGAGCTAGTGCTGCCATCCCTCCCATGCCACATGCCCCTCGATCCTCGTGATAGGTGGTGGCTCCGTGGTCCTACTGCACTAGCACGGCATGTCCCGTGCACTGCACCAGACTACAATACTATTCTTCGTCGGCCTCTTACCTTTTTGCCTCTTGGAGGATGGCTCGTCCTTCAAGTCTTCTACCATATGTCGGGTAAGTACCTCAAACCTTGCCCAATTCTCTTCCATTGCCTCATGCATGGTTTTACTCAACCTCTGCACCATTCCGGCAACGAGATTCTGACCTACCAACGTTTCCCCATTTTCACCATTTTCACCCAAACAATACACCCCCTCTCTCTGCGCCGCAGACGCGGAGTCCGTCCCTCCCGCAGCAATACCACGGCTATGAGGGGATCCCGGCCAGTAGGATCGTAATGGAGCCTTGAAGGCAACGGCGGCACAGGGAATCGAGGAGCGCCCAACTGGTGGCTCTGAAGTGGTTGAGACGTGTGGTACAGGCTGGGTGGTCAGAGCCCTAAAGGTCAATACCGAAGGCATGCCCATCGATTGGTGCTCCTGTTGTGGGGAAGTGATGTGACATGGCGTCCAAATCAAGAGGGTTTGACATTCTGGATGTTGCGTGATGTATACTTTTTTCTTTCATACTTCATTCTCAAACGAGGTGCACGAACTCACTGAGTTGGATGGGTTGGTTGATGGAAGGAGAAGTAGTTGTCGCAGTCCAGCCAATATTTTCCGTTTTGTTTGGAGTGTGTGGCTGAGTTCTAGCTGCCACCCAACTTGGAACAGCAGCGGGACGTACGCCCAACACGGAGTCAAGCACTTCATACCACTCGGGCAGCTTCACACGGGAAGCACCGGAGCGTGCGAGTTTGTCCCAAAACTGCCTCCAATCTTGCTCCATCCACTGCAGCCCCGTGCAAATGGTTGGAACACCATGGTGCCAGGTTGGGTTACGAGCACCTAAGATTTCGCGCGCACCCTCAAGGCGGATATCCAAGTCAACTTGCACTTGTGTGAGTTCCACTGTTTTAGCAAAGGGGCCAACGGGTGGCACCACCTGAGGCGTTGCCAATAGGAGGGGCATTTGATGGGCCCGGAGCAGGGTCTATGCAAAAGGGCGTGCCGATGTCATTGGAGTACAACAACGATCCCTCTTCTGCCTGGGTGAAGTCAGGCAGAACGTCATATTCTCCCAAAAGAGCATCACTTCCAGGGAGTTGACGCACATAGTTGTCAATTCGCTCTGTTACAGTTGGGTTCCAAGGAGCATCCGCGATGGGAGGGGGAGCTACGTGAGGCACAGTCTGGGACTCGTGTGTGTCTACCATAGTTGCAGGCTGCCTAGTACATGGCACATTATCGCTACCTGGCGAGACCATATTGAAAGACCCTGTGTACGAGGGGGAAACGGTATCTAGGTGATCTATGTGTGTTTGCTACCAGTATGGTGGTGCCCATTATCTTGCGTAGAGCCAAGGCTGCATGACCAAAGCGTGGACTGCGTGAGAGGACGATTCTCTTGACTGGATGGGGTTTTGTGGGTTGGTGGTCCAGGCTGTGTCGGTCCACATGCAGAACGTGATGCACGGTCCCACAATTTGCCTGCACGTTTTGGCTTGGCAATGTGCTGTGCGGGATTCGTGGTGTCAGCTTTTGGTGCATCTGCGGTTTGGAATTTTTGTGCCGTGAAATCACTGCAACTTGCATGTTCGCAATGTGTGGCGAATGACAACGTGGGGTTCTTAAGTTTTCGTTACAGCAATTAATGAATAAATCCAGCACGGTTGATACATGCCCCGCGCATATGCAAAAGTTTTGTTCCATAACATGACGAAGACACCTCATTGGCCACGGACCCGCAGCTCCGTTCATCTATTCATCCGTTCGTTATATGCCCCACTTTCCATGCACCCTTAGCCACCAGGGGTTGCCAAAAAATATTTCAGAGGGTGGCCAATGGGGTGTTTTTTTTTAGGGGGGGCGACATTCGACTCGAGCAGAGCTAGATCCCGAGCCTGTGGCTCAATGTTGCAGTGGAATTATGAAATTTCACACAAGAATTTGAAACAACTTTGAGCCCCACTCGAGTGTAAACAGTACCCACACAAACATTATTGGAGCACAGGGCAGAAATAAAAAGTGAGTGACGAAAAATGCATGCGAAACCAACAGTTCGCGGGAGAAGAAAAAAAAAAGAGAAAAAAAAAGAGAAAAAAAAGAGAAAAAAAAAGAACAAAAAAAACCACCCCCTGTACCCACAACTCTGAACGCGGAAACAAAAACTCCGCAACGCAGAACCACCCAAAGGCAGAGCTGCTGAACCCCCGTGTCACACCATTGCAATTATGCATATGCATGTGACCAAAACCAAACCAGCACGCTATCCAGCGCCATTAGCGACAGCCACCATAGCCAGTTCCGTGGACCTTTCTGCATATTATTGAACAATAATATGCGAAGCAGTCACTGACCACCAACAATAAGCCATCGCCGACGAAAAAAAAAGAGATTCGCGAGCAAGCGCCAAATTGGCAACCTGAATAACAGTGGAACTGGATAGGTGTGGAAACTTTATATAGCAAGCATGAACGGTAGTTGCGACATGGAGGATGCCACATCGAACAAGTAAAACAGTTTAGGGAACAAACTCCCATGAGGTACCGTCTTAGCAAGAAACTCCACGCACTAGTACTACGAGCCAAGTGCCCATGTATCCCATCTCTATTGGCATTTCAAAATTCCACACCTCCAATGGAATGGACAATGGGATGCTTAGTGGAACTCCCTCTATTGGGATTGGATTTACCTACATGGAGGAATTCGAGGTTGTGGCAGTAGAGGTCCAGCTCTCTGACACGCAGAGCTTGAGGAGGATTGCTCGAGCACAGCAGGCCTATGAGATCATCAACCTCACTCAGAAATACCCGGCACCCATGGGACAGGCCAAAGATATGCGGTGTTATAATCACAATAGGCTCAGATGTGTCTAAAATGACAGATAGAGAGCGTCGTCGGATTTCTGTCAGACGGCTTCAAATATTTATACCGATATGATCTATGACTCAAACGGTGATATGGAGCACGCTGATGTCCCCCATCAGCAACGAGTTGAACATGAAATTCCATGAAGATTTGATGACGCTATGGCGGTTGGACTGGCATGAGGTATAGCAGCCACTATAGTCTTAGAAGTACAAACTTAGCAAGAAGAATCGAGATTGAGATGGTTCCCAGCCACTACATTCCCCAAGAGACGAGGTCCAGATTGGTGGTACAACACCACAGAGTCCCCAACCACGAAGAGTCTCGAAACAAACCCTCCAAGGGGCTACACCAAGTGAAATGTAACACTATACGAAGTAGCGTTACTATTTTCATTATTTTCATATTTATCCGCGTCCCTTGGGCTTGAAATCTTGAGCTCTTGGTCTTGGTTCTGCAATATAAATTATATTTGAGTTGATGGGGGCTTGCTGCATTCACCTTCAACGCAATGGACACTTCACACTCGACAAAATAGAAAAACACATGCGACGCGCAAACGACGACTTGACATGCGAGTTGTAGAAACTCGCTAATGCCTTGACCGACACAAACCACATTATGATACACCATTCAAGCATACGCACAATCACTAGATAGCAATGACATAAACTCACAAGTCATTCCATGCCATGCATGCACACACACGAACAAGGACGACATGCCGAGTGCAAGCCATAGGGTTGCACCAACAAACTCCCCTACGGATTGTTGGCCTTGGAATCTGCTCCCCTTAGTTCAGAGCCATCCCAGCAAGCTTGCAACACTTCCAATGCTGCTGCTCAACCAGCCTCTTGGTCATCATATCAGCAGGCTGCGCCGTTGTCTTCACGTAGTGCAACTCCACTTCACCTTGATGTGCTTGGTAAGGCCATGAAGAACGGGGTTCTTAGTCAATGCAATAGCACTCTGGCTATCACAATAGAGTGGGATAATTCCTTGCTGCTCCTCCCCCGATTCAGCTAGCAAACGCCGCTGCCACACAACCTCTCTTATAGCACAGAAGAGTGCCATGTACTCGGACTCCACCGAGTTCAATGCTTGGTTCACTTGTTTCTTGCTTTCCCAAGTTGTTGGTCCTCCACCAATACAGCAGATGAAGAGCCTTCCGGGTTTGACTCCATCCGCACCCTTTTGATGCCTTTGTGCCACCGCGGAGTATTGCAGTCCAACAGTTGCTGTTTGGCCAAGGTACTTGGCCACTCTCTCTCCAGCTACTACCTGCTCTTCATTAGGGCATTGGACAACCCTAGCCAGCTGCCTGGTAGCAAAGGCTGCATCCGGCCTTGTGTGAACGGCCGCATACATGAGGCTGCCCACCAAGGAGTGAAAACGACGCCTCTCCTCTTCACCAACACTTTCCTCCACTGGTCCTTTCACACACTTGAATCTCAAGGGTAGAGGAGTTGCCACATGACCTTCATCCTTCCCAAAGCTTGCAGCCAAGTACTTCTTTTGATGCACTCGCATCCACCGCTTCTCCACATCTCGCTCAATGTGAAGCCCAAGGTAGTAGTTGACGTCACCAAGAGTCTTGCACTTGAACTTGTCTTGAAGCTTCAGCATCACCTCCTTCACAAGGTTAGAGGAAGGTGAGAATATGAGGATTTCATCCACCTAAACCACCATGAAGCTCCTCTGCTCCCCCTCGCCAAGCATGAACAAGGATTGATCGGCCGTTGAGGGAGTGAAGCCGATCGCCTCCAAGACTTCCCGCAGCTTGATGTACCATTGCCTAGGGGCTTGCTTGAGGCCATAGAGTGCTTTATTCAGCTTTCACACTGTGCCACTCCCATCATTGTACCCCTCTGGCTGCTCCATGTAGGTCTCTTCCTCCAAAACTCCGTTGAGGAAGGCCGTTACGATATCCATTTGCTTCACCACCCATCCCTTAATGGCCGCCACGGCGAAGAGACTTCGAAGGGTTGTACCCTTCTCCACTGGAGCATATGCTTCATTGTAGTCCTTCTTCTCTTGCTGCTGGTACCCCTTGGCTACAAGTCTGCTCTTGTAGCGCTCAATGTTGCCATCGGCGTCGGACTTGGATGCTCACATGGTGTTGCTGCAAATCTGGTCGGTTCCCACTAGCACTTGTAGCACGAGGTGGAAGTGACGGTGCACGCTCATCACCTTGCTGCACCTCCTCCTCCTCTTCTCCCCCATTCATTTGAGGAGATTGCCTTGTGATTGTACTGCTGCTACTCAGCTCCAAGGGTAGCTCCACATGCTCCAAGCCGGTACTCTTCACCTCTCCAAGCCGCACACCAATCTTCGCTTGGTTCTCCGCCTTCCACTCTTTGTACGGTAAGCTCTCCATGAACTTGCAATCTCTGCTAACCAAGAACTTCTTGGTAAATGGGTCCCAAAGAAGCCATCCCTTATTGTTTTGAGCCATGCCAGGTGCACGGCCCATGTTGCCTTGGCATCAAGCTTGTTGTGCCGAAGTATTTTCGGCACAAGTGCCATGCACATGCACCTGAACACCCGAAGCATATCCACCTTCGGCTTCCTTCCAATCCACTCCACATAGGGCACCCATTTGTCTTCTCCCACATGAGTCAAGGCTCTGTTCTTGGCCACACAAGCATGCCGCACCGCATCCGGCCAAAAGTAATTGGGTAGACCGGCTTCAATGAGAAGTCCCCGAGTCGTCTCCGTGAGTGTCCGATTCGCACGCTTGGCGATGCCATTCATTGCAGGAGAGTAGGGCATGGTAAGAGAGTGCCTTATGCACTGCTTCTTCAGCCAAGCTGAGAAGTCCTTGCTCAGGAACTCTCCCCCGTGGTCAGTGCGAATCGCCTTCACAAGCCGGTTTTTTTGCCGCTCCACCATCGGTAACCAATCGGTATTCACCGTTTTAGCGACGTCACTCTTCTTGAGCAGCACATACACCCAAGTCATGCGAGTGTAGACATCCACTATAGTGAGGAAGTACTGAGCTCCAATAGCTCCAAGCTTCAAGGGGCCCACCACATCCATCACCACCTCATCAAATGGTGCCTTAGCCGTTGTCTCCGAGCTATGGAACGGGTAGCGGGTGAACTTGGCTTGCATGCATGTTGGACAGCCAAGCACCTCATTGGGCTCCCCCTTGACACGTATCCCAATGACCATCTCTTGCTTAACTATCTGGTGCAAAATGGGCAATGCCTTATACCCAATTCACCGATCCAAGGTCAGCCAATCACACTCTCCCGTAGCAGAAGTCGGGTTGGAGAAAGTGGCAATCGCAATTGTGCCCCACAAGCTCTCGCCTTTCTCCTTCGCCGCTGCTGCTTTGCTGATCTTAGGCTTCTCCTCCTCATGTACACCACCTTTGGCTGCTGCACCACTCTCCTTGGGTTCACACGCCTTGCTGGTCTCTCCAAGATTGCACTTCTTCGCACCACTCTTGGTGTCTCCTTGGTTTCCGTCATCACCACCACCAATCGCTTCAGTCTTGGTGCTGACGCTTGCTGCCACTTGCCTCCCCTTAGGCATGGGGACCATTGGGATTTGGCACATCTCATTGTAGATGTTCCTGTCCTTATGAAGCTCCCAAAGCTTCCGCTCACCAAGCCTCGTGGTGTAAGTTTTGGATCCCTTGGAAGATGTGTCCATGCCGGCCTTTTGCAAACGCCGCACGGAAATCAGGTTGGCTGCAAGGTTGGGCACCCAAAGCACGTTCTTGAGGCCCACCATCTTCCCATCAGCACCCTTGAACATGGCCTTGCATACCTTTCACCTCTGCTCGCTGCTCCAAAGCCGATGTAACATGCTTGACCGGCGACGGTTCGAGTTCGATGAGCAAGTCCGCACGAGGTGTTATGCTATAGGTGGTGCCGCTATCGATCACCCAAAAGTCCAGAGAGTGAAGGGTGAATTTTCCCACAGTAGCTGGCTCCTCAAAGCCTTCCACACCTCTTGCTGCAGCTGCCGCTTGCATGGAGACACAGAAGAATTGGCCCGGGTATCGATCTTCACTCGGGCCCGTCTCGTAGTCTGTACCTTTCATGCTTGTCGCTTCACTTCCACGACCACCACGGCCTCCACGACCTTTGCCTCTTCCTTCCCTTGCTCCTCTGCGCTCTTGGCCTTGAGAAGGGGTCCATCCATCAGGCAATCTAAAGCAATCTCTCCACATGTGGCTGGTCTTGTGGCAAAAATGGCATTCGCCATCAAATCGACCGCACCCACGCCCGTAGCCATTATTGTTGTTGTTGCTGCCATACCCTCCATTACCACGGCCTCCATTGAAGTTATTTCTGCCAAATCTGCCTCCTCGCCCTCTGCCCCTCCCACGGCCGTGCCCACGGCCCATGCTTGCAACTCGGGCACCATCGGGACCCGCAAATTTTGCGACGGCGGAAATCTTCTTGTAAGATTTCCCACTTCACATCTTCGAGCAAGAGGCGGGGCAGATCTTGATTTAGGTTGATGATGAGCGAGGACCATGAGTCTGGAAGTAAGGCCAGAAGCTTGGTCTTCTTTTGAAGGTCACTGTACTTCAGGTCAGCTCCATCGAGCTGTGTCAGCAAGTCGAATAATTTCTGCACTTCTTCCTCCACCGGTTCGGCTTCGTCAATTCGAAGTGCCGCCATTTGCCGCTCCAAAACCACAGCTACCACCGGTATTGCAGGAGCGTGTACACCCTTGAGAGCAGCCCATGCCTTTGGTCCCTTTGCTGGTTCACGCTGAAAATGCTTGATGTGACGGATTTGGCTGCATTGCAACGCTTGCCCAAGTAGAAGATAGCCTTGTGCGCTCTTCCGCACCCACGGACTCTTCTCCGGGTCGTTCTCGGGGCGCTTCTCCATTCCTTCCATCACCCCCAGTAGATCATAGTGGTCAAATATGTTCTCCATCTTGAATGAGCACTCAGCAAAGTTGTCACCGTTGAACTTATCAAGGCCAAACACTCTAGGCTCATCCCTAGAGGGGCCAAGGCTAGGTTGCACAGGAGCAATGGGTGGATCTTGGTGTTGGCCTTGTACTTGCGCACTTCTCTGACTCCAGCACCTCTGCCACCCCCTTCCCCAGATCTAGGCATGGTCGAAATGGCTCCAAGGGGCTCTGATACCACTTGTTGTAATCACAATGGGCTCAGATGTGCCTAGAGTGAGAGATAGAGAGCACAGTCGGATTTCCGTTAGATGGCTTCATATATTGATAATGATTCAATCTCTAACTCAAACGGTGATCCGAAAGTTGAATCTAGAGCGCGCTGATGTTGCCTATCAGCAGCAAGTTGAATCATGAAATTCCATGAAGATTTGACGACGCTATGGCGGCATGACTGGCAGAAGGTATAGCAGCCACTTTAGTCTTAGAAGTACAAACTTAGCAAGAAGAATCGAGATTGAGATGGTTCCCAGCCCCTACATACCCCAAGAGCCAAGGTCCAGGTTGGTGGTACACCACCACAGAGTTCCCAACCACGAAGAGTCTCGAAAAAAACCCTCCAAGGGGCTACACCAAGTGAAATGTAACACTATACGAAGTAGCGTTACTATTTTCATTATTTCCATATTTACCCGCGTCCCTTCGGCTTGAAATCTTGAGCTCTTGGTCTTGGTTCTGCAAGATAAATTCTTTTTGAGTTGATGGGGGCTTGCTGCATTCACCTGCAACGCAATGGACACTTCACACTTGACAAAATAGAAAAACATATGCGACCCGCAAACGACGACTTGACAAGCGAGTTGTGAAAACTCACTAGTGTTTTGATCGACACAAACCACATCGTGATACACCATTCAAGCACACACACAAGCACTAGATAGCAATGACATAGACTCACAAGTCATTCCATGCCATGCATGCACACACACGAACAAGGACGACAAGCCGAGTGCAAGCCATAGTGTTGCACCAACATGCGGTTGGGGAAAGCTCCTATGTCAACGTGGAACTGAGTGAGCCCATCGTTGGCAACCCCAACAACAGTGCCGCACCAGCTTCCGATGGCTCATGCCGCAAGAGTGGAATTCGAGGTGGTAGGGGGAGCATGACCACGGCACGGCGCAGCAATTGGACAGAGGGGGAGACCACACATTTGGTGCAATTTCAGAATGCCATGGATGCTGAACTCCACGGCATGCATGGGATACAAGGCGCCAACATCTATGTCATGCACCAGAGTGGTGGGAATTTTTGCACGAAGTTATGCACTCCCTCCCAACTGCAGCACCATGTTACACCTCTTCTAGCAGTGACAGGCATACACAATAATGCTGCAGTGAGACCGTGCAGGGTGTGCAAATGCCATCCTCTCCGCAGTCGAACCTCGCGTCAACCTTAGACGAGTCTTGTGTAATGCTGTCATATCATTGAGTTTGACAAATGGCAGCCACTTGTGTAATAGAACTTTCAATTGGTGATGCACAGAAATAAGCAGGCCAAACTTAACGCACACTACTCGTCCATGGCAGGTCTTCGGGGAAACCAGTTCTCCAACATGGGCAGCAATGGCTCTGTGGTCACATCATTCCGCCGGCTTCTGAATCGCGCCCAAGTGCATCTCATGGCTTAAGTGGGAGGCAGTTTACACTGCCTATTTGAGAATGGGGAGCACAGAGCGGAAGTTTTTATGCATGGGAGGGCACGCATTACCTGAAGTCGCAATGTGGAATGCAATGACATACGGTGTGGGCAGCACGCTTAGCACTGCTATTGACAGTAGTTTCACACGGCTCGTTGAACTCATCCGAGAGTTGGTGCCGCCATCCCCGGGTGTGCCAATTGCTACAAAGCTTGGAGGTCAGCTATGAAAAGATTTTGCCAGCACTCCAGAGTGAAGTTCGGCTTGTTGGGGGAAATGTGACGAGCATGTGTGGCTGGTCCTCTCAGCCACCATGTGTCCCTCACCATTGGCGGTCACATGTGTGGCCGAAATCCCATTACGAACTCCACTTCCCTTTCAATCTGCCGTTTAATTGTTTGATTATCATTCTCGCCCTTGATTGTTGCTTATTCCATACTCATTGGCCGGTAAATCGTTTCTAGGTATCTCTCGGTAAGGGACGGGCATGTTATTTCGCATACCAAATGCAGCATCACCCACCAAGCAGTAGACTTCCAGGTCGCGGGCCTGAATTTGTAGCTTTGCTGTGGAATTTTCCCACGCTCAAGCATCATTCACTGAGCCCGGCCAACCTGCAAGGTAGTCCCACACGATACCTTGAATATCGGTGGCAGCGGCAGCTGCAAGGGCAGTGGTGGCAGTGGCGGCTGCAAAGGGCAGTGGCGGCAGCGGCGGCTGCAAAGGGCAGTGGCGGCAGCGGCGGCTGCAAGGGCAGCGGAGGAAGTGGCAGCTTCAAGGGCAACAGCTGCATTGGCAGCTGCAGGGACAGTGGCTGCAGTGGCGGCTGGAAGGGCAGCGGCAGAAGGGGCGGCTGCAAGGGCAGCAGCGACAGCGGCAGCTGCAAGGGCAGCGGCGGAAGTGGCGGCTGCAAGGGCAGCAGCTGCAGCAACAGCTGCAAGGGCAGCAGCAGTGACGGCGGCTGCAAGGGCAGCGGTGGAAGTGGTGGCTGCAAGGGCAGCAGCGGAAGGGGCGGCTGCAAGGGCAGCAGCTGCAGCAGCAGCTGCAAAGGCAGCAGTGGCAGCAGCAGATGCAAGGGCAGCAGCGGCAACGACGGCTGCAAGGGCAGCGACGGAAGTGGCAGCTGCAAGGGCAGCAGCTGTAGCAGAATGGCAGCGGCGGCTGCAAGGGCAGCGGTGGCAGCAGTAGCTGCAAGGGCAGCAGCGGCAGCGGCGGCTGCAAGGGCAGCGGCTGCAGCGGCAACTGCAAGGGCTGCAGTGGAAGTGGCTGCAGCAGTTGCCGCGGTAGTGGCGGCAGCAGCGTCTGCTGGCGGAAGTAGGCGACAGCGGGCATCAGTGGGCAGTGGTAGCTGCAGCAGTGGCGGCTAGCTAAGAGCGTGAAATGGCAGGCTGAGGGCGGGCGGACAGGCTGGAGCAGCTAGTGCTAGCGAGCTGGCTAGTGTGCTGGCGTGCTTTCTGGTGGGCGATCGAGTTAGCTAGCTAGCGCGCTGGTCAGCTGGCTAGCGTACGGAACGAGCGAACGCTAGGGGGGGGGGAGTTCCTATGGAGCGCAAAATTGGAGAGCATGAGGTACAGGAAAAATCATTTCGATACACTACGGGCGGAAGCGTGAGATGCGGAAAATCTAACTTACCTGTATACCATGCTAGAATAGCACGAGAAAATTGTGGAGAGGAAGAGGGGAGGGGAGATACAAGTACAAATAGTTGTCTCCTCTAAGAGCTGACCTAGCTAGGATATACTAACAAAGATACTCTAACTAGGACATATATATATATATATATATTGTTAATTGACATCAACATCCTATTAAATGGATTCGACTACACTTGTCCACTGTCAATACCCACGACAGCCACGACTGCTGTGCCCCAAATTCTGTTGAGCACGACTAGAGCGGCTAGAGAGCGCAGAGCGGTACACGATGACATACATGCCGTACGCCATCGATGATTTCAACTGATTTATCAAATGCCGAGTCGGCTCTTGAACCAACACTTTCAAATTAACAGAGTTGTTTCCTTCTACCTCGTTCGAGTGTGGAGTCAGCACCTATGTGGGAAGTCACCAAGAGAAGTCATAACATGCTTGGCGCACGCACGAACATTTTGAGAGCTATCCCTTCGGTTTGGCGTGACCGATAAACACGCCAAGCGCATTTTAGACCAATTCGGTGAGTTCGTGCCCTCTAAGCTGTGACCGAGATGGGTGAGGTGGCCCGAGCTAAATGACATGCGCCGAATGGAACAGCGGCTGATGGGACTTATATTTGGACGTGGGGGTTTGGAATTCACAAAGATGATTTAAAAAACCGAAAGGGTTTTTACAATATCAGCTTGCCCATGCCCTTTAGATGGCCATCCTTGCTAGGTACTCCACTCTCTAATCTGCCACTCTTGCTCGTCTCCTCCTCCCTTTCTTCCACCCCAACCTAACGTCCTTCACCACTGTAGCATACTTAGTTGAGCACCTGCGCTCCCTCGAGGCCCGTTGGTGTGTGGACTGTACTACAGCCCAGCTGGCACCCACCCCGCACCCTCTTTTTGCCACTATCTACTTCCTTGTCACCCGCCTCCCTGATCGCCTTGCCCCTACCCGCGACGCGCTCCTCGCTCATCACCCCTCTGAGCTGACCCTTGACCTCTTCTCTACCTCCCTGACTGAGGTATAGGACCGCCTTCTCGCCATTGCTGGTTCCACTGGCACGCCGGCAGTCCCTATCTTTCAGGGAAACGCTCCCTCCTAGATGACTGTCCCTCCTGCCTCCGCCTCCGTCGCCGAGACTGCAACAAGCTGCTTCCGTCTCCGGCCACTCCTCTGTCAACAAGGGTAAGGGCAGGGGGGGCAGGGCTCGTGGGGGTTCGAGAGCAGCGGGTGGAGGGGGTGCTGGTGCGGACGAAGAGGGTGGTCAGTCGGAGTCGGGGAGTGCGTAGCAGCAGCAGCAGTTGCTGTGGGGGCTGGTGGGCCCTGGGGGTGGTGGTCATGGTGGAGGCCATGGGGGTTGGGCCCCATGGCAGTCAGTGCCCTGGGGGTTGTGTGGCCCTTCTGTGAGCCAAGGTGCTGGTGGCTCTGGAGACACAGTGACCTGCACATACCAGCTGCTAACTGACCCGTAGGCAGACCAGGTGTGCGGGAGAGCGGGGCTCACCACCGCTCGCTGCTTCCGCCGCATGAATGACCTCTATTGCTGTCACTTCGGCCCGCTGGTGCAAGTACCTTCCTGGTCTGCCTTGCTTTGTCGTGGGGTTCCTATATTTGATATGGACATGATTCAGATCCATCAGGCCTTGTATTCTCTGTATTTTGATGCTTCTAGTGCTGCTGGTTCCTTTATCCTGTTGTTTTTTTCCTAGGAGCCATTGCTGTGTGTAGTCTAGGATCCCCTGCTGCGTTAGGCATACACTCCCCTACTGCATCAGGCGTAGGGTCTGTTAAAGACTCTTCAGTGGGCCCCACCATGTCGGCCCTCTAATTTATCGTAGACAATGGCATGTCGCGTTGCTTCTTTAGAACCAGTACTACTCACACCCCGCTTTCTGCGCCAGTCCGCGTCACACTAGCAGACTCCTCCGCCATAGCTGTCACACGAAGCACCACCACTTTCCCCTATCCAGCTCTCCCCTCCAACTCCCTCACCGGTCTGCACATCCCCTCGTTTGCTAGGAAACCAATGGGTGTCATTCACCTCCAAGACCAAGGCGTGACCACCACATTCCGTGGCCGTGAGATCGCTTGGAGTTTGGACCGTCGGGTCTGCTTCTGCTTCAATGGACGAGATGGTGCGCGAGTTCTACACAAAGGGAGAATGACGCACTAAACAGAAAAGCAGTCGCTTTCGACACCACTGACAACATCTGACAACCAAATTCGGATTCCCCTATGTGGTGACGAATTTGGCGCGCAAGGCATCTGCACAGTAAGAAATCTGCCACAGAATTACCTACTTGGTAATAGTTGCAAGCAAAAAACTGACAGGAAAATGTGAATCGTCTGATCGATGCGGAATCAATGGCACGATGCAGCTGAGATAACACTATGGAAAAGCATCATCATGGAGACATCATTCGTGACCAGCAACTGCACAATCGACGCATCTTCTAACTAGTGTCGACAAAAATCTACCTATTTTTATGAAGTCATCTTCGTTAAAAATTTATCAACATCAACATAGCGGAGCTTCACCCAGGAAAAAACAATGAAGTTGCGTGAAGATATATTCTCCATCCACAAGACACTTCTTTACATAAATTGATCGACAAGCTATGGGATTGCAGAGAAGTAGCCCTTTTCTCTTGCAATATTCCCAACATCAAGTTGCTGCGAAGGAGCAGACTTCGCACGCATCAACGACGCAGAAAACCCGTCTCGTCAAGGCCAGCGAGACACTACTTCGTAACAGGAGCTGACCAATTTGTCTTTATCAAGAATCTCAGCCATCCGAAGTGATTGATTGGAAGAGTCCCAACATCAACCTCACGAGGCGACACACCAATCATGCGTCACAATTCCAGGTGTTAATGACCTGCGTGGAATATTCTCCGTGCATGTCACGATGCTTGACAGATTGAGGAGTAATTAACCTTAAATCCGGCAAGTACTCGTTCACTAGCGACCCTACGGTACATGCATTGGAGGCGATTCTACCAGAAGCCGAAGCGTAACTTCGACGATGCAAGAGAACGCCAAGCAACACGAGGTGTCAACAAATGAGGGAGATGCGGACTTCTACAACACGATCACGCGCTCTACCGACCGTACATCGGAGGCACGGATGAGCATACCAGGAATTGCTACCCGTGGATACATTGAGGGGAGAAGTAAATTCCTCGTCACACCCTCAAATCATACCATCACAGGCAGCAATGGCGCAACCCATGAGTACCAATATGCAGGTGTTTTTTGCAGTTACGCCTGTTACACCCATCATGTCACAGGATCGAATGTCCCGAGGAAAGGTTTGCTCAATGTTGCACTATCAATCAATACAAGGTGCTTTTATACTTCCAAGATACATCAGGTAACCAGGTTTATCCTATCCAAAGGGAATAGACCCTTCTAGAAATAGAATCACCATGCGTATAGCCACGCGAGGCTATTGGCTTTAAGGGATTACGGCAGGATTACGCTAGATATAGCGCGCCAGTACATCCCGAGCCTGGTCGGTGATATAATCATAATAATAGGATAAACCAAAGGATAATGGAAAAGGAGGAATAGGAAACCAAATGAGATGAGATAAAGACCAAATGAATGAGGATAAAAAGAGGAATGAAATAGAAAGGAAATATGGAAAGGGGAAAATAGTGTAACGGGGTCGTACTCTCACACTTCCCCCCCTCAAAGCTGGGTGGTAGACGTAACACCCTGCTTGACAAGGTAGTCGCGAAGAGGACGACGGGCGTTACCCATGTCGAGTTCACAGACGAAGCCTCAGAAGTATCATAACCCTTCCAGCAAAGAAGAAGCTCCAGAGTGCCAGTCTGACGATGACGGTGTCCGAGCACGTAGTTGTGACATGGCGTGGATGAACACCGGCGGCGACGGTGGTTAGCATTCGGTGTAGAGCGTGGTTGGTCTTGATAGGGTTTAAGAAGCTGGTATGGAAGGTGTTATGGATCTTCCAAGTGGCTGGTAGGCGGAAGCGGAAGTTGACTGAAGTGACCTTTGCTTCAACGAGGAAAGTCCCGCAGAAGCAAGGTTGAAGCTTGGATGGAAGTTGGCTGATGTCGAGATTATGGTCTCGAGAAGGGTAATGATGAGTTGCCAAGTGCTTGTGCTGATGTTGGATGTCCAAGAGGTGCTTGTGTGTTAGCGGGTTGCATCTATAGGTGGTACGCGAATGGCGTTGATCGTGATTGAGATGTTGTAGCGGAGGAGTGGATGCACTGTCCTTTCGGTGGGTGCTCTAACTGGCACACTGTAGCATGCGTTGAGTCTCGGATAGCACATCCTGGTGTTACGCGCATCTGGTCCACGTGTGAAGATCACCAAGTGTAGGTGGTATGGCAGTCGTGACGTAGTACTGCTTGTGTAGCAGTGTTGTCGCGAGTTGTACCCACTAGGCATCGTAGTGCTGCGGAATGGAGAGCAGAATCACTAGTAGTAACTCTGTCCACCACGCGGTCTGCTAGTCACACTGCCTTGCGTAAAACACTGCATGCGAAGTGCTGCTCAGCGTATCCCTTGTGTTCAGAACCATGCGAGGGGTTGGTACCACAAACGCGGAGCTGGTAACTTCCAGAATCGGCGCCAAGGTACTGTAGTTTCCCTCGGTGGTTGTTCAGGCAAGGAATCTCTGCTGCGTAGATATCCCACGGTGATGAGTTAGGATATCTGGGAACATTGCGGGTATTCCCAAGTAATCCTCTCCCACTTCCAAATGGGCATTGTTGACAGCCAATCCAGTATGACCTTATGCGCTTCCAGTTTAGCACGGAGGCCATTGGTAGGCATCGGTGTCTGGGCGCACATATTGGGATAGGTCTTCTGGTGCCATCATGTGTTGTCTTATTCTGCCACTGTCCCTGAAGTAGCGTTGCAGTCGAAGACGTCTCGGCTACTCAGCATCGGTGTTGAAGTCTGCTCCATTTCGGCAAACAGGGGTGCTGTTGGAGATACGCGGAGTCCACTATCCGGAGTGGCGTCGGCGCTCCATTCCACGCCTATCTGCTTCCGTGGAGTTGGTGCTGATGATGGATTGGTTGCGACGCAGGTTTTATGACTTTAAGGAAAGCCATAGGCCATGAGGACTTGTATACCAGTAGAGTACCGTGGTCCTCCCATCCTCATAAGAGCAAATATCTTCCGCTCTTGAGGGTGTTGTTTCCTCGCATAGTGGTATCTCCTTCCCACTAGCTGGAAATCATAGGACTGTGCCTGGCCAGGTCTTAACGATCCACTGGAATATAATCCAGCATTATCTCCATTGAGCGGAGAATCATCCATCAGGGTTTGGTTGTGACTGTTTTGTCGAGTCTTCTGCTGTGGCGGCGGCGACGGTTGCGACAACGGCGACGGCGGCAGCTGCTACAGAGAATTCTCTCAACTCGTACTAGTTGAAGGAGAATCCATCAACTCCCTCTTCCCAGTAGAGTGTTCCTGATGGGTGTAACAGGCGTAACTACCAGGAACACGTGCACATTAGTACACATGTGTTGTTCCATTGCTGCCGGTGATTGTTTCATTTGAGGGTGTGAAGAGAAATTTGCTTCTCCCCTCGATGTATCCACGGGTAGCAATTCCTGGTATGCTCATCCGTGCCTCCGATGTACGGTCGGTAGAGCGCGTGATCATGTTGTAGTAGTCCGCATCTCCCTCATTTGTTGACACCTCGTGTTGCTTGACGTTCTCCTGCATCGTCGAAGTTACGCTGATGCTTGTAACGCTTCGGCTTCTGGTAGAATCGCCTCCAATGCATGTGCCGTAGGGTCGCTAGTGAACGAGTACTTGCCGGATTAGAGGTTAATTACTCCTCAATCTGTCAAGCATCGTGACGTGCACGGAATTTTCTTCCACGCAGGTCATTAACACCTGGAATCGCGACGCATGATTGGTGTGTCGCCTCGTGAGGTTGATGTTGAGACTGCTCCAATCAATCACCTCGGATGGCTGAGATTCTTGATGAAGACGAATCGTTCAGCTCCTGTTACGAAGTAGTGTCTCGCTGGCCTTGACGAGACGGGTTCACTGCGTCGTCGTTGCGTGCGAAATCTGCTCCTTCGCAGCAACTTGAACTTGGGAGCATTGCAAGAGAAAACAGCTACTTCTCTGCAATCCCATAGGTTGTCGATCAATTTGTATGAAGAAGTGTCTCATGGATGGAGGACATGTCTTCACGCAGCTCCATTGTTTTTCCTGGGTGAAGATTCTGTCGAGTTGATGTCGATTCATTTTTAACGGAGATGACCTCGTCAAAATAATTCGATCGTTATCGATACCAGTCAGAAGATGCGTCGATTGTGCAGTCGCTGGTCACGAATGTTGTCTCCATGATGATGATTTCCCATAGTGTAGTCTCTGCTGCATTCGTGCCGTTGATTCCGCACCGATCCGACGATCCACGTTCTCCTGTCATTTTTCTGCTTGCAGATTTTACCAAGTAGGTAATACTCTGGCAGATTTCTGACTCCGCAGATGATTTGCGCGCCAAATTCGTCACCGAATGAAGAAATTCGAATCTGGTTGTCCAGATGATGTCAGCGGTGTCGAAAGCGGCTGATTTCTTGTTCTGCGCGTCAATCTCCCTTTGTGCAGAAGTCGCGCTCCATCTCGTCCGTTGCAGTAGACGTCGATCCGACGGTCCAAAATCCAAGCGATCTGAGGAGCCTCTTGAGTCGCGTTCAGCAGCTTTCGGTGCACGGGTTGGTTCGTTTCCTGCAGCTATTCTCAGTCGTCGATGTCGGCTGTCGAACGATCGGACGTCCCGAAGAACTTCGCGGCTTGCGAGGTCCCGTTCCCATTCGCGCTGAAACTCGAACTCTCTCAGCAGGATTTCGTTTTCGCCTCGGTTGATCTGAAGCGTCGAATCCCCATCGGACGGATGTCGTCGGTCGAACCTCCGCAGAGTTCCGCGCAACTCCAAGTGTGGTCGCGAACTGCGAACTTCTCCGAATGTCGCAGGGAGTGTTCCGCCGGAACTGACGCGCTCGCCAGGTCGAGGCCGTTTGCCCCCGCGAAAAATCGGCACCGTCGATGCAGTCCATCGAACGGTTGGCGAGGCATCTCGCCTTCGAAGGGGACCCCAGGTGCAACTGCGAGAGGAACGTCGAAACTTAAATGAAAGTGCATTGTACTTACAGGAATTGAAGTTTCGACTCCATCCTCCGCGTGCTCCTGGGGGCCCAGCGGTTAAGCGTTGAGCTGAAACCTTGGCTCTGATTACCAAGTGTCACAGGATCGAATGTCCCGAGGAAAGGTTTGCTCAATGTTGCACTATCAATCAATACAAGGTGCTTTTATACTTCCAAGATACATCAGGTAACCAGGTTTATCCTATCCAAAGGGAATAGACCCTTCTAGAAATAGAATCACCATGCGTATAGCCACGCGAGGCTATTGGCTTTAAGGGATTACGGCAGGATTACGCTAGATATAGCGCGCCAGTACATCCCGAGCCTGGTCGGTGATATAATCATAATAATAGGATAAACCAAAGGATAATGGAAAAGGAGGAATAGGAAACCAAATGAGATGAGATAAAGACCAAATGAATGAGGATAAAAAGAGGAATGAAATAGAAAGGAAATATGGAAAGGGGAAAATAGTGTAACGGGGTCGTACTCTCACACATCAGGAACACTCTTCTGGGATGAGGGAGTTGATGGATTCTCCTTCAACCATTACGAGTTATGAGAATTTTCTGCAGCAGCTGCCGTTGTCGCCATCGTCGCAACCGCCGCCGCCGCCGCTCCAGCAGAAGTCTCGACACAACAGTCACAACCAAATCCTGATGGATGATTCTCTGCTCAATGGAGATAACGCTGGATTATATTCCTGTGGATCGTAAAGTCCTGACCAGGCACAGTACTATGATTTCCAGCTAGTGGGAAGGAGCTACCACTATGCGAGGGAACAGCATGGTAATGCCATATACCCTCAAGAGCAGAAAAGGTTTGCTCTTATGAGGATGGGAGGACTACGGTATTTTGCCTGCTCAAAAGTCCTCATGGCCATTGACTGTTATATTAGTCATAAAACCTGCGTAGCAACCAATCCATCAACAGCGCCACCTCTACGGAAGCAGATAGGCATGAAATGGAGCGCCGACGCCACTCCGGATAGTGGACTCCGCGTATATCCAACAACACCCCTATTTGTCGAAATAGAGGGGACTTCAACAATGATGCTGAGTAGCTAAGACGTCTTCGACATCAATGCTACTTCAAGGACATTAACAGAATAAGACAACACATGATGGCACTAGTAGACCTACCCTACTATGTGCGCCCAGACACCGATGCCGACTAATGGCCTCCGTGCTAAACTGGAAGTGCATAAGGTCATACTGGATTGGCTGTCACCAATGCCCATTTGGAAGAGGGAAAGGATTACTTGGGAATAGCCCTAACATTCCCAGATATCCTAACCCATTACCCTGGGATATCTACGCAGCTGAGATTCCTTGCTTTGGCAACCACCGAGGGAAACTACAGTACCTTAGCGCCGATTCTGGAAGTTACCAGCTCCGCGTTTATGGTGCCAACCCCTCGCATGGTTTTCAATTCAAGGGATACCATGAACAGCACTTCGCATGCGCTGTTGTACTCAAGGCAGTGTGACTAGCTGAACGCGTGGTGGACAAAGTTACTACTAGTGATTCTGCTCTCCATCCCGCAGCACTACGATGCCGAGAGGGTACGACTCGCGACTACACTAAGGCATGGACCACCATTCGTCAGAAGCTGCATGTAACGGATAAAACGCTGCTACTTCAGCAGTACTATGACACAACTGCCATACCACCAACACTTGGTGATCTTCAAACATGGACCAGATGTGGATCACAGCATGCACAGATCGGACACCATAGCCATTCATCTACACGTTACAGCACACTGTTCCAACCACTCACATCTCCAACTAAAACTTGCACCTACCCATATATCACTGACGGTGATACACATCATCCTTCCTTTGCTAGGCATAGAGCTCGCTCACTTCACAGCAATAGGCAGTTCTTGTTACAGTCCAACTGGCTTAAAATTTCATCGCCATCGCTCACCATCTTGAAGATCGGCCACATGAGGGCCTCTTGAACATCCAACAACAACAGAAGCACTTGGCCGCTCATCACTACAGTTATCCACACCATAATCTCGACACCAGCCATCTTCCATCCAAGCTTCAACATCGCTTCTGCAAGTCTATCCTCGTTAAAGCCGGTGACACTTCAGTCACCTTCCGCTTTCGCCTACCAGCCACTTGGAAGATCCATAACGTTTTCCATACCAGCTTCTTAAACCCTATCACGACCAAACAAGCTCTACACCGAATGCCAACCACCGTTGTCGCCCGTGTTCGTCCGCGCCATGGGACAACTAAGTGCTCGGATACAGTCACTGTCAAAATGGCACTCTGGAGCTTCTTCTGTGCTGGAAGGGTTATGATACTTCTAAGGCTGTATCTCTAAATTCGACATGGGTAACGCCCGTCGTCCTCTTCGCGACTACCGTGTCAAGCAGGGTGTTATTTCTACCACCCTGCTTTGAGGGGGGGAAGTGTGAGAGTATGACCCCGTTACACCAATTTCCCTTTTCCATATTTCCTTTCTAATTTATTCCTCTTTTTATCATGATTCATTTGGTCTTTATCTCATCTCATTTGGTTTCCTATTCCTCATTTTTCCATAATCCTTTGGTTTGTCCGGTTATCATAATTATATCACCGACCAGGCTCGCGATGTACTAGCGCGCTATATCTAGCGTAATCTTGTCGTAATCCCTTAAAGCCAAGAGCCTCGCGTGGCTATACGCAAGGTGATTCTATTTCTAGAAGTGTCCATTCCCTTGGATAGGATAAACATGGTTAACCGATGTACTCTGGAAGTATAAAAGCACCTTGTACTGATTGATAGTGCAACATTGAGCAAACCTCATTTGATTCTGTAACAATTTGGCTGAGTGTTAAGAATGGATCTGCCGAGTAGCTTGGAGGGCAGTGGCGAAACTGTGAACGAGTGAACTCCAATAAAATGAAAGACAAAACAATATATAGGAAACCTAAGCTACTCCTAATCGCGTGATGCACAGGTTCGGAGAAGGGATCCGATGACGCGGAGCGCTTCGGAATAACACCGAAAAGGTTCGGTGCGCCACGCACGTTGACGGAACTACATTCGGTGTACGCGCTATTAGTGCACCTCAGTAAGGAAATATAATTCCTTACACTGAGGATCTGAGTGGTTGCGCTGTGTAGTTAGGGAACATGTAAGATGATAAATCTTAGCAGTAATCTATATTGTTATGAGTGTTTGACCAGAGTAGCGGGGAATCAAATGTCGAAGTTCATAATAACAGGATGCGGTACAATGGAATGACGAATCAAGATATATGAACACCGCAGCAATCCTAGCCGCGTGATTGAACAGGTTTAGAGAATGCATCCAAGGACACGGAGCACTTCGGAGTGACGCGGAAGTGGTTCGGTGCGACATGTTCGGACAGAAGCAGAAGTGAGATCGGTGTCAGGGCTGACGTTATCAGACTATTTAGTCTGAAATTTCAGACCCTATTGTTGGCCAAACCTGAATTTTCAGACTACCCATTTTCCCAATCCTAATCAATTCAGTGTACGATTTTAGGGATCCCGAAAAAATCAGACTTGTTGCTAACCCAGTACTGCGTTTCCAGAGCACAGCGCATACAGACCCAGAAACATATGTACCTACTACCAACCTGCGGCCTAGAAAATTTCGGCTAAGTCCCCGAACGCTGGAGATATCCTTCACACACCCCACGACCCATCGAAAAATCCTGCCAAGTCCCCGAACGCTAGAGACATCCCCCACACACCCCACAACTTATCGAAAATTTCGGTGGGGTTATCAGCACAGTCTCCCTAACACCCTGACCCCAAACAGCCCACACTTTTGAGGGTAAGCTGGGCATGCAGACAAACCTCCCCTGAGGGGAGGGGGGAAGCGAAATGGAGGGGAAGGGGGGAGATCGAAACGAATGGAAGAGGGGAAGCGAAACGGAGGGGGAGGGGGGGATCAAGAATGGAGGGGGGGGGGGGATCGAAACTTGGGAGAGGGAGCAAGCTGGGCAAATAGAGCGGTGGGAGAAACTTCACGCCCTGAGCGGTTGGGAGATCTTGGACGTCAATCATTGGAGACTATCGAACGGTCAAAACTGTCAGAATACTAGGAAAAGTTGAGGAGAGAAAAGGGGGTTTAGAAAAGAAGAGAGAGGGATACAAGGAGGGGTGTTGTACCCCCTACAGTAATGTTCAGTAACGACTACCAAGCCTACAATTATATACTAACATATATAATTTAATACACCCCCTAGGCTTGGTAGCAAGGACCCACACATCCCCACACCCCCTAACCTAGCACCCCCATTCCCATCAGCCACGACTACTCCAGCAGGGCCAACCCCAAGCCCTGGAGATGGCGATGGCGGCCGTCCCGGCAGCGGCGACAGCGACGGCAACGACGGGCGTGCGGCGGCAACAGGCTTGCGGCGACGACAGCGGCGACGGCGACAGGTTCGACGTACGACGGCGGTAACGGCAGCGGTCCCCGCCCTTCCGGCGGCGTGTCCAAACTCCGCGACAAGGGGACGACCGGCGAGAGTCAGGCGGCGGCTGTGGCGAAGAGGAGGGGACAGAGGAAAGGGGTAAGGGGCGGGGCTTCGGATCTTCAGCGCGGCGCCATTGCTGGCGCGGCGCTTACTGGCAGGCGGGCGGGCTGCAAATCGAGCAGCGACGCAAGTGGTGCGCGACGGCAACAGGCCGACGACACAGCCACAGCACCACGTCGACGCCACCACAGCGTGGCATCGGAGCCGCGGCTGCTCGTCGACGCTGGGACGACAGCACACAAAGGCCGCCGCGGCATCTCGGAAACTGTGCCACGACGGCAGGCAAACAGAAGGCCGCGACGGTGGCAAGAAGACATAAGGCCGTGACGGCGGCAAGATAAGGACGAGTATGCAGCGGAAACATGGAGAGCAGGCCCGGGAAGGGCGGCCTGCTCTGAAACCATGTTAGAGACTAGAACTAGGTAGTAGGAGGAGCCATGGAATGGCGTGAGGTTTTAGGGTAGGAAAAGTTGAGAAGAGAAAGGGGGGTTTAGAAACGAAGAGAGAGGGATACAAGGAGGGGTGTTGTACCCCCTACAGTAATGTTCAGTAACGACTACCAAGCCTACAATTATAAACTAACATATATAATTTAACAAAAACATGTCGAAAAGATCGCAATTGATCGAGACTATCGAATTTTGAAACTTTCAGTTGATCAAATGGGCAACTGACGAGAATTTTCCTAAAATGGACGACTATCAGAAAATAGTTGTTTCGTCTCTCCCTGTGTAGGGGCAAAACCATTTTCATGCTAAGGCTGTCTGAAAACTAGGATCTAACAAAATGAATGAATGACTAGAGTGGTGAGATACAAGGCGGGGTGGAATAGCGCTGGAGAACAGCATCTAGGAAAGCCTGGGCAGTGGTGATAGACCTGAAGCGAGGTCGCTCGAACAGGGGGAGGGCATAACTAATAGCAAGCTGTGCGACAGCGTCACGGGACAGCCCGACAAAACGAGCAAGGGCAGCGGCTGCAGCGGACTAACGCTCAGTGGACGAGGGGTCAGGAGACAGTGCAGCGGGGGGGTCAGGGCAGGGGAGGGTACCGTCAAGATGGACAGACAGAGAGTGGCCATCCTGCCGCTGACCAGTAAGGTGGCGACGAAGGTCAGCAAGCCACGCATCAAACTCAATCGGCTGGCCTTGAGCGTCAAAGCGAAGCACCTCCGCCATCAGTGACAATAGAGGGCAGTACAGTGCGGTGCAGTACGGCACGGACAGTGCAGTGCGGTGCAGGATGGTGCAGTGCGGTACAGTGCGGTGCAGTGCGGTACAGTGCGGTGCAGTGTGGTGTAGTGCGGTTGAGTACGGTACCGGGGGGGGGGGGGGGGGGGGGGTTCGCAGGGCGGTGCTGATCGGGAAGAACGGGCCGAACCCGAGGTGGCGGCGGGCTGGCAACGACGCGAATGCAGGAGCCGGCCGACGGACGGCAGACGCGAGGGGCCAGCAAACGGCGGCAACGGGGGCTGGCGAGAAGCTGGCGTGACGGCGAGTAGGGCCGGCCACGACGGCGAGGAGACACGGCCGCGACGGTGGCCAAGGACAGCCGCGACGGCGGCTAGGGGCGGCCGCGATGGCAGGAGTGACCGTGAGGCGGCTGGAGACGGCAGCGACAACGGCTAGGGGCGGCCGCGACGGGCAGGGGGCCTGCTAGAGACGGGCACGATGGCAAGGGGGCCGGCTAGGGGCGGACGCGAAGGCCAGGGGGCCGGCTAGGAACGAGCGCGATGGCCAAGGGGCCAGCTAGGGACGGACGCGACGGCCAGGGGGCCGGCTAGGGGCGGACGCGACGGCCAGGGGGCCGGCTAGGGACGAGCGCGACGGCCAGGGGGCCTGGTAGGGACGAGCGCGACGGCCAGGGGGCCAGCTAGGGACGAGCGCGACGGCCAGGGGGGCGGCTAGGGACGGGCGCAACGGCCAGGGGGCCGGCTAGGGGCGGACGCAACGGCCAGGGGGCCGGCTAGGGGCGAGCGCGACGGCCAGGGGGCCTGGTAGGGACGAGCGCGACGGCCAGGGGGCCAGCTAGGGACGAGCGCGACGGCCAGGGGGCTGGCTAGGGACGGGCGCGACGGCCAGGGGGCCGGCTAGGGGCGGACGCGACGGCCAGGGGGCCGGCTAGGGACGAGCGCGACGGCCAGGGGGCCTGGTAGGGACGAGCGCGACGGCCAGGGGGCCAGCTAGGGACGAGCGCGACGGCCAGGGGGGCGGCTAGGGACGGGCGCAACGGCCAGGGGGCCGGCTAGGGGCGGACGCAACGGCCAGGGGGCCGGCTAGGGGCGAGCGCGACGGCCAGGGGGCCTGGTAGGGACGAGCGCGACGGCCAGGGGGCCAGCTAGGGACGAGCGCGACGGCCAGGGGGCTGGCTAGGGACGGGCGCGACGGCCAGGGGGCCGGCTAGGGGCGGACGCGACGGCCAGGGGGCCGGCTAGGGACGAGTGCGACGGCCAGGGGCCCTTGTAGGGACGGGCGCGACGGCAAGGGGGCCGGCTAGGGGTGGACGCGACGGCCAGGGGGCCGGCTAGGGACGAGCGCGACGGCCAGGGGGCCGGCTAGGGACGAGCGCGACGGCCAGGGGGGCGGCTAGGGCCTAGGGGGCGGAAGCGTGGGCGGGTTAGGGGGGAACCTAACCTACTATGATACCATAACAGAAAGAATGAATGACTAGAGTGGTGAGATACAAGGCAATATAGTCTAGAGTGTTGTACCCACTAAGGCACAAACATATATAGTCTACAGTAACTGCGCAAGCTATGTTTGACAGGATCTAGATAGGAGCCATGGAAATGGCGTGAGGTTTTAGGGTAGGAAAGTTGGTGAGAGAAAAGAGAACTAGAAAAGAAGAGAGAGGGATACAAGGAGGGGTGTTGTACCCTCTACAGAAATGTTCAGTAACCACTACCAAGCCTACAATTATATACTAACATACCGTATTCCCCCGTACATAACACCCGCCGAAATAGTCACTCCATGGGTGGCATATGCGGGTCATAGCTTATGATATGGTACATTTTTGAGAGCACCCGTTTTTTAGACCTTGCATTGTACATAACACCCTCCAGCGTTTTTTCAAGTTAGATCCTCGTTTTTTCATATTGTTAGAGCATCAGTTGCAGCAAATTACTCAGAGCTTATCTACCAATGCTAGCTACACCTACCACATGGCGTACTCTACTGCGTCTACAATATGACATCAATTCTAGTCAATATTTTCGTCTCTACTATCAATCCTCCTCCTCCTCATAGTATTCCTCTCCAGCATGCCACACCTCGGCATCTTCATCGTCGGAGGAAATATCATCCCAGTCGAAATCATCAGTCCAGCGGGACGCAGCTAGGCCAGCAAGAACCTCCGCCGCCGGCATCTCTCCGTCATCTTCGCCAACAGGGACCTCTGCTCCTGTTGCTGCTGTTGCTGAGGCTTTTGCTGTTGCACATGCTGCCGTGTCCAAAGACGAGTCTGCAGCTGCTGCTGCTGCTGCTGCTGCTGCTGTTGCTCCTTCGACATCCGCCTGCGGCGTTCCAGAGGATGAGGCAGAAGCCGCAGCATCAATGTCGGTCTCCACATCTGGCTCGTCGTCCTCCACGTCTGGCGCAGCGCTGGGCTCGATGTACTCCACGTCGTAGAAGGGATTCTGCGCCCCAGTCTCCTCCATTTCGGCGTGCACATCATCCATTACCTCGACCTCCGCGCCGTCCCGCATGTGGGCAAGAATCACCTCGTCCTCTGTGCCGTCGGTCGCGTTGGAGATGCCGCACGTCTTGAACGCGCGGCGGATGAGTTCTGCCGGCACCGCAGCCCATGCGGCAATCCACTGCAACACAAGCTCGGCCGGTGGTTTGCGCAGGTACCCTGCCAGGCAGAAACAGACAGGGCATGATAGTTAGTCTTGAGTAAATAACGGGGCAAACGCAAGCTATGTGAATCACATGACTAAAGACTAATCACAGAAAACACGTCGACAACAAAACATGTGCTCGCCAGCTGTAGTGGTCGACTCGCAGCCGAACTCTTCGAACCACTCGTTGTATGATCGACGAACGTGCGCCTTGACGCAACGGTTGACTGCCACGTCCAAAGGCTGTACGATAGGCGTGCATCCGCCGGGAATGACTGCACGGGAGAGCTTGAACAGGCGCATCAACTGAGACACTCCCTCAGTGAGGTGTCCCTTGTATGAGTCGAGGACCACCAGCGCCTTCTGACGGCCACCACGCCTCGCAGGGATGGTGCAGGAATGGCACGAGGACGGTGGTGACCCAATCCTTCACGTGCGCCTCGTCCATCCAGCCCTTCTCCTGGGCTTTGATGACAATCCCTGCACATGCAAATAAAGCGAGATAATTAGTGGTCATCGTTATCTTGGTGAAAGAATATTTACTAAACGCAACCGTAAATAGTTAGAAATTATTATTACCTGGTGGGACTCGGATGCGCGGCAGAGTTTTCCGCTTGAAGATGACATACGGCTTTAGTTTTTTGCCGCTTGCTGTGACTGCCAGCATGACGGTCAATCTCTCCTTCTCGTACCCGGCCGTCCGCACATGAACTGTTTTTGAACCGCGGACCTCGAGGGTGGTTTCCTGCGGCATCTCCAGGTAGAGTGGCGTCTGATCGGCGTTGATAATCAGGTCGTCGGGGTACTCGTTCAGCATGCGGAGTTGCCGAACGAACTCCCAGAATTTCTCAACCTTGGCTTCACAGTCTGCCAGTGTAAAAAGACAGGATACAAGAAAACAAAGCATCATTAATAAACGGCCAGGAAGCAACTCAGTGGACTGTAACAGGTGTCACTTCAACGCAACATGGAAATAGAGTGGCAAGAGGGGAAAGACCACGAGATACACCGACGACAGCTAACCGGCGGTCATGCGTTGGCCCATCTTTGTCTTCACACGCTTCGTCAATCCCCAGCGGGCGCGGAACCGGAACGTCCAGCGCGAGGAGGCACGCCAGTCGACGCCGGGGTGGTGCTTCCTCATGTACTTCCGGCTCCATTTCTGCAGCGTGCTGATCGAGACAGCTAGCCCACGCACGCGGTGTCCAAGGAACTTCTTGTAAATCTCTCGCTCCATCGTCGGGTACTTCGACTTTCTTCCGGAGCCGATAAGACGACGCCTGCAACCAGCAGCAGCAGTGAGGCGAGCCTTGTTTCTCTTCCAGTCACGAATCTGGCACGGTTGCACTCCAGCCATGCGAGCGAGAGAGCGCTTGGACAAATCCGGATCAGCCTCCATCTTCGCCAGCCAGTAGAGCTTCTCGGTAGCCGTCCGCGCGACTCGCTTTCGATTCATCCTGCGAACCCTGGGGGAGGGAGGTGCAGCATCATGGTTAACCCTGGGCATGGTAGGACGACGTTGTGCTTGTGGGAAACGGGGAACGACAACGCGAGGAAGCGGGCGGGGAGGTTCAGGCTCGCCGTCGGCGGCCTCCTCCCAGTAGAGCTCGTCATCGTCATCTTGCCACGCGTTGTCCCACTCCGGGGGACGAGTGGCTATTGGCGACCAATGACCAGGTGGAGCAGGAGGAGCGGGCGGCGCCGGTGGGGCAGGAGGAGCAGGTGGCGCAGGTGGTGCGGGCGGGGCAGGTGGAGCAGGAGGTGCGGGAGCTGCCATAAAAGTTCTTGGAGACGGTGGAACTGGTGGGAACGGCCTAAGCAAAGTCTGGTTCCCAAACTGAGGGCGATGAGGTCGCAACAAGGCAACACCACTAACTGCTTGAGCGGCCATGGATCGAATGCTAGACGAAAAGGTATCGGTGCTAAGCGACATTGAGCAATGCCCGAGCCTCTGTTAGAGAGCCCGGGCACTGCGACAGGTTTTGAGAGTGAGCGAGCCGATCGAAAAGCAAAAATGACGATGCGGCAAGAAGAGGTTGGAGAAGAACCGTGGCCGACCCCCAAAGCCGAGTCGTGCACGGTCTTGGAAAACGCGATGGGACACTGCATGCTGGTCCCATCTACCAGATTCCCTAAAGGAATCTGGTCAAGCACTTTGGCACGTCGATGTCAGGCTGGCACTATAATGCCCCCCTGGCCGTCGATGAATCTGTGTCAGCAGCATGAGGCTGCTTCCCTATCGTGTTTGCAGGTGCGGCTGACTCCGATTGGCCACAAATACAGAATGCCAACACATAACTGACAGGCTGGTCCTAGTGGAGGTGCGTGACTGTCATCCGAACCTCGCTAAAAGCTACATTGTGTTTCATGCTTCTCATAGAGCCTGTTACAACCCAAATTCATTTTGCATTTTACATAAGATATGGGCGTTATATTTTTCCAGCCTACTCTTAATACCCTTACGTTTTTTTAATGAAATTTTGACAATATCCTAGGGTCTTATATACGGGGGAATACGGTATGTAATTTAACAAAGGCATTGTCGTCAGTACCCTTAAAAGTTTCGCTAAGTTCTCTCTTTTTTTTTTTTTTTTTTTTTACTCGAGTTGTACTCGCTAGACCCTGAGAAAATCAGACTTTTTTCGAGTTGTACGTTTCGAAGTACTGAAATTTTGGCTGAAGACTCTTAAGACTTTTTTTTTTTTTTTTTTTTTCGAGGAGGTTGGCTCAGAGTGCGTTTTTTTTTTTTTTTTTGGGTTGCGGAGCAACCTATTGCAATCGATCAGGCTGGTTTTTTTTTCAAGTTTGTGAAATAAAAATCAAATGTTTGTTGTGATGGAAATAAAACATTTTATGTATAATAAAGTCTCATCATGAAATGCTCCGCAAACCTAAGACGATCTCGTTGCCTCTTGTTTTAGACTTCGGCGCTGATCGGTGTACGCGATAGAGGTGTAGCGCGCTAAGGAATGGAAAATTCCTTACACATATCTCCTACCTTTACTAAGGTATTATGGTTTGCGCCAATGTAGTTTGAGGTTGATTTAGTTTGTAACAATAGTAGGCAATAGCGAGAATAATATGGTCGCACACCAACAGTCCGTGTGAGTGGTTGCCCTAAAAGTTTTATGGACTCTCGTATCGGACCAATCCGGAAGCGGCCATGTCGGCCGCGCTTTGCATGGCAAGGCCACGCAACACCTACGGCACGGCTGCCATCGCTGGTCTCCCCTACACCGCTCGATCCCTGGAATCGCCCTGAGTGCCGGAAACTCCTCCGAAACCGTGATGCGGAGACGAAATTAGGGGAGGCAGCGGGTCGAGCTCAGGCATGAGTGCGGTGCACTGGAAATCATGGGCCGACGGTCGTCGACGAGCAGCAGCGCTAGTCGGCAACCTCCGAGGAACTGCAGCGCCATCGCAGCGCTACTCTCCCGGATGGCATCCCGCCGTATCAGTCTGTATATAAGCTCGCATCGCTGCTGTTGGGTTGTATCGGCTCTTTATCCAACTCTCCAATCCAAACTCTCCAATTCGACTCTCTCAGTGTAGAATCGCCGCATCGACCTAGGCTAGTGCTCCCCCCCCCCCTGCTAAGTGAACTCATTGTCGCTCGCCGCGTGGAGCGCCATGGGAGAAGCCAGGACTGTGGCGGCGCTGGTCGTCGTGGCCATCCTCATCGGTACGCCCCCCGACGCTGCTCGCCACCCAGCACGCCGCACCCGCGGAGCCCACGACCTCTCGATTCCCACCGGCGGGTCATCGCGCGCACAGTCAAGAGCAAATCCTTGCTGCCTTTTCTGTTCCCCGCGTGCCTTGTTTGCAGCGAGCGAGGTGCGCGTGTCGCTGGCAGCGAGGCGGGCGGGCGGGTCGGCGCGGGTGGTGGACGCGGAGCTGCCTGTCGGCACCGTCGTGCTCCTGGGGTCCCTCACCCAACCCACCGCCATCTACTTCGACTGGGCGCGCTGCATGAGCTTGCCTGAGAGCGCGGGGGGGAGTGGCGTGGCGGACGCGCTAGTGTGGTGGAACGTGTTTTCGGAGTGGCGCACGGTGTGCGACGCCGTGCACTTCTTCCCCTCGCGCGACTGCACAGGGGAGCCGGCGGACAAGCAGACGTTCACGGGGTTCATGAGGTGAGCACTCCACCCTGGGCCCTTCCATTCTTTCCGGCATTCAAAGGAGCTCCTGTAGTCTTCCTCGCATGCCCCCCCTCCCCCTGCACCCTTGCTCGCATGCCCCCCTGTCCGCTCCCCATGCGCCCCTCCCCCTGTGCGCATGTGAGCAGTGTCACCAAGATGGCGCCATCAGTGAAGTCCATCCGCTGCGTCCTCGGTGCGTGCTGCTCTGCCCTGCTGTGCCCTGCTACTGTGCCCCGCTGTACCTTGCTGCTGTGCCCCGTTGTACCTTGCTGCTGCTGCCCTGCTGCTGCTGCCCTGCTGTGCCCTGCTGTGCCGTGCTGCTGCCCTGCTGTGCCCTGCTGCTGCCCTGCTGTGCCCTGCTGCTGCCCTGCTGTGCCCTGCTGCTGCCCTGCTGCTGCCCTGCTGCTGCCCTGCTGTGCCCTACTGCCATTCGCAGCCTCTCACTCCATGGCCTCGCACCATGTGTTGTGGTGTGGTGCAGGCAACATCTGTGAGCATGCCAAGTGCCCCGCGCACTCCACGTGCATCAAGACCAGCGATCACCGGGAGGTGGGGTGCGAGTGCTCCAAGGGCGGTGATGAGTTCAACGGGTGCAAGCCAAAGTAGCCTCCCGTCCCATCTGTAAGCCTTCCTCACCATCATGTTGCTCCCTCGCCCTATCTCTTCCATTGTGTGCTACACGAACCTCTGCTCTGATCGGCGTTTTTGGCCTCGTCTGCTGCAGAACCCCTCAAGTGCCAGTGCTGTGCTTGGAGTCAGTGGGCATACCTGGGCAGGGCGTTCAGACAGTCACTCCCTAAACGTGCACTTGCGATAGCATTTTCGAAGTTCTGTTCTGATAGTGTTCCACAACGGCCATGAGCGGTGGCTAATTGAGTTGTTGGTTCTCTGTGTCAACTTATACATATGGTTATATGTGGCAGTTATAGGCTAGATGGGTTTGTGTTCTTCGAGGGTACAACTCCAACCCTATATCTTCCCTGTACTCTCTTGTTCTATTCATTCTCGTATTCTAACATGGTATCATTGTCAAAGTGAGAACGAATGATTACTAGAAGTGGAAACCTAGAACAAATACTAGTTGGTTGTACTCACTAGAAGCATACCTCAGTCTAGCCTATAACTTCTACACAGATAATATGATTAAGTTGACACACCCCCTAGGCTAGACAAGGGGTGAAACTAAACAAGAAGCAAACAACTCAGGGCGGCACTACTAGTCCAACCACTGAGGCAGGGGTCTGGAGACCAGTCAGCAAGAATACAACCAAAACTGAAGCAAGCCAGGGTGGCACTATTAGTCCAGCCACCGGAGGTAAGGCCACAAGGCCAGTCTGACAAGCATATATAATAGAGAGTACACAATCAGGATCCTAACAGGGGAGCAGCTACAGGAACAAGACCAAGCTGTACACAGTGCCGCTGATGATCTTTAGGCGCAAGCGCCTTAGTAAAGATATCAGCTGTGTTGGCACCTGAGGCCAAGTGAACTACGCGGGCCTGGCGGCGCTGCTGTAGCTCGCGCAGGAGGAAGTACCGCAGCTGGATATGCTTCGCTCTGCCCTCAAGCCGAGGCTCCTGACACAGGAGTATCATGGCCCTGTTGTCAGCGTACAGGACCGGGGCAGAGCTAGGCCGCTCACCTAAGTCTGTGAGCAAGAAGGTCAGCCAGCGGAGCTCCTGTGCCGCCATGGCACCAGCGTAGATCTCAGCCTCACAGCTAGACTGAGCCACAGACGACGAGCGAGTGGATCTCCAAGAGATAGCACCCGAACCAAGGCTGAAACAGTAGCCCTGTGACGACCTGAGCGTCTCAGCGTCGTCTGCCCAAGAAGCGTCTGTGTGCCCAGTAAGGACCACTGGCATGCGTCCTCCTAGCACTAACCCCATGCCTGATGTACTAGCAAGATAACGCAAAACCCTCTTAGCGGCAGACCAGTGCTGAGGTCGGTGTCTACCTGTAGCCACAAAGCGAGCCAGGATGCTGAGAGGGTATGCGAGATCTGGGCGCGTGCAAGTCATCAGGTACATGAGGCAACCCACCAGCTCTGCGTAGGGGCCACTGGGCTCTACTGGCTCCTCAGGAACGGGAGCAGAGAGCCCATGGTCTACGGGTAGAGGTGTGGGCTGTGCGGAGGAGAACTGAAGACCGAACCTCTGAAGGACCTGACGCACCAAGTGTGACTGGGTCAGAGTGATGGTGCGTGCTGCTCTGTCCCTGGAGATCTGCAGGCCAAGATAGCGACGCAGCTCTCCAAGGTCAGTGCAGGTGTGTCTCTTCAGCAGCTCAGCCTTCACAGAGGCCAGTGCGTCCCTGTCAGGAGTAGCGAAGACCAGGTCGTCTACGTAGACAAGGATGTAGAACGGAGTCTGGCCGGAACGCACAAACAGTGAAGGGTCAGCAGAGGACGGAAAGAACTGCAGGTCTGCTAACGTGGCACGTAGCGTGTCGTGCCACTCGCGGGGAGCCTGACGCAGGCCGTAGACCGGGCGCCTGAGAAGCCACTGGGTCCCAGGAGGGAAGGTATCAGTGAAGCCCTGTGGTCGGCGCAGGTAGACCTGCTCGTGTAGGCTGCCCTGAAGAAAGGCAGTAGAGAAGTCGAGGGAGTGAAGCTCGTAGTCACGCTGTGCTGCTACGTGTAGCAGCGCCCGAAGAGTGGTCATCTTCGGGGTCGGGGCGAAGGTCTGGAAGAAGTCAACCCCCTCGCGCTGACTGAAACCTCTGGCCACGTAGCGCGCCTTGAAGACAGGCGGCTCTCCAGGGGGGCGCTTCACCTTGAAGAGCCACCGACCATCGACTACGTTCACCCCAGGCGGGGGAACTGCGTCGACGTAAGTGCCTGTGGACCTCCAAGATGCCATCTCCTGCTCCATGGCAGCTATCCACTGAGAGGCCCAAGGTCCCGAGGTGGCCTCAGCGTAGGTGCGAGGGGTCGGGATGTCGAAGGCGTCTGGGTCACCCTCAGGGACTAGGAGCATGGAGCAGAGATGGGGAGCAGCCTCGGAAAGGAAAGCCAGCTCGTACTGCCTGTCCTCTAGGACGTCACTGCCAAGGGCAGGAGCACCCCCGACGGACAGAGGACGGGCAGGGTCAGAGACCAGAGCGGTAGCGTAGTCAAGGCGGCGGGTAGAAGCGAAGTCAGCGACAGCGGCGACAAGCGCGTCAAGGCGCGAGACAGGAACAGCAGGGTCGGTAACAAGAGAGGCAAGGACCCGAGGGACAAGGGGACGAGAAGCACGGAGGTAGTCAGAGAACGGAGGAGGTGCAACAGCAAGGGACGAGGGAGGAGGGGACGGGAGGAGGGGAGGACGAGACGAGCGGGAACGGAGCAACATAGGGTGGGTGGGCAGGACAGGAGAGACGGGACGAGCACGGGGGGGACGGCGAGCCCAAACGTGAGACGGAGGGGTAGGGTCAGGGGACAGCGGAGGTGACACAGGAGGGGAACGAGGAGGAAGACGGGCCGGAGACGAGTCCGGCGGCGGGAACACAGGACCGTAGACAGGGAGGTCAGCAGGCGGTGGGGGAGACACCGGCGCGCGGTCCGGTGAGGGAAGGCCGAGCAGGCGGAGAGCAGAAACCGGCGGCGACGACGGCTGTGCCGGAACTCTCGGACCAGCAGAGGCAGAACGACCGTCGGCAGAACACTCAACAGCAGCACCCCCAGAACCAACACCCCAAGAGCGAGAACCCCCTCCAACACCAGCGGCACCCCCAGAAGCCGCAGGACGAACACCCTCCTCCACACCAGCACCCCCAGGGGCCAAGAGCGGCGGCGGCAGTGGCGGCAACGGCTGCGGCGGCGGCGACAGCGGCGACAGCTGCGGCAGCGACAGCGGCGGCGGCGGCGATGGCTGCGGCGGTGACGACAGCGGCGACGGCTGCGGCAGCGACAGCGACGGCGGCGGCAGCGGGGTCGGCGACTGCGACAGTGGGGGCGGAGGCACCGGGGAAGGGGGACGCGGTAAGGACGGATCTGGGGTACCACCAGAGTCAGCAGACTCCTCAACGGGGACAACCGACGGGAGGGGAGTGACGTGGGAGACACCAGACGGGGCAGGACGAGGCGGGAGAGGGGCAGGGGCTACCGGGGGAGAGGGAGCAAGGAACAGGGGGGGGGCAACTGGGAGACCTCGGTGAGGGAAGCGGCGGTAGAAGGAGACGGACTCGTCAAAGGTGACGTCACGAGAGTGGAGGAAGCGGTGAGACGGCGGGTGGTAGAAAAGCCAGTCAGACGAGTCCAGGGGGAAACCGAGGAAGACACAGGGGACAGTGCGGGCAGTGAGCTTGTCCGTGCCAGAGGCACGAACGTGAGCAAGGCAGCCCCAGACGTGGAACGCAAGAAGCGCTCACCGCGCGGTCCGGGGACGGGGGCAGGGCCCCAAACGTCCAAGTGCAGGGTCTGAAGGGGGGCAGTAGCAGGACGCAGCGAGGAGGAGTGAGGAGCACGGCGAAGCCGACCCTCGACGCAAGGCGTGCACGGTGGCGCAGTCTAGGGAGGAAGGGCAGGGAGCGACGCAGGGAGACCTAAGACAAGACCGTGCTGGGACATGTGACGCAGACGCGGGAGAGCAGGGTGACCTAAGCGGTGGTGCCAGAGAAGGGAGGGGTGAGCGAGGGACCGACACGAGCAAGCTGCAGCGACCTGGGAGGACGCACCAACCGGGGGGGAAGCGGTGTCTAGGGTAAACAGACCGGACACCGGGTCCCGGGGGAACGTCGCAAGGGGGGAACCTGAGACAGCCTCAGAACAGACAGCGAACCGCTCGTGCCCGGGGAACGTGGTGGTGACGCCGAGGTCCTGGAGACAGCCGACACCAACCAGGTTCCTGGAGAACGAGGGAACGTGGAGGCCAGTAAGGGAGCCTGAGGGAACTGCCGGACAGGGAAGGGACGTAGAACTGCGCGCGACGACCGGACCCGCAGAGGGGTCAGCGAGAGAGACAACAGCAGGTGCAGCAAGCGGCGTGAGCGTGGAACGGTCGCGGAAGAAGCAGGCAGAAGCACCGGAGTCGAGAGTGAAGGAAAGCGACGCAGTGGCGGAGGCCGGGGACGGAGCCGGTGCAGCGACTAGACTAGGCAACCTAGGCAGTCCTACGCCTGACGCAGCAGGGGAGGCTAAGCTACACAGTGGTGCAACACCTAAACTAGAGTACACAGGGTAATAAGATCCAGCAAAACTAGAAGTGTCAGAATACAAAGCATGCAAAGCAGCACCTAGCTGATCCATGTCTAACTCAAAGATCGGCACGCCCTGGCGGAGCAGGCTGTGCCAGTCGGGGAGGTCCGGGGCCGGGCCAAAGCGACGACGAAAGAGATCGTCGAGGCGGCGAAAACAGCGGGCGGTCGGGTGCGGGCGGCGGCATAGAGTGCCGCGAAGAGGCCCGGTCTGAAGCTGGTACTGGCAGGTGACAGCACCGGAGCCGCCGGTAGACGCCAAGCTGCGCGGGCCGCCACCACGGCCACTACCTCCGGAGGTGCCGGGCCAACCAGGCGGGAGACGGGCCCACTGCTGCGGCGACTGCTGCTGGGACGGTAACTGCTGCTGGGGCGGCGGCTGCGGCTGGGGCTTCTCCTGCTGTGGCTGGGGCTGCTGCTCCTGCCCACCAGTGGTAGTCCCCGCAGGCGGATTACCGTCACCACCACTACTGCCACCACCACCCCTACCCCCCTGGCGACCACGGCCACCGCGGCGCGAGCGCTGCTGCGGGTGGACCGCACCAGCCGACTCGGTGAGAGGGGCCGCCGAGGCGACCGCAGCCGAAACGTCAGTGAACGCACACTGGGAGGGGGCACAACCGTGAAAGATAGAAACTGCCGGCGCACCGCTCGACTGAGCGATAGTGCGCTGGCGAGTCTCGATCTCGGTGAGGGTGTCGACAAAGGCAGTGAGAGTGAGGTCACCCGGGTGCTGGCTAAGAAAGTGATCGCGAGCACTAGCGAGGCGGTCTGGCAGGCGCATGGCGATAAAATAGAGCGTCATGCAGAAAGGGGGGGAGAGCGCAGTGAGCTGGGCAGCAGTGCTGGCAGTGCGATAGCGGGTCTCTAGGGCACGCAGGTGAGTGGCAAAGTCTGCGATGGTAGGGAAAGCTGCAAGGTCTGGGAAAAGCATAGGGAAGAGCAGGCGACCAGCAGAAGCAGACGCGGGTGTGGAATAGCGGGCAATAACATCATCTAAGTAAGCTTTGGCCGTCTCAATAGTAGCAAAACGCGAGCGCTCAGAGACAGGGAGGGCGTGGCTAATGGCAACCTGAGCGACTGCATCGCGGGAGTCCCAGACCGCACGGGCAAGCGCAGCAGTAGAGAAGGTCTCACGGTCATCAGAGGAGGGATCAGCAGGGAGGGGAGCAGGTGCGGGGGGACGGGGGAGCAAGCCGTCGACATGGACAACCAAAGAGTGGCCATCCTGGCGCTGACCTGTAAGGTGGCGGCGGAGATCGGAGAGCCAGGCGGCGAAGTCAACCGCATGGCCCTCCGCGTCCAGTCGGAGCACGAAGTCCGCCATCGTGCAGGGTCAGCGGCACAGCTCCACAGGAACACAGCGACAGCCCCCTCCAGCACGGCGGCCGCGAAGCGCCTCAGCACGGGCGAGCAGAGGAGACGGAGCCCGAGGCGGCACGGCAGGACGAGCCGGGGCGAAGGGGTCAGGCAGGTGCGGTGGGGCTAGGCAGGTGCTGGCGAGGCCAGGAAGGCACGGCGGGGCCAGGCAGGCGCGGCGGGGCCAGGCAGGCGCGGCGGGGCCAGGCAGGCGCGGCAGGGCCAGGCAGGCGCGGCGGGGCCAGGCAGGCGCGGCGGGGCCAGGGAGGCGCGGCGGGGCCAGGCAGGCGCGGCGGGGCCAGGGAGGCGCGGCGGGGGCCAGGCAGGCGCGGCAAGGCCAGGCAGGTGCGGCGGGGCCAGGCAGGCGCGACGGGGCCAGGCAGGCGCGACGGGGCCAGGCAGGGCGCGACGGGGCCAGGCAGGCGCGGCGGGGCCAGGCAGGCGCGGCAGGGCCAGGGAGGTGCGGCGGGGCCAGGCAGGCGTGACGGGGCCAGGCAGGGCGCGACGGGGCTAGGCAGGGCGCGACGGGGCCAGGCGGGCGCGACGGAGCCAGGCAGGGCGCGACGGGGCCAAGCGGCGGGGCCAGGCAGGTGCGGCGGGGCCAGGCAGGCGCGACGGGGCCAGGCAGGCGCGACGGGGCCAGGCAGGGCGCGACGGGGCCAGGCAGGCGCGGCAGGGCCAGGGAGGCGCGGCGGGGCCAGGCAGGCGTGACGGGGCCAGGCAGGGCGCGACGGGGCTAGGCAGGGCGCGACGGGGCCGAGCGGGCGCGACGGGGTCAGGCAGGGCGCGACGGGGCCGAGCGGGCGCGACGGGGCCAGGCAGGGCGCGACGGGGCTAGGCAGGGCGCGACGGGGCCAGGCGGGCGCGACGGAGCCAGGCAGGGCGCGACGGGGCCGAGCGGGCGCGACGGGGTCAGGCAGGGCGCGACGGGGCCAGGCAGGGCGCGACGGGGCTAGGGTGGCGCGACGGGGCTAGGGTGGCGCGACGGGGCCCAGGAGGGGCGCGACGGGGCTAGGGTGGCGCGACGTGGCCCAGGAGGGGGGGGGGGGGGGGGGCGACGTGGCTAGGAGGCGCGACGGGGCTAGGAGGCGCGACGTGGCCTAGCTAGGGTACGGGCGGAAGCGGTAGGTGGGGGATGCTAACCTACGCGTGATACCATGTCAAAGTGAGAACGAATGATTACTAGAAGTGGAAACCTAGAACAAATACTAGTTGGTTGTACTCACTAGAAGCATACCTCAGTCTAGCCTATAACTTCTACACAGATAATATGTATAAGTTGACAATCATGAGTAGGTTAGGTCCGCCCACCCGCTTTCGCCCCTTGCCCTAGCCTTCCGCCCCTTGCCCTAGCCCACCGCCCCGCCGACCCCTAGCGCGCCCGCCAGCCCCTAGCGTACCGCCGGCCCCTCGCGCACCCCGTCGGCCCCTAGCATGCCCACTGCCCCCCCCTTCGCGCCGAGCCGGCCCCTCGTGCCTAGCTGGCCCCCCCTCGCGCCTAGCCGGCCCCTTGCGCCTAGCTGGCCCCTCGCGCGCCTCGCCGGCCCTTCGCGCCTAGCCGGCCCCTAGCATACTCCCGGCCCCTCGCGCACCTCGCCGGCCCCTAGCGTGCCCGCCGCCCCTTCAGCGCCGTGCCGGCCCCTCGCGCCTAGCCGGCCCCTCGCGCCTAGCTGGCCCCTCGCGCCTAGCTGGCCCCTCGCACGCCTCGCCGGCCCTTCGCGCTCGCCGGCCCTTCGTGCGCCTCCCCTGGCTCCTCGCGTACCTCGCCAGCCCTCTCGCGCCTCGCCGGCCCCTTAGCGCCTCCCCGACCCTTCGCGCCCCGCCGGACTTAGCCGCCTCGCCGGCTCCTTGAGCGCCCACTGGCCCGTGCGCGCCACCTCGCCCCAGCGCTCCGCCGGCCCTTTGCGCCCTGCCAGCTCTGCGCGCCTCGAGCCCTGCGCGCCTAGAGCCCTCCTCGGCCTCCTGCCGTTTTCTCGCCGGAGAGTCCTACCACCCCGCCGCTGTGTTGTTGTGTCGCTGTGTACCGGTGCTGCTGTGTCGCAGTGCCGCTGTGCCGCCGTGGCGCTGTGCCGCCGTGGCGCTGTGCCGCCGTGGAGCTGTGCCGCTGAGTTCGCACGATGGTGGACGCCGTACTTCGCCTGGACGCGGAGGGGCACGCAATTGACTTCGCCGCCTGGCTGGTCGATCTTCGCCGGCACTTGACACGTCAGCACCAGGATTGGCACTCCCTGGCTATGCATGTTGATGGCTTGCTTCCCCGCCCCCCGCGCCTGAGCCCCTCCCTGCTGTTCCCACCACTGCTGAGAGTGGGGCCTTTTCTGCTGATGCGCTCGCTCACGCTGTCTGGGATTCTCCCGATGCTGTAGCGCAGCTCGCCATTAGTCATGCGCTTCCCCTGTCTGAGCGTCCGCGCTTCACTGCTGTCGCAAGCGCCAAGGATTTTCTAGATGCAGTAGTTGTGCGCTACTCCACACCCGCCTCCGCCTCCGCTGGCCGCTTGATCCTCCCCATGCTATTCCCCGATCTTTCCGCCTTCCCCACTGTCGCTAACCTCGCCACTCACCTCCGTGCACTAGAGAATAGCTACAACGCTGCTAGCACTGCCTCCCAGCTCACTGCCTTCCCCCCACCGTTCTGCGCTACCCTGTACCTTATTGCCATATGCCTGCCTGACCACTTCCTTAGCCAGCATCCTGGTGACCTCACCCTGACCGCCTTTGTCACTGCCATGTCTGTAATAGAGACTCGCCAGCGCACTATCGCTCAGTCAAGCGGTATTACGGCAGTCCCTATCTTTCACGGCTGTGCTCCCTCCCAGTGCACATACGCTGACGTTTCCGCCGCTGTCGCTACAATTGCTCCTGCCACTGAGACCACAGCTACGGCCTTTCTGCAGCAGCGACAGCGTCGGGGCCGTCGCGGCTCCAAGGAGGGCGTGGTGGTGGTGGCGGTGGCGGAGACAGTAGTTCTCATGAGGGGGTTGGGGCTGGTGTCTAGGAGCAGCAGCAGCCATCACAGATGCAGCAGCAGCAGCCGCAGCAACAGCAGCAGCAGCAGCAGCATCCGTGGGCCCGCCTCCCGCTGGGGTGGCCATGAGCCCCTGGAGGTGGTGGCCGCGGTGGCAGTCCTCGCAGCTCGGTGTCTACCGGCGGCTTCGTTGCTGTGAGCTGCCAGTACGAGCTCCAGACCAGGCCCCTATGTGGCAATGTGTGCCGCCGCCCGCACCTGACCGCCCGCTGATTCTGCGGCCTCAACGACCTTTTCCGTCGCCACTTCGGCCCGAGCCCGGACCTCCCTGACTGGCCTAGTCTGCTGCACCACGGTGTGCTTGTTTCTGACTTAGATATGAATCAGATTAGTTATGCCTTGAATTCTCTGTATGCTGACGCTTCTAGTGTGTCCGAATCTTATTACCCTGTGTTCTCAAACTAAGGCATAGCAACTGTATCAGGCGTAGGACTGTTTGCTTTGTCTAGACTAGTCTCTACACTTGCTCCTCCTTCGTCCGCCGCTACCGCTTTGCTGTCCTTTACACTTGAATCCGGTGCGTCTGCCTGCTTCTTCCACGACGACGCTGCACTCATGTCGCTTCGTTCCCACGTGTCTCATCCTTCCCTCCTACCTTCGCCTCCTCCATCGTCGCTCGCTGTCGTGCCTCCTCCTCGTGTTGCTCGTGCTCTTGTTCCATGGGTCCTTGCCTCCCTCGTTACCGACCCGTCTGATCCTGTCTCCTGTCTTGACGCTCTTGGCGCTGCCATCGCTGACTTCGCCTCTACCCACCGCCTTGACTACCCGTCGAACAAGAGCACGAGCATCGCCGTGTGTTGCTGATCTCTGACCGTGTCCATCCTCCGTCCGTCGGGGGTGCTCCTACCCTTGGAAGTAACCTCCTAGAGGACAGTCAGTACGAGCTTGCTTTTATGCCAGAGGCTACTCCCCATCTATGTTCCATGCTGCTAGTCCCTGAGGATGACCCAGACGCCCTTGACATCCCGACCCCTCGCATTTACGCTGAGGCGACCTCGGGACCCTGGGCCTCTCAGTGGATAGCTGACATAGAGCCAGAGATGGCATATTGGAGATCCACCGGCACTTACGTCGACGCAGTTCCCCCACTTAGGGTGAACGTAGTCGATGGCCGGTGGCTCTTCAAGGTGAAGCTGCCCCTTGGAGAGCCGCCTGAGTTCAAGGCACGCTACGTGGCTGGAGGCTTCAGTCAGCGCGAGGGGGTGGACTTCTTTCAGACCTTCGTCCGACCCCGAAGATGACTACTCCTCAGGTGCTGCTACACGTAGCAGCACAGCGTGACTACGAGCTCCACTCCCTCGAATTCTCCACTGCTTTTCTTCAGGGCAGCTTACACGAGCAGGTCTACCTGCACCGTCCTCAGGGCTTCACCAGTACCTTCCCTCTTGGGACTCAGTGGCTCCTCCGACGCCCAGTCTTCGGCCTACGACGGGCGCCCCATGAGTGGCACGACACGCTATATGCTACGCTAGCTGACCTGCAGTTCTTTCCGTCCTCTGTAGACCCTTCGCTCTTCGTTCGTGCTGGCCAGACTCCCAGGGCTACTGCTTTGGTCTTGGTTCGGGTACCATCTCGTGGAGGTCCACTCGCTCCTCGTCTGTTGCCCAGTCTAGCTGTGAGGCTTAGATCTACGCCGGTGCCATGGTGGCAGAGGAGCTCCGCTGGCTGACTTTCTTGCTCGCTGACTTAGGTGAGCGGCTTAGCTCTGCCCCGGTCCTGTACGCTGAGAACAGGGCCATGATCCTCCTATAGTGGCGGAAAGTATTGCCAAGATAATTGCCTTCAAACATTTCTCGTACCGGTTTGGTGCCTTTTTTGTTTAGTTACGAATCAAATTTCAGGGTTGGATGTAAAGTAGTACTGTACTGTATGTGACGGATGCTGGTTTCAATTTTATAGGGGTCGATTTTTTACCGCGTGGGTGCATCCGGACAGTTCAAGCCAAGCAGCGTAGTAGATCTATTTCCTAACCTCGATATTTCTACTTACTTGCCCTCGCGACTATCGAGTAGTCAGGAGGTAGGCTAGGACCGTTGCGATGATTAGGCCGTCATGAAACCAATAGATGAGGCGCGCCGCGCACGGATCATCCCCCTATTGAGGAGGGGGTATAGCACTCGTCGAATCGCTAAAAAGCTAGGCGTGGGCAAGAGCACGGTCCACGATTATGGACTTAAGGCGATTGATGAGTCTACCCGCGATGCCGTGCGTCCCACGATGCCCTCAGCCGGTCGCCCTCGCTTAGTGACAGAGATAATTCGCCGCGGCATAGTTCGGGCGATTACTAGCGGGGAGGCCGAAAGCTCCGCTCACGCAGCGAAAATAGTCGAGATGCAGCACGGCATCACGCTGCATCCTAGGACGGTGCGTAATGCGTTGAACGGCAGTGGACTAGTCGCAATCCAGCACCCCAAGAAGTCGTGACTCTCTTGGAAAAACATATGCGCCAGGCTAGAATGGGCCCGTGCCCACGCCGACTGGACGGTTGAGGATTGGAAGCGGGTGATCTTGTCGGATGAGACCAAGATCAATCGGTTTGCGTCCGATGGATGCTCCTATGCTTGGGTTCGCGAAGGTGCTGCCCTCCAAAGCCACCAAATCAAGCAGACCGTCAAACACGGGGGTGGCTGCTTGATGATTTGGGGATGCATGTCGTATGATGGCGCGGGCTTCATGTGCAAAATAGACGGTAGGATGGACGGGCAGCTCTATCTGAGTATAGTGCAGGACGAGCTCAAAAGGACGATTTAGCTTTACCAGATTTCACCCTCCGAAACCATCTTCCAGCACGAGAACGACCCGAAGCACAAGTCGCGTATCATGCAGGAGTGGCTTAGAGAGCAAGAGTTTGGGGTGCTAGACTGGCCGTCTTCCTCACCCGACCTCAACCCAATAGAGCATTTATGGGCTCATCTCAAGAGGGAGCTGGCCAAGCACGAGAAGCCTCCCACTGATATGCTAGACCTTTGGGAGCGTGTGCAGGAGGAATGGGACAAGATCCCGGTGGATGTGTGCACCCACTTGGTGGAAAGCATGCCCAGGAGGGTGAGGGTAGTGATTCAGGCGAAAGGGCGGTGGACTAGGTACTAGTTTGTGGTTGATGTAACTTGCTGCTTGCGCCTGGCAATAATTGTGCACATGTACCAAGACTGTTATTTTCTGTTATTTGTTGTAAATATCATTATACTTGTGTGATGTAAGGCATGGGCGCAGAGCCTTACCCCAACCTACATACACTAGGCACACCTGAAGATTAAGGCTTAATGTCCATGACCCCCTAAAATGGCAAATTTCCTCTAAGTCACAAACATGTGGACAATACTTTCCGCCAGTGTATGTCAGGAGCCTCAACTTGAGGGCAGAGCGAAGCACATCTAGCTGCGGCACTTCCTCCTGCGCGAGCTATAGCAGCGTCGCCAGGCCCGTGTAGTACACTTGGCCTCCGGTGCCAACATAGCTGATATCTTTACTAAGGCGCTTTCGCCTTAAGATCATCAGCGACACTGCTTGCAGCTTGGTCTAGTTCCTGTAGATTCTCACTTGCTAGGACCTTGATTGTGTACTCCTCTTTATATATATACCTTCCTGATTGTCCTTGTGGGACCTGTCATTATCCGGGTATTTTACCATGATTCCCTGATTTCACAGGGTATTTTTTTTTCCAACCCTTAATTTTCTGGATTGGACTTTTCTTAACCCTAGCCCCTTCAGGGTTGTACGTTTCTGAACACTTGGGATTTCAGGGATTGCGTTATGCCAATACTGAGTTTCCAGGGAGCAATGCGTACGAACCCTGAGTGCGACATCCATGTGCCTCACAGCCCTGAAATTTCGGTGAAGTCCCCAATCTCTAGGAACATTACCCCCACACACACAGCAACCTACAAAAATTGGCCAAGTCCTAATTGACCAGACATTCCCCTTACACACCCCACAAAAATTGACAAAGATCGGCTAAAACCTGTGGTACAGACATTCGCCCTACACCCGCAACAACCCACAAATAATCGGCGAAGTTCTAGTAGCCTGAGTATCACCCTCCTCAACAAAATGTTTTCTAAGTCCTCATGTACAGACAGACATTCCCCCTCCCACACTCCCGCAGACATTCCCCTCGATGTTGATCTCCCCCTCACCTCCGTTTTGATCCTCGTGCCCCCTCCGTTTCGCATCCTCGCTCCCCTCGGGTTTTAAAATCTCTCCCCCTTCCCCCTCGATTTCAAATCCCCCCTCCCCTCCTTTCAACTTCCCCCCCTCGAGCTGTGAGCTGCCCGATTTTCACTTCGTCTGGGAAATCAGAAATAGACATCCCCGCTAGGCCGCACGATTGGTTTTACGGTACCCTGATTGCTCAATGTCGTGTTCCAAAAAAGAACTTTCCATCAGTCTCCTAAAAGAAAAATCGCAGATTCATCAGTGTTGCAAAGGTAAAGCTCGCTTTTCCACCAGGGTCCTATACGAAAAAAAACGCTGATTTGGCGAACAAGAAGAGAAGTCTTTCACATTTTTTGTGTGTTTTGTTTCAGCTCGATTCGAAATTCGACGGCTGACGTTATCAGGGCATTTTACAAGGGTACTACCCACAATGGCCAATCATGACAAAGATTCTGCCAATAGACAGGGGAGAGAACTGCTTTTTTCTAGCAGCATTGGTTCATTTCGGAATTTCCCCCAGGCCCCCAGTTCCTCGAAAAAATCCACCACACTTTGACGGTCACGATCGAACGCGATCGTTTCGACGGTTCTCAGCTGTTCGTCGTTGGTTAGTCATTAACGGCTCAGATTTGCGCGACCTGACACCACCTGCTGGTACGTCTCCAGCAATCGAACGTTCTTCCAGAGACTATACACCGGGGCCTCAGCTAGTTTTTTTGCCGAATGTACACCACGGCAGCTCCCGAATGTACCGGGCATTGAGAGGTGTGGGGCGAGATTTGGGGGAGGGAATTAGGGAGGGCGGCGAGTTTGGGCGGGGGCAAAAGTTGAGGCCATAAAAAAAGGGGATTGGAAGTGTTTAGTGGGAATTCGAATTTCAGGAAATTCTCGACCGATCTTGAATTCGACCCTGTTTGTGTTCTGTGAACCCTGGGAATTTCATGGTTTCGGGTTTCCGAACACAGAGCCCTCAGGGTTTTTCTTTCTTTCTTTCTTTCTTAGTCGACAGCTCAGGGTGGTTTTTTTTTAAACGTCAGCCCAGCTTGTGGCTTCTCTTCCAGTGGCCGGACTAGTAGTGCCGCCCTTGTTTGCTCTTGTCTTGTTTGTACTCTTGCTGACTGGTCTTCGGACCCGTGCCTCAGAGGTTGGACGAGTAGTGCCACACTGAGCTGCATGTTTCTTGCTCTGCACTGCCCCTTATCTAGGCCTGGGGGTGTGTCAACTTATACATGTGTTTATATATAACAGTTCTAGGCTAGATGGGTTTGTGCTCTTAGAGTGTACAACTCCAACCCTATATCTCCCCTATACTCTCTTGTTCTTTTCATTCTCGTATTCTAACACTCTGTACAACATACATGTCTAGGTAAACTATTTCCATCCATATAAATGCCCCCCAACATTTTCACCTGAAATTCTTAAAGCCCGAGTCTAGAATGGTTTGCTATCAAATTCAGGAATCCTGAACTTGTTTTCGTCGAATAAAGGGTGACATGGTATATACCGGGGAAACGTCGCAAATTTCAGGGAACGGGTGGCAGCTTGCGACTTCCGCTGAATGAGACAAACCCCCCATCACTGTTCATCTCAGTATTCTTGCTTTTTGCCTTCGACCATTCTGAACGCATTTTTGTCGGGGTCTCGCATCACTGTTTGTTTCCCCACCCCCGTGCCCCCCCCTGCACTAATCACGCACTGTTGAACTCGGTTGTTGCCGAAGGAATTATGTAATGGATTTCGCCATAATATTTTTTCGTCAGGGGAACTCTGTCTAACATAACTAGTATGTTATTGTAGACTATACAGGTTTGTGCCTTAGAGGGTACAACACTCTAGCTATATTGCCTTGTACCCTCCCATTCTAGTTTTATTCTTCCATTCTAACATGGTATCATGAGTAGGTTAGGTCCCTCCCGCCCACCAGCGCTTCCGCCCTAGGTCCCCCCTAGGGGTTAGGTTCCCCCTAGCTGGCGCGTTTCCCCCTAGCTAGCCCGCCCCACTAGACGGCTCGCGCCCGTTCGTTAGCCGGCCCTCGCGCCCGCCCTGTAGCGACCCGCGCCTGCCCCGTAGACGGCTCGCGCCCGCCCCGTTAGCCGGCCCTGCGCCCTATCGTCAGCCGGCCCGCCGCCCCGTCCGTTAGCCGGCCCCCGTGCCCACCCCGTAGCGGCCCGCGCCTGCCCCTTCGACAGCCCGTGCCCGCGCCTGCTCCGTTAGCCGGCCCGCCGCCCGTCCGTCAGCCGGCCCGCCGCCCCGTCCGTTAGCCGGCCCCCGTGCCCGCCCCGTAGCGGCCCGGGCCTGCCCCTTCGACGGCCCATGCCCGCCCCATTAGCGGCCCGCACCTGCTCCGTTAGCCGGCCCGCCGCCCGTCCATTAGCCGGCCCGCCTGTCCGTTAGCCGGCCGCCCGTCCGTCCGTTAGCCGGCCCGCCTGTTAGCCCGTCCGCCGGCCCGCCCGTCCGTTAGCCGGCCCGCCCGTCCGTTAGCCGGCCCGTCCGTCCGCTAGCCGGCCCGTCCGCCCATCCGTTCGCCGGCGCTAGCCGGCCCGCCCGCCCGTCCGTTAGCCGGCCCGCCCGTCCGTCAGAAGGCCCCCCGCCCGGTCCGTTCACCGCCCACACCCGTCCGTGCACCGGCCCCGTGCCCATCCGTTAGCTGGCCTCCGCGCCCGCCCCATCCCTGACCCCCGCGCTCGTCCGTTCCCCGGCCCCGCGCCCCTCCGTCGCCGGCCCTCGCGCTCGCCGGTAGCCGACCCCTGCACCCGTCCGTCGCCGGCACCAGCGCCCGTCTGTTCGCCGGCTCGCGCTCGTCTCCGCGCCAAGCAGTGACGCTCGCCTGCACTGCCCTGCACTGCACCGCTTTGCACCGCTCTGCACCACACTGCACTGCTCTGCACCGCATTGTACCGCACTGTACCGTACTACACCGCACTATACCGCATTGCACCGCACAGCACTGCACTGTACCGCACTACACCGCACTGCACTGCACTGCACCGCAGCTGCATCACTCCTGATGGCTAACTCTGTGCTGCGGTTTGACGCGGAGGGTCAGCCGATCGAGTTCGACACGTGGCTCGTCGACCTCCACCGTCACCTCACAGGTCACCGGCAGGACGGCCACTCCTTGGCCGTCCACCTTGATGGTACGCTCCCCTGTTCTGACCCCCCGGCTCCGCTGCCCGCTGACCCCTCGCCTGCTGATCGCGAGTCCACTGCCGCTGCTGCCCTTGCCCGTTCGGTCTGGATGTCGCGTGACGCTGTGGCACAGCTTGCCATCAATCATGCGCTTCCCCTGTCTGAGCGTCCCCGCTTTAGGTCGATCAGGACCGCATAGGAATTTCTCGATGCTGTCATTGCTCGCTATTCCACCACGTCCTCTGCCTCCGTCGGCCGCCTGATCTTGCCCTTGATTTTCCCTGATCTTGCGTCTTTTCCCACTGTCGCTGACCTAGCCGCCCACTTGCGCACACTAGACTCTACTTGGCGCTCGGCCTGCACTGAGGCCCAGCTCCGTGTGTTTCAGCCCCCCCTCCTGCATGCGCTCTACCTGCTGGCCACCCACCTCCCTGACCGCCTTGCCACTGCCCACGACCACTTTCTTAGTGCCCACCCCGCCAACCTCACTCGCCGGTGTTCAAGGCGCGCTACGTGGCTAGAGGCTTCAGTCAGCGTGAGGGGGTGGACTTCTTTCAGACCTTCGCGCCGACCCCGAAGATGACTACTGTTCGGGCTCTGCTACACGTAGCAGCACAGCGCGACTACGAGTTACACTCCCTCGACTTCTCCATAGCTTTTCTTTAGGGCAGCCTACACGAGCAGGTCTACCTGCGCCGCCCTCAGAGCTTTACTGGAACCTTCCCTCCTGGGACCTAGTGGCTCCTATGGCGCCCAATCTATGGCCTGCGATAGGCACCCCGTGAGTGACACGACACGCTGCGTGCTACCCTAGCTGACCTGCAGTTCTTCCCGTCTTCTGCTGACCCCTCACTCTTCGTTCGTGTTGGCCAGACCCCGTTCTACATCCTTGCTTACGTAGACGACCTGGTCTTCGCTACTGCAGACAGGGACTCACTAGCCTTCGCGAAGGCGGAACTGCTGAAGAGACACACCTGCACTGACCTAGGAGTACTGCGCCACTACCTTGGCCTGCAGATCTCCAGGGACAGAGCAGCGCGCACCATCACACTCTCACAGTCACACTTGGTGCGCCAGGTCCTTCAGTTCGGAATTTAGTTTTCCTCTGCACAGCCCACACCTCTGCCAGTGGACCACATGCTCGCAACTCCTGTTCCTGAAGAGTCAGCGGAGCCGAGTGGTCCGTACGCAGAGCTGGTGGGTTGCCTCATGTACCTGATGACTTGCACTCGCCCAGATCTCGCATACCCTCTCAGCATTCTGGCTCGCTTTGTGGCCACAGGCAGACACTGACCACAGCACTGGTCTGCCGCTAAGATGGTTTTACGTTATCTTGCAAGTACATCGGGCATGGGGTTAGTGTTGTTAGGATTAAGGACGGAGTGTAGGTGAACTTAGGAGCTAGAATAACTCAAAATATAAATCCGAAATTTTGGACAGAAAATTCGTCTCCACAAGAAACGTCGTCGGCAAACCCTAGCAGTTGGAATGTCCCGAAACTCAGATATGTTAAAGCTCTTAATATCAGCTACCATTACCAATTCAAATCACGCTGATTGATGAAGTATTCGCGACGATATATTTTTCGACACATAGGGGGGTATGCTGTAGGAGAAGAACGTAACTCAATCTCAAACTTCAACCAAGGTTCAAGAATCTCACAAGGAATTAGAGGAGCAAGAGAAAGGTTGGGATAGAAAGAGAGGGATGAAAGGGAAGGTCCCAAGAGAGTCCACAACCAAGGAAACCCCATAAGCACAAAGTTCCCTCCCTATAGGAACCTCAACTTTGACCTTTGTCCCTTCCCAACCAATCCATCCAAGTTGGCCACCCTTGCCAACCTAGCTTGGTTGTTCCCAACCAATTCGCCAACCTGCTACAGTAGAGTGACGAATTTTCCAAACCCCAAAGGTCCTAAATCCATATTGAGTCACCCCACAACTACACTTTGTAACCGCCGCAATTGTAATGCAAGCTCATGAACTTTGAATCTTCATAGCTTTCGCGTTCTTGCTCCGATTGAAGGGATTCTCGTTGCGTCGGAAAGATCTTCTCAAGATCTATCATCACAAAATACCTGCTCAAACAAAATAACACAAAACACATTCCCAAACTCCAGAACACACCACACACAAATTCTTGCACACGTTCAAACCACACATGCAAGTTGAAAACATGGGATGGGAGGCAGACAGATGTGATAGCATATGATGACGTCACACAACAAGTGTTGGGAGGTCGCAGGCCAGTGGTCCTTACAGGGCACACAGACGCTTCTTGGGCAGACGATGCAGATACTCTCAGGTCCTCTCAGGGCTACTGCTTTAGTCTTGGTTCAAGTGCCGTTTCGTGGAGAGCTACCCGCTCCTCGTTTGTTGCCCAGTCCAGCTGTGAGGCTGAGATCTACGCCGGTGCCATGGCGGCACAGGAGCTCCGCTGGCTGACCTTCTTGCTCACGGACTTAGGTGAGCGGCCTAGCTCTGCCCCGGTCCTATACGTTGACAGCAGGGCCATGATCCTTCTGTGTCAGGAGCCTCGACTTGAGGGCAGAGCGAAGCACATCCAGCTGCGGTACTTCCTCCTGCGCGAGTTGCAGCAGCGTCGCCAAGCACGCGTAGAACACTTGGCCTCCGGTGCCAACACAGCTGATATCTTTACGAAGGCGCTTGCACCTAAAGATCATCAGCGGCAATGTGTACAGCTAGGTCTTGTTTCTGTGGCCTCTCATTTGCTAGGGCATTGATTGTGTACAGATCTTTATATATCTATATTACCTAGACTGGCCTTGTGGCCGCTCCCAGTGGCTGGACTAGTAGTGCCGCCCTGGTCTTGCTCCTGTCATGTCTGTACTCCTTTTTTTAACTGGTCTTTAGACCTTTGCCTCAGAGGTAGGACTAGTAGTGTCGCCCTGAGCTGCTTGTTCTGTTGTTAGGCACTGCCCCTATATAGTATAGGGGGTGTGTCAAACACAACTAGTATGTTATTGTAGACTATACAGGTTTGTGCCTTAGAGGGTACAACACTCTAGCTATATTGTCTTGTACCCTCCCATTCTAGTTTTATTCTTCCATTCTATCAAACTCTGCCGAAATTTTTGACAGGTGTTGCAAGAGACTAAGTATAGAATTTGCAAACACGAACACTTGGAAAACCTCAAGTGTTAGCCTAGGATCTTTACTGGAATGGTAGACTAGTAAGACAGCGGAAGTCTTGTAAGAGTGAACGTGAGCATATAATTCTGTGGAAAGTCAAGGTTAACAATAGAAAAACATAACAAGGATTTATAGCTCTAGGAAAGTATCTGTTCGCTAATGTACCTGTTCGTCACTATCGCGCTATGCGCCCTAAATGATAATGAAGAGATGCGACTATTCGCGAGACTGAAACGACTGTCCTCATGACAAGCGCTATTTGCTGACGTCATCCTACGGACTTATCTTCTACAGTAGGATTCGACACTATGTGCCGATAATCGACGTACAGAAATGCTAAGTATGAATTATACGACAACAGTCTTAGGCCCTTGCCTCAGAGGCTGGACTAGTAGTGCCGCCCTGAGCTGCTTGTTCTGTTGTTAGGCACTGCCCTTATATGGCCTAGGGGGTGTGTTAAATATAACTAGTATGTTATTGTCGACTATACAGGTTTGTGCCTTAGAGGGTACAACACTCTAGCTATATTGTATTGTACCCTCCAGACCCCCAAATTGGTTTTGGGCCTGTCTGATTCGTCAGAGTCCACTGCCTTCCCTTGGTATGGGTGTCAGAGTTTCCTCCTTGAAAAAGTCTGAAAAATCAGAGTAGCCTTCGATATTTTGTCTGACCAATCAGAGTCATAGCCAAACTTTTGTATGAGCGTTTTTTATGGCTCTTCATTAGAGAATGCACTACATTTCACTACATACACGGAATCAGTCAATATCCTGCATATCCTGCTGAGGCGCTGCCGGCATATCATCATCTACTTTCTCCTTTCCCTTCCTGCTGCTACTAGCCTCGGGCAGGGCGTTGCTAAGGGGCTTCCTCTTCTGATAAGCCCGCCATATGGTGACCACCTCTTCCCAGTCGGGGTCATACTCTAGCTGCGACACGCACATCAGATCTCCTAGCCGTGTATCCTTGAGAGCCCCCTGCAGCCAACTCTTGATGACGTTCTGGCGGGAGAACCCGCGCTCGCACTCGACAGTGCTCAACAGAAGGACAGCCACCGCCACCCACAGGTTGACCAGGTTGGGGTAGCTGTCCCTCCAGTCCTGCGTCTTGAGCATGGCGCTCAGCCCCGCGTGGAATGACTTGTCCGCCTTGGGAAGCGCAGCAAGGACGGGGACAAAGTTGCGGAGCTCGCTCTGGGCTTTGCGCTTGTCTATACCTGCTCAGACAAGGGCACACAAGGAGAGGGAGAAGGGTTGGGTTATCGGAAATAGTACACAGGGTCTAGGAAAAGATATGTGTATTGTTTCAGATACATTGCCAAAGGGATACTAAAAGGAGTAGATGGTGATTCACCTGGCAGAATTTCGTCCCTGTCTTCAGCGCGGTAGATGACCACGAGCGAATTGAACCACTCGAGGCACTGCGTCCTTCGTGCCTGTCGGTCCCAGTTGGGCGGCCATGTGTCGGCGCTGAACAGGCGCGCTCCCGACAGCTGCCGCAGATCGCCTAGGCGCTCGTCGAGGTTGCGGACCAGGCCCTCCACTAGATCCATGCACGCCACGACACTCCCATCGTGGTCGCTAGGCCCCGGGTAGTCCTCTTGGGGCTCTTCGTGCAGCTCGAAGGTGAACCGTGAAGGTCGGCCATCGGAGTCAATCCCCTCCACTGTCCCTAGCTTGGACTTGCCGGGCCCGTGCTTGGCGAGGAACCGCGTCAATCGATCGTTGGGCCCGCCGGTGAAGTCGTCTCCGTAGTCCACGTAGCGGCTCTCTAGCAACGAGGTCGTGCGGATCGTTGTGTAATCCAGCTTGTGGGTAGGGGGGCGAGGAGAGGTAGGGCATCACAGACGGATGTGTGATTAAGGGACGAGCGGCAGAGACAAGCAACATCGACATGCATGCAAACACAAGCATTTAACATATTTACCTCCCGCTGCTGGAAGACCTTGTTAAGGACGTTCAGCAGCTCCAGCACGTCGGCGAGGAACATCAGGAGGAGCCAGAAGCGGTAACTGGTGACGAGCGCGTACAGCTTGGCGTCGTACTCCTGCAGCATGACCACGATGGCTGGTAGGACCTTGACCAGGCGGATGACCGCATCTCCGCGCGACAGCCATCGGATGTTGTGGATGCCCTGGAGCTCGAGGTTCGTCGACATGAACACCTCCAAGAGCTCCAGGAACCGTTGATGCCAAGGGTTGGAGCGATCGAGCAGCTCAGCGATCTCGCGAATGATGTTGTCCACCATGCTGAAGACAGGGATCTCCTCGGCAGCAGCCTTTGCCGCCAGCGCCTCTCTGCAATGGGATAAGGAGATGAGATGCAAACTAGGAAGCAAATTAGGGATTGGAATTATAAACAAAACAAGAAGCAAACATACATGACATGCACACAGCAAACGGATGACGAACCAATGGGCAATGCAATGGCAAGAGACAAGGTGCGGAACGCGAAGATGAAGGCGGGCCACAAGTCCAGAGCGCGATCCCATCATGACGGCAGCGCCGTCAGTGCTTATGCCAGAGATGCGGCCGAGGTCGACGCCAATCGCCTGCAGATGGGACAACAAGAGGGCGAGAAGCGATGCCGCATCCGCCTTCTCCACTGTCAACAGAGCCAGGTACTCGGTTACAAGCCGCCCTTCCCGGATGAACGTGGCAAACACGATCATGTGCTTGCCACGGCAGCGATCGGTGCTTTCGTCGAGGCTCAGGCCAATGTAGGGACTCGCCAGCAGGTGTTGGAGTTGAGTCGTCTGCAGCCACGTGGCCATCGCTTGTATCAGTTCGCCGAAGCCGTACCTGTTACATGACACGCACAATGCAAGTTGTTGTAAGTTTCAAATCTAAAGACGAAACATAGCGAAGTTCATAGTCACTGGAGTTCTCACCAGTTATAGTACGTGCCGTAGGCAGACTTCGGGAAGCCCTTGAAACTGCGCGATGAGAGGTATCGCACCAAACGAATCCAAGTTTCCATGGTTCGTTACACTTGGCGCAGAAGTAGAGGGAGTCGAGCAGCGCGATGA